>JAJPUD010001148.1:29751-92447 GCA_023553655.1 Myrmecobius fasciatus
AAATGGTCAAAAGATATGAACAGACAATTTTCAGACGAAGAAATTGAAACTATTTCCGGTCACATGAAAAGGTGCTCCAAGTCACTATTGATCAGAGAAATGCAAATTAAGACAACTCTGAGATACCACTACACACCTGTCAGATTGGCTAAAATGACAGGAAATGATAATGATAGCTGTTGGAGGGGATGTGGGAAAACTGGGACACTGATACATTGTTGGTGGAACTGTGAACGGATCCAACCATTCTGGAGAGCAATTTGGAGCTATGCTCAAAGAGTTATCAAACAGTGCATACCCTTTGACCCAGCAGTGTTTCTACTGGGCCTATATCCCAAAGAGATTTTTAAGGAGGGAAAAGGACCCACATGTGCAAAAATGTTTGTGGCAGCCCTTTTTGTAGTGGCAAAAAACTGGAAATTGAAAAGATGCCCATCAATTGGAGAATGGCTGAATAAATTATGGTATATGAATGTTATGGAATATTATTGCTCTGTAAGAAATGACCAACAGGAGGATTTCAGAGAGGATTGGAGAGACTTACATGAACTGATGCTGAGTGAAATCAGCAGAACCAGGAGAACATTATACACAGCAACAAGACTATACGATGATCAATTTTGATGGACATGGTTCTCTTCAACAATGATGTGATTCAAACCAGTTGTGCTGCGATGAAGATAGTCATATACATCAAGAGAGAGGCCTGTGGGAACTGAGAGTGAACCACAACACAGCATTTTAACGCTTTCTGTGAATATTTCCATGCATTCTGTTTTCCTTCTTAGGTTGTTTTTTTTCTTCTTCTCTTTCTAGATCTGATGTTTCTTGTGCAGTAAGATAACTGTATAGATCTGTATACATGTATTGTACTTGTCATATAATTTATCCTATCTAGCATGTATTAGATTACCTGTCATCTAGGGGTGGGGGGCGGGGGGAGGGAAAGGAAAAGCTTGGGAAAAAAAAGTTTTTTTGCAAAGGTCAATGTTGAAAGGTCACTCATATGTTTTGCAAATAAAAAGCTTTATTAAAATAAATAAATAAATAAATAAAAAGCAAGAATTCTTAATTTTGAGTCCATGAATTTGGGTTTTTCCTAATATTTTGTTATAATTGATTTTCTTTGTGATCTTATATGTTTTATTTTATGCCTTTTAAAAACATTAATCTGAAAAGTGGTCCCTGGGCTTCACTAGATTACCTGAGGGGTCTGTGACATCTGAGGTATCCCTGAGAGGGAGCGCATTACCAAACATAGCAACCTTTTCTATTTACATTATAACTCTAGTTAGGAAATTTTTTTTAAAATATGAAACTGAAATCTGTCACCCTATAACTTGACCCCAGTGATACCAACTCTAACCTTAGCAACCACCTAGAACAAGTATGCTCCCTATCATATCCTTCCCTCAGTCTTTTATCCAAAGAAAACATCTCTAGATTCTTCAACTAATGCCACCCATGGCATTGTCTTAGAGACTCTCTCCAGCATATTAGTCCATGAAAGTCACTTTTAAAGGGAAACCCTCAGAAGTGAACATAGTATACAGAACTTTCCAGAGCAGGAGAAGGTCTGCAGTCTTTCCTTCTGGGTGAGAAAGGGTCTTTCCAAGTAGATCAGGCCTCTTGCAGGGAAATGCTCACAAAGAGAAGCCCAGAGCAGTTGACTCCATGTGGCTGGGGAAGGTGGAAAGGGGAGACAGCCATTGAAAGGGAGATGGTCCCAAAGAGCAGAATTAGAAGCCATATGGGAAAGTGACAGAGAAAGTGACATTTTGTCAGAATGTCAGAAAGTGACAGAGAAGTAGATTAGTCAGAATGTCAGGGAAAAAAATTTCCTGGCAATCAGAGCCATCCCAAAGTGGGTTGGGCTGCCTCCAAAAATTGTGGATTTTCCAATAGTGAGATATTGTCTGAGCAGAGGCTTAATGCCCATTTTTTGGGAATATTGCATAGAGAATTCCTGTTGGGAAATTGGTTGGACTAAATGACTGCCAAGATGCCTTCCAACTCAGAGATGCTTGAAATGTGTCATCTGGGTGTTGCCCTGAAAACCAGCCTTATCTCCCCTTTTACCAAGATTGTCTCTTTATGATCTGGGGCTGAACTAGAGAACTCAAAATGAAGATCCAAGCAGTCAGTGAAGCACAATATTTCAAAGTTGAAAGAAACCTCATGATCATTGAGTCAAATCTTTACAGCCCTCCCTCCCCACCCACCCCAAAAGTTAAGTTGGTCACATAGCAGACAGAAAACTGGATCAGACCCATAAATGCTTAAATTCAAATACAACTTCAGATACTTACTAGCTGTGTGATCTTGGGCAAGTCATTTACTCTCTGTCTGCCTCAGTTTCTGTATCTGTAAAATGGGGATAATACCAGCACCTATCTTCCAGGGTTGTTGTGAGGTTCAAATGAGACGATATCTGTAAAGTGTTTTACAAAGTGCTATGTAAATACTAGCTGTTAATATTAATTAGGATTATACAATAGGTGATCATCCAGGCCTTACTTGAAGACTTCCAATATGTGAGAAGCATTATCTTTCCTAGACATTCTGTTCCATTTCTAGATACCTTGTTGTTAAGAAGTTTATATTTCCACAAAGCTTAAATCAGCATATTTTCATCATTGTCTTTGGTTCCTCTCAAGACAAACTGAACATATCTAATCCCTCTTCTTCATGGTAGCCAGTCAAATATTTGAAGACAAACACCAGGTTTTCCATCCCCACATCTTAGGCTTCTCTTCTCAAGCTAAAAATCACCAGTTCCCTCAGTCATTCACATACCATAGACTTGAAGCCCTTCACTATAGCAATTGCCTTTTTCTGGGCCCTCAAGTTTATCAATATCTTTCCAAAACCCTAGTGCCCAGAACTGAGCCCAAATCTTCAGACATGGTCTGACCAAGGGTTAGAACAATCCCCACCTTAATCCTGGAAATGATGTTTCTTTTAAATGCAGCCCAAAGCCGTATTATTGGACTCAAACCAATGGTTTATACAAAGTCTTTTTGAACCTTAACTCTATTAAGAAACAATGTATTAGCTATTCATACCAGCTTTGAGTCATCTGCAAATTTAAAAATTAAAATTAAAAAATCTATGCATTTATTCAATCATTGATAAAGTATTAATTAATAGCACAGGGGCAACTACAGATTTTAGAAGCATTCATTGGAGACTTTGACTTATCATTAATAACAATTCTTTGAATTTAGCCATTCACACAAAGGATATGTCAGAGCCAGACCATAGCTTTCCGATGTCCATTGTTAAATTTTAATTCTGAGTATTTATGCCTTAGAAATCGGGGCTTTATTTATTTTAAGAATGTTCCTAATGCATATCAATTTTAAAAGTGTGTGCATACATTTTTTCCCTTAAGAGGCCAGTTCTTAAACATTTACCAGCCCACTCCTGCATTCAACCAGTTCTGAACTTAATTGTACTAACATCTAGCCATCATTCCTCCATCTTTTTCACACAACAGGGATGAGATATTTTATCCATATTTTGCTAAAATGTAGGCAAATTATGTCTACAGCATTTCCCTAATCTACCAGTTGAGTGACCCTGTTAAAAAAGGAAATAAGGTTCATATGTTGTGACTTGTTGCTGGTCTGTTGATTTTTTGTAATCACTTCTTTCGTTTCTAGATATTCACTAGCTGGCTTCCTAAAAACATTATAGAATCTTTATAGCAGCCTAAGTCGAGCCTACCAGTTTACAAATTCCATTCTCTTTCCTTAAAAAACAAAAACAAAAAAAAACAAAAAAACAAAAAAAAAAAACTGAAGCAATATAACTGTTTCTCTAATCCTGCAGGAACTTTCTCAGGCTTCCTATATCTTTCAGATAGCATTAACAGTAGTTCAGAAATCACATCCACTAGTTTTTTTTTTTTAATCCCTACAGATATAGTTGATTTGGGCTTAGTGGCTTGAATTCATCAACAAACATTTATTGTCCAGCCTCCATGTGCCCATTCCTATGCTGGACACCGTGAAAGGATAAAAGATACTATTCCTCCCTTCAAGGAGCTCCCAGTCTAGTTGGAGGAGACACAACACATACTAAGATAGCATGCTAAATGCCAAATGAATTTTATGGAAAGAAAGTAGGCAGGATCACTGAGGACTTGTGTGACCAAGAAAAATTTCACAAAGGAAGTAGTAATTGACTTGGATCTGGAAGGATGAAAAATATAATTATTTCTTAGCTCATCACTGTGCACCAAGAAATTACTATGGGATCTGCAAAGAATACAGATGAAGTAGAACTCAAAATTTCTACTTTCTGAGAACTCCAAAGTTCAAAGGGGAAAAAGCCTGGTCACATTAAGACACATGCTAATATGCAAAGAGGGAATGGAATTGGGAATTCTTTAAGGAAGATTATAGGGAGAAGTAGTGGAATCTCAGCAAGTTTTGGAAGGAGGAATCAGGATGTGCATTGAGAGATGATAGATTCTCCCTGATTGGGGCACATCCAAAAAGCAGGTTTGCCTATCTTCAGGTAAACAGGACACGAGCTGCCCATTCAGGCTTGCCCAATAGGATGGCACTGGAGACACTGGTCATCTCTGATGTCCCCCCCACACACTTTTTTGGCTAGGGATTTTGGCTAGCACTGGAGCACAGCAGCTCTTGCCTAAGGCAGCTTCGAGGACCCATGGTGGGGGTGGGGAGGAAGGGGGGCCAGTGTTGGCAGGGGCCAGTTGTCATCCTGTTGGCTTTGGCCTGGGGTGGGAGAGCTGGCGGCTGGGCTGATCTGCACACATCTCAGGCAAGGGGGAAGGGCTCACCTGGGGTCACCTCAATCGATATCTCATCTGTGGGCTCTCCTAGCGGAAGTGATAGCATATTGGAACATGGTAATGGGTGCTCTCTAGTGGAAAAGGCTAATCTTCCCCAGCTGTACAGGAGCTCTGCAGGTGTCCTCCTTCGGGCTCGCCCTGGCAGCTCTGCTCGGCCAGGCAAGGGACTGCTGAGATGCTTTTAAAGCCACAGTAACTCCATTTCACACCAGCCAAGGCAGACTTTATGCTCCAAGTGCTGTCCCCAGCAAGGGCCCAACATATCCTGACAGGACCAGGGCCATTCCCTCAGAGAGCAGAGATCTGCCCAGTGTCCCAGGGAGGGGGAATGGGCAATTTGGAGATACCATAATTGGGAGTAAGGAAAAGACACTGGACTGAAGTCTAAGGCCTACTCTTATCTCTGCCTGTGAATAAGTAGTGGGACTCTGGGCAAGCCATTTTACTTTCCTGGGCCTGTTTCTTCCCATGTAAAAAGAGTAAGATGGACTTTTAAGGTATCTATCACCTCCAATGAGCTATTTTCCAAAATTTCTTTCAGTTCTGGCCTCTAGATTCTAAGAACCCTTCTAGTTCTGGCAGTCTATTGTTCATCCCCTAAAATCTATGTTTTCAGGACTTGTACAGCTGATTTTTGGTATGAGACATAGGTCACAGCTGGGATATAATTATTATTGATAATATTTCAGGAAGCTAGGTGGTGCAGGGGGTGGAATGCCAGGCCTGCAGTCAGGAAGACCATCTTCCTCAGGACAAATCTGACCTCAGACATTTAGCTAATTGTTTAGCCCTGGTCAATTCACTTAACTCTATTTGCCTCAGTTTTCTCATCTGTAAAATGAGCTGGAGAAAGAAATGGCAAGCTACTCCAGTGTCTTTGTCAAAGAAAACCCCAAATGGGATCATAAAAAGTTGGTCATGACTGAAAAAGATTGAACAACAATAATGACAATTTTTAGTCTTAACATTAAAGCAAGTGGGAGACAAGGAAGGGAGACCCCGCTAGACCTTACCTAATTAACAACTCATAATGATAAAACTGTATAACAGGCAGAATTTCTATCCCGGGGCACAAGGTAACTTGAATGCTGGTCTGTGGTTTATGATATCACCCCAAACTCTTGATAGATTAATAGCTCCATGGATTTAACCCCATGGCTGTTTATCTTCCCCCAATACACACACACTTATTATTTATTTATTGCACATACATATATAATCTCTGGCCCCTGGTGACATTCATTTTCACTGGTGTAGGTCCCCAGAGTTCTTCCCTACTGCCTAGGTCCCCATTCATTAAAACAGATGTCAATGGCCTCCTCTATCTCTTGAATGCTCTCCAGGACTAACACAGCTTTAGTCAAAGATGTGAGATGCCTATAGATACAAAGAACTATAATATACTTTCTGTTTCTCTGATGAGAAGTATGACTGAAAGTTAAATTCTTCACTTGTTATGATGAGATGAGAAAGCCACATGTCTCTGGAGATTTCAAAAGACTCATCATCTGGGAGGCACTATAGATAAGAGGTAGCAGGCAGGTGTGAACATTGACCCATTGACCATTTGGGTAATGCACAGAATCACAGAATCCCATACTTGGAAGCAATCTTTGAAGCTATATAATAAAAACTCTCTCCAAAGTAAATGATCATCCAATTTCTGCTTATACTCTTCCAGTGACAAAGAGCTAACTATCTCTCAAGGCAGTCCATGCTACTACTGGGCAACTCAGGTTATGAGGAAGTTCTTTATATTGAAGTGAAATTGGCTCTCTAAACTGCCTACTAGTTGGTCTTAGTTCTCTTTGGAATCACAATAATCACATAATCTCAAATCCATACCCATATTGCTCCATCTTTATGCTAAGTAAAATATATTTCATTATTTATTTTCTAGAAATGTGCTTGATCATTATAATTAATTAGCACTTAATAACTGATTAGTCTTGTTTTGTTTTATGTTATTGTAGTCCTTACATGTATTGTGCTTCAGCTGTGCATCAGTTTGTGTAAGTCTTCCTGTATTTCTCTGAATTATTTATATGTATATATATATATACACATATATATATATATAAGTAATATCAAGTAAGCTACATAAATCATATGATCCCAAAGTGAGAAAAAGGGATTCAAAGGACCACACATAGACAAGAATTCTCTCTGCAATATAGCCAATAGTTCAAATCCAACTAACTCTTGAAGATTTGCCCATTCCCTTCCAAGGAGGTCCATTCCAGTCCTGGAGAGTTAGGTGGTAGCTAAGACATGTACTGGTTAGAACTCTAGGCTTGGAGTCAGGAAGGCCAGAGTTCAAATCTGACTGTGTGACCTTTTACACAGTTTGCCTTAGTTTCCTCATTTATAAACTAGGCATAATAATAGCATATACCTCCCAGGGTCATTGTGAAGATCAGATGAGATAATATTTATAAAACACTTAAAGATCCTGGAATATAGCAAGTGCTATATAAAGGCTAATTGTTGATATTATTATTATTTGTTAAGTTTTTCCTCACTAATTAAACCCAAATTTCTTTTCTGTAATTTCCATCCATTTTTTCTAGGGCAAGTCTGATCTTTCCTCCATATGGCAGCTATATCACACATTATTTTACATGTCTTGCCATATAATATACTTGTGTTGTTGATTTTTTTTAACCCAAGTACAGAATTTTGCATTTACTACTTTGATTTTCTTTTTAGTTTGTCTTTCCAGTTTGTCTTTTTGTGTCCCAATTTGTCACCTATTATATTAACATATTCCTCCCAGATTCCTGTCATTAGCAAATATGCTAAATACACTTTCCATATTCATCCAAATCATCGATAAAAATGCTAAATGCAACAAGACTAAAGAATGAACCCATTACTCACCCCTAAGCAAATCATTTCCATCCTTCAACAGCCAATATGTCTCACCTGCTACAAGTTTTCCCTTTGCTTTCAAAAAACCCTGAAGACTTACTTACATGAACTGATGCAAAGTGAAGTGAGCAGAACCAAGAGAACATTGTATATAGTAATATTGTATTGTATCCATTATGAATGACTTAGCTATTTTTAGCAATACAAAGATCCAAGACAATTCCAAAGAACTTAGGAGGAAGAACTGATGGATTCTGAATGCAGAACAAAACTTTTTCTTTTTGAAGGAAAGGGCCCCACATGTGCAAGAATGTTTGTGGCAGCCCTTTTTGTAGTGGCTAGAAACTGGAAATTGAATAGATGCCCTTCAATTGGAGAATGGCTGAATAAATTATGGTATATGAATATTATGGAATATTATTGTTCTGTAAGAAACGACCAGCAGGACGATTTCAGTGAGGCCTAGAGAGACTTGCATGGACTGATGCTGAGCAAAGTGAGCAGAACCAGGAGATCATTGTACATGGCAACAAGAAGACTATATGACGATCAATTCTGATGGACATGGCTCTCTTCAACAATGAAATGCTTCAAACCAGTTCCATTTGTTCAGTAAAGAAGGCCATATACACCCAGAGAGAGGGACATGAGATACGGACAACATATCATTTTCATGCTCTATATTGATGATTGCTTGCATTGGGTTTCCTTTATCAGATCTTTTTTGTTCATGTAGATATAATTGTTCTAGCACAGCAAGATAAGTATGGAAACATGTATACATACATATATATATTCGACCTGTCAAATATTTTAATATAATTAACATGTAGTAGACTTACTGCCATCTAGGGGAGGGGAGGGGAATAGGGGGGAAAATTTGTAACAGAAAGCTTTGTAATGGTCAATGTTGAAGAACTACCTATACATATGTTATGCAAATAAAAACCTTTAATTAAAAAAAAACTTTTTCTTTTTTTTTTATTAAAGCTTTTTATTTGCAAAACATGTATGGGTAATTCTTCAACATTTACCCTTACAAAACTTTCTGTTACAAATTCCCCCCCGCCCTAGTCCCCACTCCTCTTCTAGATGGCAGGAAATCCACTACATGTTAATTATGTTAAAATACTTGACAAATCGAATATATGTATGCATATTTCCACACTTATCAATGTTGTGCAAGAAAAATAGTATCTACAAGAAAAAAAATCAGAGAAAGGAAACACAATGCAAGCAAACATCAATAGAGAGCATGAAAATGTTATGTTGTGGTCCACATTTCATATTCCTCTCTCTGGGTGTATATGGCTTTCTTCACTGAACAATTGGGACTGGTTTGAAACATTTCATTGTTGAAGAGAGCCATGTCCATCAGAATTGATCATCATATATTATTGTTGTTTCCGCGTATAATGATATCCTCGTTCTGTTCATTTCACTCAGCATCAGTTCATGCAAGTCTCTCCAGGCCTCCCTGAAATCATCCTGCTGGTTGTTTCTTACAGAACAATAATATTCCATAATATTCATAGACCATAATTTATTCAGCCACTCTCCAATTGATGGGCATCCCTTCAGTTTCCAGTTTCTAGCCACTACAAAAAGGGCTGCCACAAACATTCTTGCACATGTGGGGCGCTTTCCTTCCTTTAAGATTTCTTTGGGATATAAGCCCAATAGAAACATTGCTGGGTCAAAGGGTATGCACAGTTTGATCACTTTTTGAGCATAGTTCCAAATTGCTCTCCAGAATGGCTGGATCCCTTCACAGTTCTACCAACAATGTATCAGTGTCCCAGTTTTCCCACATCCCCTCCAACATTCATCATTATCTTTTCCTGTCATTTTAGCCAATCTGACAGGTGTGTAGTGGTACCTCAGAGTTGTCTTAATTTGCATTTCTCTGATTAATCATGATTTGGAGCACCTTTTCATATGACTAGAACTAGTTTTAATTTCATCCCCTGAAAATTGTCAGAACAAAGCTTTTTCAGTAATTCTTTTCGTTCTGTTTTCTTTTACAACATGACTAATATGGAAATATGTTTTGCATGACTGCATATGTATCACTCATATCAAATCACTTGTTTCAGAGAGAACTGATGAGAGGAATGGAGGGAGAGAATTTGGAATTCAAAATTTTTAAATGAATGTTAAAATGTGTCTATAATTAGGAAAAACAAAATACTAATTAAAAAACAAATAGCAAGAAGACTACTCTGATTGCCTTACCCTAATGTGACTTCCCTTCCCTGAATTCTAGTCTAAAACTCTCAATCTTACATTTCATTATATACTGTCTGCTATCATTTTCTAGCTGCTCCTTTAAAAAAAAAGTTGTATTGGTGTTTTTTTTTTGTTTTAACACATTCGTTTTTAATATCCCCTTTTGTTGAAACCTCCTGTATACCAAAATAAATAGTTAAACAAAATTAACTTGTCCAACAACTATATCTGAAAGTGTATGCAATATTTCCTATTGTTATTTCCCTGCTTCTCAGGGGAAGGAAATTATTTTATTATCTGTTTTTCTGGAGCAGAATTGATAATTACTATTAATCAGAGTTGGATTGTTTTTTAATCTTATCTTATTTTATATTATTGTAGTTATCACATATATTGAACTTCAGATTCTACTTAATTTTGTATCAATTCATATAAATCTTTCCATATTTCTCTTAAGTGCTTATCTGTATAATTTAATATGGCATAATAAGACATTCATAAGCCACAATTTATTTAACTATCTCCTAGTCAATTGGCACTCACTTTGTTTCTAGTTGGATTTTTTTTAGTGTTATTTTTTTTGCTACCACAAAAAGTACTCCTATTAATATTTTTTGTATAGATAGGGTCTTTCTTTTTTACTTTGACCTCCTTGTGATATAGGTGCAGTAGTGGGTCATTGGGTCAAAGGGTAGGAACAGTTTAGTGACTTTTCTCACATAATTCCAAATTCTTTTCCAGAACAGCTGGACCAATTTCACAGTTCCATCAACAGTACATTAGTAGTGTGCTTGTCTTCTCACAACACTTCCAACATTATGATTTCTATCTTTTGTCATCTTTATTAAGTTGCTTCCTATTCTTATTCCTATAAAAGTCTTGCCTTTATAACTAGGCTGAAAGGATGGAGAGATTTTGCCTTTATGTCTTGACACCACCAAATAGGCTCTGAATGAATACTTGTTGACTGATTAATTAGTTGAATAGAGCCAGCAAAGAAATAGTTATCACTCCTAAGGAACTTAGCATCACCTTTTGGCCCTACTGCCTTGGTAATCCTGAACCCCCAAATAAACTTCTCTCCCTATTCCCAGGCTTCAGCCCCCTCCCCCAGTTCATTCTTGGCCTCCCTGTGTTACAGAGATCAGACTCCTTCTTGCTTACTAAGGCTCCTTTCGTGGAAATGTCTTGCCAACTAACGGGGTATCATTTTCTCTGAGCTCCCTGTAACAAGGTGGCTTTGTTTGAACATTTCACAGGGATCCGTCTGCCTTCTTCCCAGGAGGTTCCCAAAGCCCAGCCTGCAGAGGCTTGAAAGAACGCATTATATCTATCCCTGGGACATATTGTTGGGAAGAGAGGAGGCTAGGGGGAGGGGGGGGTTGTGGGAGCCGGGGAACAGCCTGGCCTTATTTCTCTGAGTTGGAGTCACAGAACAGCCGATATAGAAGATGGGGACAAAAGGATGCCCTGGAGGAAAGAGACAGTCAAAGCTCTACCCCAGAGAGGGAGACAAGAGATCTACACAGGAACTGGGCTCTCCCTCCCCTACATCTGGTCACTCAATAGCACTGGTCAGTGACCTAATGCTTTGTGTGACTCACCCTTCCCTCAGGCCCCCTCCCTGATGAGGAAAAGGAGGCAGGTAAGGTTAGGGACCTGTAACCAGAGCCCCTCCTGGCTTTCCTTTCTCTACTCTCCAGTTACCAGGGAAATAACATGGGTGAAGAAGATGGGGGAAAGCATATTCTAAAGAATCATCATTGTGGGATGCCTTTCACAACTACTCCTAAGATTTCTTTGTACATGGACCAGGGTGCATCAGCTATGTGATGTATCGCAGATCCCCAAAATCTGAGAAATTAAACTGAGCCTATTAAAAAAAAATCAGTACAGACAAGTGAATCCTTTGCTAAATTCATTCAGGTCCAAGACAACTAGAAGGGTAGATGACATTATTACTGAGGTTAAAAGCCAAAGTTTCCATTATTCTGACTGGAAAGTAGAGCCTGAGATTCCTATTAATTTAAGTGGTCTAAAGACAAGTTCACACAAGGCAAGGATGCAGGTTTAAAACATCTGAAAAATCTAGGATTCCTCCTTCCTGGTCCTTCCACATCCAAATGTTCACCAAGTCCTTTACTGGCCCTCATCTGTTTCCCCCAAAAGTATAAAATAAGGGGTTGAATTGTTACCTAAGGATCTTTCCAGATTCTGATGCCCTACGAATCCATAATTCTTCCTTCTACCTTCTCAATGTCTTCACATCCTTTCTCTCTGCTCCATACTCACAACCCCTACCCTGATCTACTTCTCTTGCATTATCATTTGGCACTTAGATATTCAAATCAGTTCAATTCAATAAACATTTATGGTCATTGAATCCTGGGTTCAAAAACTAAGGGTAGCACAATGCAAACAGCAACAGCAACAACACAGCAACAATTAATGCCCTCAATGAGCTTATAAAATAAGGGGAATACAATGTGTCCACAAATAAATATAATACAAAAGAGAAACTGATAAGGACAAAGGAAGGTTCAAATGAATGGATCTAAGACACTGGAGATCACTTTTATCTAGAATATTAGGAAAGACCATGAAAAAAAAAGGAAAAGTCCTTCAAGGAAGAGTAATTTCACAAGTAAAGATGAGAGAATGTCTCCTAGACATAGAGAATAGCCAAGAAAAAGGCACAGAGGTAGGAGAATACAGGGCCAGAATGATAAAAAACAAGTAGAACAAATTTGACTGGAACATGGGATATGTGAAAAGGAGAAAGGTGAAGTCATCCTATAAAAGTAGGTTGAAGCTAGATTGTGAAAGTTTATAAATTCTAGGCTAAGGAATCTGTACTTTATTTACTAGACAATTGTTTGTGAAGAGTGTTATAACAGGAGGGTTCTTTTGACAATTGTGAAAAGGGCAGCTAACAGAAGAATGAGACCAATTCACCAAGCATTTAAGTGCCTAGAATGTACCAGGTTTTGTGGATGGAAGTGAAGATACAAAGGCAAAACAAAATATTCCTGACCACAGAGAGGTTACATTCTAGTACAAGCAAAATTGTGTGATGATTAACTTTGATAGACTTGGCTCTTCTCTGCAATACAGTGATCCAAGATAATAGCAAAAAGACTCATAATGGAAAATGCTATCCACATCAGAGAAAGAATTTTGGAATCTGAATGCAGATCAAAGCATACTATTTTCACTTTTTTTTTCTTTCTTGTGTTTTTCCCCTTTTATTTTGATTTTCCTTTCACTACATGTGTAATATAGAAATATAGTTAATATATACATGTATAACCCATATCAGATTGCTTGTTGTCTTGGGGAAAGGGGAAGGAAGGGAAGGAAGGAGAAAAAATTTAGAACTCAAACTCTTACAAAAATGAATGTTGAAAGCTACCTTTGCATGTAATTGGAAAAAATAAAATATTATTAAATAGGGAAAAACATTTTAAAAATAAAGAGTTATGTCAAAAAGGAAAAAAAAAGCTTACATTCTACTAGGGTAAGACAGATCATCCCCAAAGACAGCAATTAGGAGACCATTGCAAGACTCCTAAAAGAGGATATGAGGGACTGAGCTAGACAGAAGAGACTGAACTAGGCAGGGAAAAAGCTGCCACTTAGAAGAGAAATAAGGTAAGTTTTGCTTGGCCCTAGAGGGCAGAAGTTACAAAGAAGCAAATTTATACATTATTTATGTCAGAAAAAACTAAAACAAAAACTTTCTAACAACTAGAACTGCCCTAAAGTGGAATGGGCTACCATAGCAAGTAATGGGTTCCTTCTTCATTTGGATGTCTTCAAGCATGGCTTCTTTCCTCATTGGATGTCTTCAAGCAGAGATTGAATAGGAATTGGAAAAAAAGGTTGTCAGGAACATTGCTAGAAGTTCTTCATGTACACATTACTGAGGCTCTTTCCAGATCTGAAATTCTGGGATTCTGAGATCCTAGAGAGTGGTAGCAATGGGAATGGAGAGAGGAAGATTCAAAGACTACATATTTCAAAAAGAGTTGACAGGATATCATAGAGAAAGAATTGTGTGTTGGCTTATGACACCTTTTATATTGTTATTTAACTTTTTCTTGTGACTATAGGCAAGTCCCTTTCTAGCCTTCCTGTTTCCCCATGGATAAATTTAGGACTTGGATTTGTTGAGATCTAAGGCCCCTTCTAAGTTTGATATCCAATGATGCTACAATTCTATGGAGGATATCATTTCTTTTCAACTAGACTCTCAGGTCTTAAGGTCTTCCCCTTTGAATCTTCCCCCACCTCCTGTTTACTGGAAACATAGTAGAAGTTGTTCATAAAATCTTTACTGAATGAGTTATTTGTCCAACAGCTAGCCCTCAGAAGTGAACTGAATGTCCAGGTGTTGGGTTTGCTCCATCACTTACTCCTTATCATAGTTATCTGGCTCCTTGTTGTCTATCAAAAGACTTCAAGATTTCTGAAAATGAGGCAGGACCCCAGTTTACCTCTGTGAATTCAACCTCGGCTTGTCTCTGGTGGCTCTGTGCAGACTGAGGCTCATCTGGATCTCCAATCCGATCTAATAAACATTTATTAAGTACTCATTATATATCAGACACTGTGCTGTTCCTGTTGATCTTTCTCCCTGGATTGGGAGTCTTGTTTAGGTAAATAGAATCATAGGAACTTAGAGTGGGAAGGAATCTTAACAACCAGCCAGCTCAAACCTGTCTTTTAACAGAATTAACTCACAGAGATGAAGCAATTTACTTACAGTCACACAGTTAGTAGTAGAGCCTTTATAAGGACCTTAGTCTAGTGACTTCCAATCTAATGGTCTTCCCACTCAACCACACTGCCTTCCCTTCTCTAGATCTTTTCCTTTTGACTTTGGTCTTGGAACTAAACCTTGCATCTGACCTTACCATAATCCTGAATTGGTCCTTGTTCTGCTTCTGGCTGTTGCTTTCAAGTTCTTCCTCATGAACTGGTGCCCTAACTGGCAATCCTAGGTTCTGCTGAAGAATTATTTGATGGATCTCTGCTCTTTAATGTCACAGATATTATTTGATTGACCTCTTGTCTTTAGAGTCACAACTATTCCTTTTATCTAACCTTGCTAGCAAATTCCACTATGCTCTAGTCTGCAGATTCACCCAGTAGCTTGCCCTTCTGTCCAGCACATGGTGGAGAATGTATCAGTATCTTTTTGCTCACCAGGAAAGGGTTACCACTCATCATGGATAAGTGGCTTTTTGTTAAATCTTTCTTAGATAAGAGAGCTGTGTTCTGGTGGTCACCTTAAATTGTCTTCTAGGTTCAATTACTACAGCTAATGCCTTGAATTGGAGATGAGATTAGAGAAGCCAGCCAGGTCTTCCTTTGTTCATCCTCTCTAAATCCAGTGGCCAAAAAAGTTATTTTTTGGTTGGAGTAGAGAGATCATTTAGACCTGAACCTTTGATTTCATTAGTGAAAAGAAATTCTCTTTATTAATAGAGGGCAGCAATAATTCAGCAATTTAGCATCTTAGAGAGCTGCCTGGAGCACTTAAAAGTTAAGTGATTTGCCTAGAATTGCCCAGACTTCATATATGAGAAGTGGGGTTTGGACCCAGGTCTTATGGACTCCAAGCCCTACTTGCTATACTCTCTGCCACCCTAACTTTCTATTATTGTTAGCAATAACAGCAGAGGTCTTATCAGCTGTATATTGGTTGTCTGATTATCAGTTTGGCTAAATGTAAAATTTTTTTTTGACCTTGGCAGTTCTCAAAGAAAGAACTTTCAGGTATGTCAATGGCTGAGTAACTAGACTGACAAAATCATAGAGTCTTGAAATGCTGACATTAATAATGACTCATTTATATAGTCTTTTGCAATTTGCAAAGTATTCCTCTTAAATAACTCTTTGAAACAGGTAATTCTAATATTATTACCTCAATTTTAAGATGAGGTCATTGAAAGTTAGGTGACTAACAGATTTGTAAGAGCAGTGAGGAAGGCAGTATGCTATAATAAAAGGAGAAATCAGTTCATCCTAGTTCTACTGTTGACTCATTGTGTGGCTCTGGACAAGTCAGCCTCTGGGGAAATCAGTTTGTTCATATGTGAAAATGGGGTAAGACTGGCTTGATTTCAGCATTATTGTGGTAATTGAAGGGTCAAATGATCATAGATTTAGAATTTGAAGGGAACTTAAAGGTCCCTCAATTTTCAGATAAGGAGTTCAAAGGAGTTCAAATGGCTTCCCCAAAATCACACAGATAAACTTTTTAATCATTTTATCAGAGATTTAGCACTAGAAAGGAAATATCTTGTCTAATCCCTTCATTTTACACATTAGGTAACTGAGGCTCAGTAAATTTGAGTGGTTTGCCCAGGTGACCTTGGGCTAATAAATACACATACACACATACACACCCCTAGTAAATATAATCTGAAATGAGATTTGAATTTAGGTCTTCCTAACTCCAGATCTAGAACTCTCTTCTCTATAACATAGCTATCTTTCAATGATGGGTCAAAAGAACTTTGAAGGGTATAAAGTACTTTATACTAATGAGATATAATTGAGCTTGTCCTATAATATAGAGAATAGTTCTTACAAAAGCTACTTAAGACTGGGTAGCCCCAGAGGGTAACTGACCTTTTGCCTGAGATTGAAAGTATGGTTTTGGGCACTTTCATAGAAGTGGTGGGAGAGAATGTAAAGAATGCCCTTGGAAGCTTTCCTTAGTAGACCAGGATTTGGGAGGATTTATACAGCTTGCCCTGGAAAGTCCAAACCTGTCCTTGTCCTATGCCTCCCAGAACCTCTGAAAGGCAGGCTTAAGAGAAAACAGCAGGATTCTCCTTTTACCCCTCTTTGACCTTCCCTCCCCAAACTAGCACATGCTGTGTCTATTTATGGCCTATTCAATTTGGCTTATTTGGACAAAGTCCATAGCTGTCACCCTTCCAGGCTCAGCCTCCCACTACCTTCCTCTGTGAGATGCCCCAGCCTGAGGCACAGAAGCTGCCGTTAGAAGCAGTCACTTGAGCCAAAGCACACTGCAGTATCAGAGGGCAATGACCTGTGTATTCTGAAGAAAGTGGGGATTCTTAGGAAATTATTTCCTATTTTCTGTACAAGCCACACTGTTCACAGTAATCACTCATTCAACAGACATTTCATATAATCTCAGAGTTGGAAGGACCCTTAGAGAACATTTAGTCCAATGGGGAACTGAATTAAACTCCCCTAACCCACCTAACCAATGGTCATCTAGCCAGAGATGCAAGAAAGGTGAACCCACTACATCTGAAGATAACCCATTCCACTTCTACAGGGTTCTAATGATTCAGAGGTTTCCTCTTGCTTCAAGCATTTATCTGCTTCTTGGCAATGTCCACCTATTGTTCCTTGTTTGTTCTCTGGAGCCAAAGATAGCAAATCTAATTGCTCTGCCACCTAAAAGCCCTTCAAATACTCAATTACAGCTATTCCCAGATGAGTCTTCTCCAGTTTAAATATCCCCAGTTCCTTCACCTAATCCTCATGTGGCATATTCTCTGATTATCCCCTTCTGGACTCTCTCCAGCATGTCAATGTTCTTCTATAAATGTGACGTCCAGAGTTGAACACTATTCCATATATGATCTTTCAGGGCAGAGCCAGACTACCTTATTTCTTTTGAATACTATGATTCTTTTAATGAAGCCTAGGATACTGTCACCTTATGGGGGCTGTCATATCATTGATTCATAGTGAATTTCTAGTTCAATGAAGCCCACAGTGATAACTAAAAGATACCTCATGGCTCCAAATAGGTCATTAATCTCACTTCTTTTTTTGATGAGGTTACCAGAATGGCAGATTAGATGAATGTTGTATACCTACCTGCACAGTATATTGAGATTTTGAAAAATAAACAAACATTTGATAAAGTTTCTTAGGCTAACTTCATGGACAAGGTAGAGTACAGTTAAGTAGATTTGAAACTGAAAGACTCAAAGAATAATTATCTTCCCCATCCTTTCTTTCCTTTATAAAGTTGATTTTTTTTTCCCATGTAAAGGTAGACCTTCATGTTACTAAGTTTCATTCTTATTCTATTTGGTCCATCGTTCTAATCTGCTGAAGTCTTTTTGGATGCTTAATCTGTCATCTAATATATTAGTCCTCCCAGATCCATATCATATGCAGATTTGACAAGCATGTTTTCTATGCTTCATCCAAGTCACTAATAAAAGTGTTGAGCAGCACTGGGACATTGCACTCAAAAGCTTCTTCCAAATTTATACTGGCCCACCAATAATTATTCTTTGAGTCTTTCAGTTTCAAATCTACTTAACTGTATTCTATCTTGTTCATGGAGTTAGCCTAAGAAATGTTATCAAATGTTTATTTTTCAAAATCTCAATATACTCTGAAGCTATGCAGCATTCATCTAATCTGCCATTCTGGTAACCTCATCAAAAAAAGAAGTGAGATTAATGACCTATTTGGAACCATGAGGTATCTTTTACTTATCACTACTCCTTTTCTAAATTCTTGCAAGCCATCCCCTTAAGACAGTATCTGAATTTTGCTCAGATTGGAAGTAAAGTTCACTGACTTATAATTTTGAGATTCCATTTTTCCCTCCTCTCTCCTTTTTCTTAAAAAATCAGATCATTCATTCTCTTCTAGTCTGATATTACTTCTACTCTGCATAATCTTCCAAATATCATCAACAGTGACTCAGTGATTACATCTGCTAATTCTGTCAGCACCAAAGAAAGTATTTTACCAGAACCTGATAATGAACTCATTTAAAGATTTCTTCCTTTATCTTTAGTTTTAACTTGTTACTCTTTTTTTTTATCCTGTCCCAATCTGAAAGTCATTCTTCTTGGCATAAAAAACAGAAATCAAATAAGGAGTTGTTTCTACATTATCCATTGTCACCATTCCATGCACTCCAAGAAGTCCAATCTTTTCATTGATCCTCCTCCCCTTCAACCTAACTTTTAAAAAAAAATTTTTAAATCTTTTTGTTGCTCTTAGAATTTCTTGCTGTTGCTCAGTCATTTCTCAATCGTGCCCAACTATTCATGACCAATTTTTGAGTTTTCTTGGCAAAGATGCTAAAGTGGTTTGCCATTTTCTTCTCCAGGCCATTTTATAGATGATGAAACTGAGGTAAAGAGGGTTAAGTGATTTGCCCAGAGTCACACAGCTAGTATGTGCGAGGCTAGATTTGAACTCATGATGATGAACCTTCCTGATTCTAAGCTCAGTGCTCTATCCACTATGCCATCTAGCTGCCCAGCATTTTCTACTAACTTCACCTTTTTCTGGGCTTTAGCTTTAGTGCTCCCATCACTATTCTTGCAAGACTATTCTATTCTTTTGTATTTATAATCATTTATTTGCCCTTGCTTTCATCTTCTATTGATAATTTTTTTAATTTGAGGTGGTTGGTGTTAAATTTTCTATACAGCCAAATGTCTAGTTTTTCTCATCACTAGAATCATTTGTAATTGTGATTTTCAGATATCATTTTCAAGAGCTTCCCATTACTCTTGGGTCAATATTCCCTGAAGAGGATTAGACCACTGGTCTCACGTATCCTTTCTCTGAATCACTTGAGATCTACTTCTCCTATAAATAGAAAAAGTGTTTTGTTTTGTTTTGTTTTTTAAAAGGAAATACTGAGTAATTGTCATAACTAGGTTTGGATCTGGAAAAGAGGTGAAAGAAATGCACCTCTCTACCTTCTCTTCAGGAGTGGAAGACTATGGTTATGGAATAATAAATATACTATCAGATTTGATGATATATTGGTTTTGTTAAAATGATTTTTTAAATTTTTCTTCTTCCTTCAAAGTATAGCTTTCTGGATTGGGGGAAGGAGAGAGATATCTTTGAGATTGTAGGTAATGAACAAACAAAAGATATAAATAATTAAAAGAATTTATAAGCAATGACAGCAAAAATAAATAATAAACAAAAATACCGATTTGTTTTTAATTTTTAAAATTGCTTACTGGGGAAAAATAGTAAATGTGTTTCCCTAAGTGTTCATCAATCTTTACCTGACTTTCTTCTCCTTGTTTATCACAAACTTTATGATCATTTTCCTTTGTCCCTAAGGCAACCCCTATTGCTACCTCTACTTAATACTTAGTTCTTCCTTTTGGTTGGAAAGAATTAGGTCCAGCATAACAATTCCTCTAGTCACTTCTATCTTGTATCTATTTTGCATGGACTTTAAAATGCTTATTTGTTATTCTACTGATAATATGGTAAAGGGGGACTTCTGCTATTCAAACAACTATTGGGGCACACTGATAAAAGAATTTTTAATGAATATCTTCTTAATATAGAATGCTACTCCACTAACTCTTTGATCTCTTCTTTCCTGTTGAATAAACATACTACACCAGTTCATGGCTATATTATAGACACTAATTTCATTTCACTCTGTCTCAGATATGGTCAAATTAGTCTCCTTACTTTAGTTCCTTTTGTTTACCCTTTTAATTACCTAACTTGTGTCTGTTTGTATATACAGACATCTGAAACCAGTGAGTTTCATGATTGTCTCACTTTTTGAAAATAGTCCCTTGGCAGTGACTGGTTCTCTCTTCTGCAATCTTCTTTCTCCTTATATTGATGTTCTAGGATACCAGGTTTGGCAGATAGAGTGTTCTAAAAGTCTTAGTGCAGTTTTAAGCTATTTGTGGGCAATTTGATATCATCTTTTTTTGTTTAAAGCCCTCTTGAAATTAAAGCCATTTTATAGTCATATGAAAAAATGCTCTAAATCACTATTACGAGAAATACAAATTAAGATGACTCTGAGATACTACTTCATACCTATCTGATTGACTAAAATGACAGGAAAAGATAATGTAAAGTTGGAGGGAATGTGAGAAAACTGGAACATTAATGCATTGTTGGTAGAGCTTGAAATGATCCAATCATTCTGGAGAGCAATTTGGAACTGTGCCCAAAAGGCTACAAAACTGTGCATTTCCTTTGATCTAACAGTCTCCCTACTGGGCCTGTATCCCAAAGAGATCATAAAAGAGAGAAAATGACCCACACATGCAAAAAATGTTTGTAGCAGCCCTTTTTGTAGTGGCAAGGAATTAGAAATTGAGTGAATGTCCATCAATTGGAAAATGGATAAATAAGTTATGGTATATGAATATAATGAAATATTATTATTCTGTAAGAAATGATGAGTAGGTTGATTTCAGAAAAACCCAGAAAGATTTATATGAACTGATGTTGAGTGAAGTGAGCAGAACCAGAACAATATTGTACATAGCAACAGCAAGACTATGCAATGATCAACTATGATGGATTTGGCTCTTTTCAACAATGAGGTAATTCAAGCCAATTACAATAGACTTGGAATGGAAAGAGCCATCTGTATCCAGAGAGAACTATGGAGACTGAAGATAGATTGGAGCATAGTATTTTCACCTTTTTGTTTATTTGTGTGCTTTTTCTTTCTCATGGTTTTTTTCCCTTTTAATCTGATATTTCTTGCACAAAGTGAGAAATATGAAAATATGTTTAAAAGTATTATACATGTGTAATCTATATCAGATTCTTGCTGTCTTGTAGAAGTGGGAGATTAAGGGAGAAAGGGAGAAAAAACTGCAACACAAAATCTTAAAAAAATGAATGTTGAAAGCTATTTTTACATGTATTTGGAAAAATAAAATACTATTAAAATTTTTTTGAATGATTGCAAAAAAAAAGAAAAGAAAAGAAAAATGAGTCAATCTATCAACAAACTTGTATTAATTGCTTTCTGTGTGCCAGGTATTGTGCTAAACCTTGGACGTACAAAGACAAAAATGAAAAGTCCTTGTCCTTTAGGAACTTACATTCTAATGGGGAAAACAATATATACATATAAATCTATGCAAAATATATACAAAATGAATCCAATGTAGTTTTGGGAGGGAATGCCTTAACATCTGGAGGGAACCAGAAAACATTTTATGAAGAAAGTAGCATTTGATCTAGTTTTGAAGGAAGCCAAGGATTTCATGATGTAGACATGATGAGGGAATACATGGCTTTAGCAAAGGCATGGAAATAGAAGATGAAACTTTGTATCCTTATTGTTGTTATTTTAAGTCAGTATTATTAGATTGTGGAGACAAAGGAAAGGAATTAAACAAAAGAAAAATCGAAAGATAGAAAAAAGTCACATTATACAGAGTTTATATTTGATCCTTGAGGCCAGAAAGAGCCACTAGAGTTTTTTGTGTAGGAGAAGGCTGCATGACAACAAGTGCATATACCTGCATTTTAGCAAAATTACTTTGGCTGTTGGGTGGATTTGAGAAGGAGCTTATGACAGGGAGGTCAAATAGAAATCTATTACAGTACCCAGAAGAGAACTGATGAGGGCTTGAATTGGAGTGGTGGCTGTGTGAATAGAGAAAAAGGGATGTATATGAGAAATGTTATTGAGTTAGAAATGTCAAAATTTGGCAACTGATCAAACATGTCGGGTATGAGAGTGGAACTGAGAGGATGACATTGAAACTGCAAACATGGGTGCCTAGAAGGATAGCAGTATCCTTGAGAGTAATGGGGAAGTTTGGAAGCAGTTAATACATGTTTATTGATTAATTGATTGATTGTGTATTATAGACTTTCAAGAATAGTAGATTCCTCCAATAATGAGCTCTATTTTAGACTTATTTGGTTTGTGATGTCTATGAGACATCCAGTTTAAAATGACCAATAAACAGTTGGTGATGCATGACTGCAATTAAAGAAAGAGATTAGGACTGGGAATATAGTTTGGGGAGTCATATGCTCAAAGACAGTAATTTAACCCTAGGATCTTGTAAGATCACCAAAAGAGTATTTGTCGAGAGAAGAAAAGAGTGCCCAAGACAAAGACTTATGGGTACATTCACAGTCAATGGGATGACATAAGGTGATGAATCAGCAAAAGTAACTGAGAAAGTCACCAGATATATAGGAAAAGAACCAGCAGCCCTTTGAATACTTCAAGACACTTACAATCTTTTCTTCTCCAGACTAAATCCAATTCATCTAACATATCTTTGTTTTATGGTCTCTAGTCTCTGCACCATCTTGGTCTCCTTCCATGGATGAATTCAAGCTTGTCCTTAAAATGTGGTAACCTGAACTGAATCCAACTAATAGAAGTGGGTAGTGATTACTACATTTGACAAGAATCAAGAGTCTCTTGTCATGTCTCAGTTACATATCCTGGGAGAACAGCAGACCTCACTATTGTTAATGTCAGATTGATAAATAGCCACCTTGGTACTGCTCAACAGGGAGTCATCAACCATCATTATTCATCTGTTCTTCCTCTGACCATTACTGGATGACCTTTCACCTTATGGCACCTATGGATCCACATCAATATTACTAGAAACACAAGAAGCTGTTTCCTTCAGAGATAGTCCAGTTTCCATTCCCCCCCCATAGAAAGCCCTTCTATTACTTAGCTACAAATATTTAATTATCCTTCTTTTCTTCTTTTTCTGTGTCACATTCTTCTGTTTGATTACCTCACGGCTTAAGTTAAGATTCCCTTCTACCCTCTAAACATCCATGTTTTTAAAAATTTCCTCCTTAAGGCACTAACTCCTTTTTTTTTCAAAGATCATTTTATCTTCCCTGATAATCTGGAGAGTCCCTATGCATTCCTCTGGTCCATTTGCCTTCATCTCTACACAGAGACTAGCTTGTACACTGAAAATATATCATCATGGGAGGGAGGAGAAAAGATATGTGTTCCTTGGCTGGGAATGATGCCATGGTCTCTTTGAAACTACATTCCTTGAAATTCTGCATAAGAGTTCAGCAGGTGTCAAGAAGTCATGCAGAAAATGAGCAGATGAAACATTAGGATGGAAGGCAAGTAGGCACAAATGAAAGAGGAAAAGAAATATCCACAGAATCAGTTACTGCCCCTGGATTTAGTCTTCTCTTGTGAGAGTGGTAGTTACTTATCTGCCACCAGACTGTCAA
The DNA here is from genome assembly GCA_023553655.1 of Myrmecobius fasciatus. Taxonomy (NCBI): domain Eukaryota; kingdom Metazoa; phylum Chordata; class Mammalia; order Dasyuromorphia; family Myrmecobiidae; genus Myrmecobius; species Myrmecobius fasciatus. Next base: position 53,678 of record JAJPUD010001148.1, read on the forward strand.
ACAACTTCTGCCCCTCCTGATAGTTTCCTCATGAGCTATGAGTTTCCATTCAATGGAACCAGGACTCTACATACAATACTCAGAATTGAACTTATCCACTGAATAAGAATATTTTAATAACTTCATTCCACTGTTTCTGCCCAAGTGGTAACTGCTGAAGGAACTAATTTTTAGGTTAAATTATAAACTAAAACTAATGTTTTAGTTATATACATAATATGTCAATCCATGGCCAAAGGCCAAGGAATTGCTCAGACTTCCTCATAAAATCAAGTGGGGTTAGGCTAGTCCACAGAATAAGAACCTCTAGTAACTTTCTTTGGCATAAATTCTCTGTAGGGCCTGAAATCCTCTCTGACTGTTCTGCTTCTGAGAGCTTCATCTCACAGTCTGATCTTTCCATTCATTTCCATTTAGCTCTATTTAAAGTCTAAGCCTCATGTGTGCTACTATAAGGCACAAAGAAAATAGAACCACAACCTCAAATGAATTGGTTTCATGAGCAGTCACTGGAAAGTTCAGAATTATGGGGATAGGTTCAGACTAAGAAGGGTAGATATATCCAGGGAATTGGCATGGCCACAGAGGAATTGATTAGGAAAGGTAGACAATGACCATTTAACAAATTTCCCCGGAAGGCTTAAATAGGGAAGAGAGAAACAAAGAACGAAATGTACAAATGCCAAAAAGGATAAATATCTCCAAAAAAAAAAACCATTTGGAAGGGGCAACAAGTTGAAATCTAGAACTTTTCTTCCAGATAATACAGTTTATCTGGTCATTTAGTCTGTTTTTCCTGTTCTCTCATTTCCCTTACTTTTTCAATTCTGCCCTCCCTCATCTGTGTCCCTGCTCTCTCTCCACAAACCCAGAGGGGTGATCAACTCACAGATTTACTGTGACATGTTAAGAACATGGCTTGGAGCCAGCCAGAAGGTCACCATGTCACGACTGCCTCCCATTGATCTGTTTGGCTCTCCCTTGGCTAAAGCTCTCTGGCCCCAATCCCTTCCCCCAGAGTCATATCAAACTTCAGCCACATCACCCTAGTCCCACCATTCTCCATCCTGACTTCAAGGAGGGGGTAGAGACTGCCTTTAAAATGGAGACACTGGACGATTTACCAGCTGGACCGCCGAACTCTTGACCTCAAAGAGTTGTAATGCATCCCTGGTTTAGCTGGATCGATCACATCATAAAAAACAGTCCTACTCAAGTGTGCTAGAGAGATGGGAGGGGGAAAATGTGAGAATGAAGGACCTTCCAAAATCCCACCAGAGTCTATGTCAAGCCAGGCCTGGCCTCTGCCCATTCTACTACAGCAATGGAAAATTTGTCCAGTTCATTGTCTTCCTTTCCAGAGACCATCAGAATGTTTCTGTGTGAAGTCTTCTACCATTATTATTTAAAAAATCTCTTGGTCATTTGGATTCTCATTGTATCATATCTTCTACTTCCATGGTAGAAAAATAGTCCTGACTGGTTGTTGCTTAGATTAACTGCCTACCATTAAGTTTCATTTAAATTGAAGACTGGATGGGAACTTGAAAAGTTATCTTCTCTTCCCTTGACTCCAGGCAAAACTCCCTGAAACCAGTGATGTGTCTCCAAATTCTGACAGGTGGGATTTTCTTTCTGTGTCTATCCAGAGACAGAATCAGGACAGAACCCGCTTCCTACTTCAGATTTCCTGATATTTGATTCTATGCTGAGGCCACTTCCTTTGACAAATAAAGCTAATTCTTCTTAGAGAAGTTACAAGAATGGTCTAGAGTTCTGGATTCAAATCTATTGTAAGTTTCCCAAGTACTGCCCTCATCATTCTTCGAGCTTGAAGGTAGTATACCTTCTTAGGACAGTGTCATGAAAATGATTAAAATATTCATCTATATTTTCTGTTACCAAAGAACAAAAGTTCACAATGGAAAGTAATATTGCTATCAGAATCACAAACACTCTTTAAAAAAAATTATCTTTCCTTGCTACTACCCCCCAACTGAACAATAAAAGAAAAGGAAAAACTTTCTGACAAAAAATGTATATCCAGCAAAACAGATTCCCAAACTAATCATGTCCAAAAATATATGTCTCATTTGGCATTTTAAGTTCATCACCCCTCTGATAGAAGTGGGAATGTATATTTCATATTTATTCCAGTCTGTGGTTTATCAATCATTGATCAGCATTCTAAAGCTTTCTCTTTAATATTATTGTCATCACATAAATTGTTCTAGTTTTTTTTTGCTTCAGATTGTAGAAGTCTTCCCACTTTCTCTGAAACTGTCCATTTTGTCATCTTTTTTGATCCCATAATATCTCATTACAATTATTATTATTTATTGTAGGTAGATTTGTTTACTGTTTTCAGGAAATATTTTTGTAGAAAGTTCTTTTCTTTATTTGTTGAAATGTATGTACTGTCACAACAACAACAATAATATTATACAATGATCAATTCTGATGGATGTGACTCTTTTCAACAATGAGGTGATTTAGGCCAGTTTCAATCATCTTCACTCAGAGAGAGAACTATGGGGACTGAGTATAGATAACAACATAGTATTTTCACTCTTTTTGTTATTTGCTTACATTTTATTTTTTCCCATTTTTTTCCTTTTTGATCTTATTTTTCTTGTGCAGCATGATAATTGTGGAAATATGTATAGAAGAAAAATCGCACATGTTTAACATATATTGGATTACTTACTATCTAGGGGAGGACCTGGGAGAAAGGGAGAGAAAAAAATCTGGAACACAAGGTTTTGTAAGGATGAATGTTGAAAACTATCTATGCATATGTTTTGAATATAAAAGGCTTTAAAAAATAAAAAAAAGAAATGCATGTACTGTGACCAAAAAATTAGCAATAACATTTTAAATTGTACATACATATATATAATAACAATAATTACAGCTTCATGTATAACCCAGGATCTGGAATTATTTTTATTTAAATTTGTTTATTGTTTCTCAAAATCTGTAAGGAGAGGGAGTTTCATGACTATAAATGCAAGATAAGATGCCACTAATGTCCTTAGTAGAGGTTCCCTTCTGGTGCCTCATCATGATGTGAATATGACCCTAAGTTCTCAAAGGCCATGAGCATGGAACCCAAGATCTAGCAAGTCCTACCAAGTTAGAAAGGTTTAGAATAGGCTCTGTCACTGTTGTCTAAAAACCAAGCCAGTCAAATTTAGAAAACACAGACATCTATCTGTGAAGACATAATTTTTTTTCTGTAATTGAACCCAGGCAGGATCTATGTTGTTCCTTCACATTGCGCATCTTCTTCCCTATTTTTGCTCTTCATCACCCCTATTGATACAAAGGTAAATCTATCTTGAGTGTTTCATTTATGGAGTGGGAGGCAGAATGGAAGGAACTCAGGACTTGTAGTCATAAGTTACAGTTCTACAAGTCTGGTCTTCAGTGTCTTATGGATCCTCTCAAGGAGATCTAATCTGATGGAGCTGGAAGGAACCTCAATCTGGTCCAGCTCCACATCTTCAAAAAGGTAATATATTTTTAATCCCTAATTCACAGATGAAACCACTAAAAGAAGTAATTAAACTTGGATTTTAAAATCCAAGTTAATATTCCAATTGTTATACTTAATTACTGTGTGGATTTGAATAAGTCACTTCATCTTTCTTTTTTTCCTCATCTCATCCTCATCCTCACTTTTCCCATCCACAAAGTGGGAGTATCAATTCCTTTCCTACTAATGTAAAAATCACATATTCTAATGTATGTGAAAGCTATTTGTAAACTATAACAAATAGATATAAGTAATTTTTTAAGTGATGGCTATTCTGGGTACAGAGTACCCCAAGTGAATGGCATAAATATAGTCCCTTCCCTTTAGAAGCTTTCCATCTGGCAGAAATCTCATTTATGGGACTCCATCATGTCAGGTAGCTTTGGATTGGATTGGGTTCAACATCTGGAAAATGGTTGTTTTTTTCCCTAGGGTCTAGAACCATGAGTTCATTAAGGAATTGAGCGAGGGGCATGAGGAACCCATCCCAATTGTGTTAACCTTTGTTTAATGAACACAGAAATTCATTTGCTGAGGATGTTAAATAGAGAGGAAATTGTAATCTCCATGTATCAACCATTTGGGTTTTTTCAATGCTTACAAAGTGGGAAATCAATATTCTGAGGCACTAAGTGCAGCTTTCAGCAAATTATTTATGTCTATCCCCAAATAGGAACATGAAGGGAGGAGAGTCTCTCCAATAGCTCCCTTAGTGTTGGAATAAAGCTCTAGCAGAGGCAGAATGACTTCACTGAGCTCCTCTGTACACTAATCATCTATATGTTGCTAACATGTATTGAAGTGGAAGAAGGATAGAAGATGGTCAAGAAACCTGGATTCCAGTTTCTACGTTACTACTAACTTGCTTCACAATATTGGATAAGTCATTTTCCCTTTTGGAGGTCTTAGTTTCCTCGTCTGTAAATAAAAGATTTTACACTAAATGGTCTCTAAGGTACCTTTCAGTTCTAAATCGTACAATTCTATGAACAGCAACCAAAAAATGCTCAGGAGTGGGAAAATTCTAGTATGGGCTATGGCGCTGTCCACCTTATGGGTGCTGATAGACCTTATGTTTCACCAACTCTGTGAAAATAAATAGGTAATGTCATTAGCTACATTTTGCAGGTGAAAAAAAAAACTGGGCATTGGAGATATAAAGTGGCTTGTCCAAAGATATACAACTATTAAGTATAAAATTTAGGATATATATACTAAGATTTCCTAACCTCAGTTCTAATTACCTTTCCTCTCTGTTGTTACATCTGTAAAATGGCAGGTGATAATTTATTAGTTACAAGGATACTGGAATGGATCTGGTCATTTTCTGAGGTTCTTTTCAGATCTAAAATCTGTATAACTCCATCATTTAAATTTCTTCATAGGTATTGAGGATGAGATTTTTAATGAGAAAAGAAATGCTATGGTTTATGTTATCTTTTGGAAGTATTACCAAAAACTCACCCTATTTTTAAGTTTTCAGCAAACTGGTAAGATTGGCTGAGAGATTCAGTGTGATGAAGGAAGAACCAAGAGGGCTGAATAGAGAAGCATTCATCTGATCTCTCCAAAATCCCCCTCCAAACAACTCTAAAGTGATGCTTCAAATAAAAATCTACAGCAGCAAGATCAAAAAAGGTTTGGGTAAAACAATTTTCCAGCCCAAGACAACTAAGGAGATTGGCAGGAAAGATCCATCTCATCAGGGTGGTGTTTGACCCTGGGAACACAACATGAGGTGTCTGCATTGGTGGCAGCAGCTTCAGGAGCTTTCAGTCCAAGACAGTGGCAGGAATAGGGGTAGGAGTGGGAGTAGGGTGAAGCTTAAACAACTGGTCAGTGGTAGGATCAAACAGCTCATCAAAAGGAAATTGCAGGGGACTCTTTGTTGGAGCTGGGTTCAGAACCCTGTTGCATTGTCCATAAACAGACAAAAACCTAGAAGACACCAACGTCAGAGCAGCTACATGTTAGGCCTCAAAGAAAACATGAATTGATCATAGGTTTCCCAAAAAATAATTCCCAGCAGAGCTCAAAAAAGATTTTAAAGAGGCAGCTAGGTGATACAGTGGATAGAGCACCAACCTTGAAGTCAGGAGGACCTGAGTTCAAATGTGGCCTCAGACACTTAACACTGACTAGCTGTGTGATCATGGGCAAGTCACTTAACCCCAATTGTTTCAGGAAAAAAAAGATTTTAAAAATCAAATAAGAGAGATAAAGAAAAATGGGGCAAAGGGAATGATAATGATACATGAAGATGGTGAAAAGAGAGTCCATAGCTTTCTAAAAGAGGCACCCAAAAAATTACTGAAGATAATAACACTTCAAAACCCAGAATTAACTAAAAGAGATTCAGCATGATGCAGTTACTCAGTCAATAATCAATGAAATCTATATAAAAGATCAGGGAACTGTGCATCTCAATGCAAATGTATTCACATGATCTTTAGATGACCAAATCCCACTCCTAAATTTCATAGATGAGGAAAGTGAGGCACATAAGTCATTTGACTTACCTAGTACAAATAGGGAGTAGCAAATTATCAGAGCCAAGATCTGAACCCAGGACTTTTGACTTAAATTCTAGTGTTCCTTTCACTGAACAAGGCTAATAAACATGGTTCACATTTGTAGAGAGCATGGTTAGAAAGCATTTCCATTCTCTCATTTTTCACCTGTCATAACTATGTTTAATTATTATCTGAACTCTGATGATGAATTCTCTGCATTATTGATATAATGCAGCCTGTATTTTAAGCACACAGTTTTTTTTTCCCCCAGAGATCATCTAGCCCATTCCCCCTCCTCATTTTGCAGATGAAAAAAACTGAGGCCCAGAGACAGAAAGGGCCTGATAACTAGATAGACTTTAGAGAAATTATTTTATATTCTCATAGGACTTATATCTAGAAGGTACCCTTCAGAACCATCTGTTCCTATTTCCTCATTTTACAGACTAGGAAATGGAGGCCAGAAAGTAACATGTCCAAGGCCACTTAACATTAGAGCTGAGAGCTGAGTAACAGATGCCCTAAGTCCAAATTCTATACTCTTTCCACTATACACTGCTTTCTTCAACAATGGATGCAGCTGATTAAGATTTGGGCTAAAGAGAATACATACTAGCTTGGAGTATTTTCCTTTTTTCCTCTCAATTTTCCTTCCTAACTTTCAAAGAAGTTACTCTCATGCCTTTTGCTTTTAACCAAACCTGGAACAAAACCATGGCAGCAGCCATCATATAGGTAAAAGTGGGTCTTTTGTTAGTCTCTCTGGTGGTGGTAGACGCCCCCTCCCCTTCCCATATCCTTCCCGGACTTGGTGACTTTTGTCCTTGGATGGTTTAGCAGTTAGAAAAGGTTTTATTCTCTTGCAGATAGGTAGCCATTAGGGAAAAAGCTAAGTGCATTATCCTTTCACTGCACAATAGTTTGCTAATTCTGTTATTATATTTAACTTCAAGATTTTTTTGAAACCTCCCCTTCAGAACAACGCAGACCCCATCTGTCTGACAGTTTGCTCCTATGTCTCCTACCATTATGTTTCCACTTGGCTGTTTGGACAAGATTGTGTGTGCATGTGCAATTGTGTATGTGTGTGTTTTTCCCCTCTTGCCTCTTTTTATCTTGCCAAAGCTAAGCAGAACTTGCTTAATAGAGTGATGTCAGATGTGTGCAAAATAGACCAATAAAGCCTAATGCACTCTACCCTTTTGTTTGTCAGTCTCTCTAGTACCTAACAGTTCCCACTCAAAAAACCACTTAAAACACATCAGCAGCAATCCCCCCCCCCACAAAACAACTACTTGTTAGCTAATTGTACCAAGTAGCTGCCTCCTGCCAGGATTCTGGGTTCCTTCAAGAGAGACAGTTTATTTTGAAGCACCCCTCCCCCTCTTCTTTGCCTCATCCCCGAGTTCAGAGAACTTTCATTTGTATCTTTTCCTTCACTTCTTCTTTCTTCCTTGTTTCCTTGCTTCCTTTTCTTCTTCTTCTTCTTCTTCTTCTCTTCTTCTCTTTCTCTTCTTCCTCCTCCTCTTCTTCCTTCTCCTTCTCCTCCTTCTCCTCCTTCTCCTCCTTCTTTTTCATCATCTCTTCTTCTCCTCCTCCTTTTATCTTTCTCTTCTCATTCTTCATCCCTTCTTCTTTCTCTTCCTCCTTTCTTTTCCTCTTTTTCTCTATCTTCTCTTTTTCTTCCTTCCCTTTTCTACTCCTCTGCCTCCTCCTCTTTCCTCTATTAGAAAATGTCTAATACAGTTTGTTTCACTGACCTAGATTTGATTTTTTTCATCCCAAAGAGCAAGTCCTATGAGTGCAGGGAAGGGACTCTATCTAAGCTCCCTAGGGAAATCAAAAATTTTTTTGACTGGTGGTGAAATTAGTATTGAAGGAAAAAATACTTATAAACAACACTCTGGTCTTCTTTGAGACTCTGAAATTCAGAGACTTTAGTCTAGAACTTCTATCTGGGAAATGGAATAATGTGGGTGGACTCCACCTCCTAATTCCATGAACTTAATGCTCCCCAAGCCTAGAATTCTACTTCTTATCAATTCTATTTTCTGATTCCTTCAAGTTTCAGCTAAAATCTAACTTGTTATCAGAAGCCTTTCTTGAGCCCTCTTAATGTTTTCCTTTCTGATTATTTCCAATTTATTCTTTATATGTCTTGCTTATACATAGTTATTTTCATGGTTTGTCTTTTATCAGATTGGAAACTCCTTGAAATCAGGGACTCAACAGTGCAGAAGCTTAATAAACACTTACTAGCTTAAATTTTGATTTGAGCAACAGATCATCAAATCATGGGAACATAGATAGATGTAAACTAGGAGGAGAATTCAAAGGCCATCTAGTCCAACATTTTCAATTTATAAATGAGGAAAACAAGATTTGGAGAGGTTAAGTGGCTTGTCTGGCATCAAATAGTTAAAAAATGTCAGAAATAGGATTTGAACCCAGCTCCTGACTGAAAGTCCAACATCATATTCCCTATACTATACTGCCTCAAAAAGTAATGGGTAAATCCAATTTTTGTCAGATGAAACTTCTTTTTCCATTGTTTTACTGGGAATTCCATAGCACTGGGGCTAGAAAAGACCTTAGAGATGATTTAATTTGATGAGACAATTAATTAAATCCTCCCCAGAAAGAATCCACAAGTCAAGGGATATGAACAGACAATTTTCAGATGATGAAATTAAAACCATCTCTAGTCATATGAAAAGTTGCTCCAAATCACTATTTATCAGAGAAATGCAAATTAAGACAACTCTGAGGTACCACTACACACCTATCAGATTGGCTAAAATGACAGGAAAAGATAATGATGAATGTTGGAGGGGATGTGGGAAAACTGGGACACTAATACATTGTTGGTGGAACTGTGAACGGATCCAACCATTCTGGAGAGCAATTTGGAGCTATGCTCAAAAAGTTATCAAACTGTGCATACCCTTTGACCCAGCAGTGTTTCTACTGGGCCTATATCCCAAAAAGATCATAGAGGAGGGAAAGGGACCCACATGTGCAAGAATGTTTGTGGCAGTTCTTTTTGTAGTGGCTAGAAATTGGAAACTGAATGGATGCCCATCAATTGGAGAGTGGCTGAATAAATTATGGTATATGAATGTTATGGAACATTATTGTTCTGTAAGAAACAACCATCAGGATGATTTCAGAGAGGCCTGGAGAGACTTGCATGAACTGATGCTGAGCGAAGTGAGAAGAACCAGGAGATCATTATACGCAGCAACAACAGTATTACATGATGATCAATTCTGATGGACATAGCTCTCTGCAACAAAGAATTGTCTCAAACCAATTCCAATTGTTCAGTGAAGAAAGCCATATACACCCAGGGAGAGGGATGTGAAATGTGGACCACAACGTAACATTTTCTTGATCTCTATTGATGTTTGCTTGCATTGTGTTGCCTTTCTCTGATTTTCTTTTTTTTTTTTTCTTGTAGATAGGATTTTTCTTGCACAACTTGTCAAGTATTTCAACATTATTAACATGTAGTGGACTTCCTGCCATCTAGGGGAGGGGAGGGGAGGGGACTGGGGGTAAAAGTTGTAATAGAAAGCTTTGTAAAGATCAATGCTGGGGAACTACCCATACATATATTATACAAACAAAAAGCTTTAATAAAAAAAGAATCCACAAGAATTTATTAAGTATATGCTATATGCAGAGCACTATTCTAACCTCCTGAGGAAAGATTATAAAGTTCATATAAAATATGGTTCCTGCCTTCATGGAGTTTATAGTCTTCTAATTAGTTACAGTATTCATCCAAATAACCGTAATACAAGCAAGATATTTGTATTGGAATAATAAAACCAAGTTCCACATGAAATTGGAGAAGAGGGAGAGGATTATCCACTTGAGGCTGAGGTGAGTTAAAGGAAGGCTTTTTGGAGGATCTAGCATTTGAGTTGTATTTTGATGTATAAATAGGTAGGGATTCACGAACTAGAGTGGGAAGAGGGTAATTTCAGATACATGAAACAGTACAAGCAAAGTCACAGAGATGGAAAAGGGCAATATAAGTTTGGGGAACAGAAGCAGTCTGCTTTGACTGGAACACAGACTATACAGAGGGAAGTAGAAATAAGCCTAAAAAGATAGGGAGGTGAGGCTCACAGAGTCCAAATGCTTAATTGAGGTTATACAAACAGCATCTGTTAGAGTAGAGCACAGTTCTCCTAGCCCCCAGACTAGTGAGTGAACTTTTCATTATTTTATGCTCTGTTTTCCATAGTGTCCTTCTTTCTACTTATGAACAGTGAGTGTCAATGACTTAAGAGGAAGACTTCTCGTGATGTATCACCTCAATAATGTCTCTCATTCCAGATTAGGTTTGACTTAAATTAGACAATAATAGCTGACAAATAGTTATGTAGAACTTTGAAATCCACAAAGTAAATTTTCATACAATTTTACAAAGTATTTACATGCATTTTATTCTCACTGAAACCCTATAAGATAGATGCTGTTATTATTCCCATTTTAAAGATGAGAAAATTGAGGCTCAGGAAGTCTAGGTGCCTTTCACAGGATCACATAGCTGGTAGGTGTCAAAAGGTTCTTCTTGACTTCCACACCCAGGAACTTTTCCTTTACACATTAAAATGTATATTTCATCCACAGGTGGGACACATCACACATGTTTTCAAAGTTTTTCAGTGTATTGTTCAAGACTGCTGATTTTTTCCTCTTCTCCTTTTTATTCTTTAGGAGGGAAAGGGGAGGAATATTGGGAATAAGTATAATGATGTATGGTAGTGGCAAGAAACTAGAAACTGAGTGGATGTCTATAAGTTGGAGAATGGCTGAATAAGTTAAGGTATATGAATGTCATGGAATATTATTGTTCTATAAGAAATGATCAGCAGAATGATTTCAGAGAGGCCTGGAGAGACTTACATGAACTGATGCTAAGTGAAATGAGCAGAACCAGGATATCGTTGTACAGAGCAACAACAAGATTATACAATGATCAATCTGATGGATGTGGCTCTTCTCAACAATAAGACGATTCAGGACAGTTCCAATGATCTTGTGATGATGTGAACCATATATGCCCAAAGAGAGGATTCAGTTCCCAAAGAGGGAACTGAATGTGGAACACAACTTAGCATTTTCACTTCTTTTGTTGTTGTTTGCTTGAATTTTACTTTCTTTCTCATTTTTTCCCTTTTTGATCTGATTTTTCTTGTGTAGCAAGATAATTGTAGAAATATGTATACCTATATTGGATTTACATATATTTTACCATGTTTAACATATATTGAATTACTTGCCATCTAGGGGAGGGAATGGGGGGAAGAAGGAAGGAAATTGGAACCAAGGTTTTGCAAGGGTCAATGGTGAAAAATTATCCTTGCATATGTTTTGAAAATAAAAAGCTTCAACTTAAAAAAAAGTATAATGATGTAAAAGAACAGAAGATATCAGTAAAAAAAAATTTTCAAAAATAAAAATAAAATGCCTTCATCATCTAAAAAAAGGGCCTTTAAGGCAGTGTGATAGAATGGAAAGAGTCCTGAACTTGAAGTTACCGATCTTGAGTTCAAATATAGTCTCTGATAGTCTAACTATGTGGTTAATCTCTCTGGGCCTTTTTTTCCTTGTTTGAAAAATAGGAGTTTGAAATATATGAACTCTAAGGTTCTTTTAAATTCTAAATCAATGATCCTGCAGAGGAATTCTAACCCCAGCAGACAAGCTAGCAAAAGGAAGGAAAATAACTGGGTATTTAAGCAGAAGACCTTTCCCAAATACCAATCATTTTATTTATTTTTTTTGTTTAATTTTTTTTTTTGTTTTTTTGCTGAGGCAATTGGGGTGAAGTGACTTGCCCAGGGTCGCACAGCTAGGAAATTTTAAGTGTCTGAGGTCAGATTTGAACTCAGGTCTTCCTGAATTCAGGGCTGGTGCTCTATCCACTTCGCCACCTAGCTGTCCCAATACCAATCATTTTAAAGGAAAGTTGTAACCCAGACTAAACAGTCCAAAGATATATGATCAGACTGGAAGAATCCTAAGAAACCTGTTTTAATGGGTCCCAGTATGGCACTTAAATGTGGGAGTAACAGAAAGGATCTTGAAGGAAGGATCCCACCATGTTTCTCAGGGCAGATTGTGACAATCCCATTCTTCTCTTCCCCCCAGCTTCTACCTGGTGCCTGAGCCAGGTTTTCTGCTGAAATGACCACTAGGGGGCAAGAGAAATGAACCTCTTCTTAGCGAGGAGACACACACTCGTTCCCACTCCACCCCACCCCAGCTCAGCCCAGCCCTGGGGAGGACTCCAGAGAGATGGACTCCAGACAGAGTCAAAGAACTGGCCCACCCTCAGTCTCTAGGCAGCTCCAGGCAGCGGTTTCTCTTCTTTTGGGTGACAAAGGGACTTGAAAATTGCCTGGAGACTGCCAGCTCTAACCAGAGGCTATTGAGCTTCAGAGAGTGTGGGGACGATCTTGGTAATGGCTGCACATCTGCAGTTTAAGCTTCAGCCTAGCTAAGTTCAAAGAGGCTCATTCATTATCAGGCTGGCCACAGAGTAGTGAATTTTTTTAGCCACTCTCTATGGCTAGCAAGGCAATAATGAAGTTGGGATTTGCATCCACAGAGGAGGTGCCCACTTCCATGAAGCTGTGGATGCTGAAAAGATTGAAATAAGTTTTGGCATTAACTTTTTTAGCTGCTGTGTCACACTGTTGGTTCAGGTGAAGAATGTAATCATCTAGACCCCCCAGGCAGGAAGCCTGACTGCTCCCACTGAGCGCCCTCCTGCAGGACACCCACCTGGATCAGAGCAGCTCACCTGTGGTGGTGGAATGGAGAGGAAGGGGGGAGAGGTGACAGTATGAAAGAGAAGAAAAACAAGGCAAAGTTCCATATGCTTATCTAAGGGCCACAAAAGTTTAGCTTTGATTGGGTACCTGTGCACACAGATACATATGGTCATATATGTATATATATACATGTATGTATCTATGTTGCGCCTGTTATATCACAATTCTTTTTGCCATTGATGAACTCTCTTACTGGGTTTAGAACATACTGAAAGGTTCAGAACCTGTTTTAACCTCTCATGTCCAAGTTGATAAATTGATAAGTTAATTCCTAGCTGAAGGGAGCATAGAGCTAGGAGATAGAAAAGGGTGGCAATGGAATCAGCTGATAATCCCCTCCCTCCCATTCCTCCCTTGCTTTGAAAATCCCAATTCATTGGCTGGTATATTGAGCAGCTGATTCTCTGCCCAATAGAGAAGAAGAGTTAAGTATATCTTCAGATTCCTAAATGCAGCTGAAAACCAAGGCCCCTGACCTCTTCATGGCTTCTCTACCTCCTTGACAGCTGTCCCTGCACCCAGGTCTGGCTGCTGGCCAATTTGGAAATGAAAGGGTTAACTACAGCCAGCCCCAGCAGAAATCAAAGGATTACAGGTTTGGCGCTGGACTGTCCCATCTGTCACACAGACACTCGACGTACCCTACTATCTCTGGACCCGACTGTCAAGGCAGAGCTCACTACATTAGAACTCCATTAGAAGAGACTAGCAGCAGCAGATGGCAGCTGTCAGGACTTTATCATCTATGCTATAATTCCTTGTACTCTCTTCTCAACTGCACTTAAATAGCAGTTCTACCTATTGGGGCAATTTTACATTCCCCCCAACCGGTCATCTCCACCCTTTAAAGGCACACTGCTCTCTTTACAGGGGACACTCTCTTCGTGGACCATACAAGTCCCTTGGTGAGGATTCTGATTGAGAGAGCTTTTCTTTACAGTTGGAAAGGATGCTTCTTTTCAAACGCATTAAAGTCATTATTAAATGGAATACATGCCCACACAGTGTCTTTCACTGTATTTCCCTTACCCAGAGTATGTTCATTTAGTTGAGTCTAAGGAATCTTGTCACTTCCCCGGGGATCCTGACTCACAAGCCTTTCACATTCCTATCTATGTAACTTGGCTCACCATTTTCAAGTCTGGAATATCCTTTTCTCACCAAAATTGTTCATATTAAACAATTCTATACATTTCAAAATTTGATATATTAATCAATGTTCAACCTCCTCTGGGAAGCCTCCTTGACTTTTTTCAACCCACATAGTTCTCTCTTTTCTCTGATCTCCTATAGTACTTGTCTATACTACTCACTAGTCACCAAACAAACCTTCCTGGGGAAGTGTTATTTATATAATTTGCCTTTGCAACTATACCATAAATTCCATTCTAAAAACTGTCATTAAAAATGCTCTAAATCACTATTAACTAGAGAAATGCTAATTAAAACATTTTTGAGGTACCACCTCACATCTATCAGATTGGCTAATGTGACAAAAAAGGAAAATGATAAATACTGGAAAGGATATGGGAAAATTGGGACACTAATGCATTGTTGGTGGAGTTGTGAACTAATCCAATAATTCTGAAGAGCATTTTGGAACTATGCCTAAAGGGCAATCAAACTGTGCATACTCTTTGATCCAGCAATATCACTTCTAGGTTTGTTTCCTAAAAAGATCAAAAAGAAAAAAAGGGGGGGGGAGTCTATTTGTACAAAAATGTTGAGAGCAACTCTTTTTGTACTGTCAAAGAATTGGAAATTGAGATGTCCATCAATTAGGGAGTGGCTTGAACAAGTTGTAATATATGATTGTAATGGAATACAATTGAGCTATAATAAATGACAAGCAGGATGATTTCAGAAAAACCTGGAAAGATTTACATGAATGGATAAAAAAATGAAGAAAGCAGAACCAGGAAAACATTGTACACAGTACCAGCAATACTGTACAGTGATCAACTGTGAATGACTTAGGTATTCTCAACAATACAAAGATCCAAAGCAATTCAAAAAGATTCATGATGAAAAATGTCATCCACTGCCAGAGAAAGAACTGACAAAGTTTGAATGCAGATTGAATCAAATTATTTTTTGCTTTATTTTTTTTCATGAACTTTGTTCTGAAGTCTGTGTTTTCTTTTACTACATGACTAATATGGGGAAAAAATAAGGTATGTTATATATCTCTTTATCCCTCATACTTATCTTAGAGTTCTTGTACATACTAGGTGTTCAATAAATGTTGATGAGGAGGAACATGTTCTTTGGAATTAGGGGTGTAGGAAAGATGAGAGAAGAGGAGATTGTGGTTAGAAAGAGTTTTGAAAATTCATTTTGGAGATGGTTTGAGTCCTGGTGATGGCAAAGTACCTAGCCAGGTAGATCAATTGCCAAAGTGGAATAGAAGTAGAAGTTATTGGAGTTAAGAAACTGAGAAAAATAACAAAGCCCAGATGGTTGTTATTTTCATGGCTGTTGCTATTACAAAAGAAATGATCATGAATCAAATACTGGAATCTTCAAAGAAAGTAGAAGTGTATCTCAGAAACTATAGATGATTCTGAGACAGAGAAAACTCTAGAATCAGATGACATGAACTTCAAGGAAGAGATTGAGTGGTGACAGCAGAGCATTAGTCTGGGAGTAACAATGGAGAATCTAAGAGAATAATTGCTCATCCAAGACCTGTGAATTGTGGAAAGAGAGGTAGGTTGTTTATGATATCCTAAGAGGAAAATCAAACTTCAGTTGATATGAAAATTTCCAAGCTTGAGAATATAAATAAAGGGACAAAAGAAAAAGAGAGGAAAGGAAGAAGAAAAAGGAAAGAGAAGAGGTGGGAGGAATGAAGAGAAGAAAGATGAAGGGAAGAAGAGAAAGACAGAGAAATGATAGAATACATGAACATATGTAGCACATGATACAAAACACATTTAATAAATATTTGTTGATTTAGTGATTAACTGAAAGAGAAAGAAGCCAGAGGATTGGAAAGAGCAAGTGTTACTTGGGGAAGTCTTGAGTGATGTAATAGAAAGATAATTGAACCAATGTGAGAAAAGTGCTAGTCCTAGATCTTAATTTACTAATTGTCCTTAGGCAAATCACTTCTGAGTGTTAGTTTTCTTCTCCATAAAATGAAGGTGTTAAACTAAAATGATCTCTAAGATCCCTTCCCCTTCTAAGTGTCTATGATTCTATCTACAAAGTATCTATGATTCTATCCACAAAGATTCTATCTATCTAGGGAGTTTAGATGCATTCTTTGCATCAGTGTAGCAGGCACGATTGTACAAAGACTAACTAAAATAACATTATCCCAGCGTTATTTCTAGTTGGTTTTGCAATGTTCAAACTAACTTTTTTCTGATTGACTTTTCTAATTCTATTACACTGAGCATACAAAATGTAAACTTCCGGAACACACATTTGTTAGATGGAAGTGAGACTAGTTAGTCAAAGACTAAATGTATCTGCTCCCAGATAGATACTGAGCCCAAAGCATTCAGCATCCATTGTTCTTTGTTCATTTGTCTGAATCAGTCTCAGAGCCACCCTACCCCCCCAACCCAGCACTTGGACCCCTCTCCTAACAGGGAGTTGTAGATAGGAGAATTGAAGAAATAGAACCCTCTTGCAACTGGTCATATTCTAGAACAATGGATATCCTACTACCCCTTCCTCCTTCAGGCAAAAAGCATGATAAAAGTAGTCATCAGGTTCCACTGAGCCCTCATTTCAAAAGGTGAGAAGTAGAGAAATACCCTTCCCTCCCAATATTGGGAAATGTGCATTATAAGCCACCCTGTGTGGCATATCTATTGCAGAATTTAGAAATAAACTGGGTAAGGGGAAGTAAATTGCTGGGAAGAAGGAATGATCACAAATTTTTCTTCTATAGAAAACGGGGGAAGATGAAGAAAGGGAAAAAAATGATGAGAAGAATCAGGAGAAGGAAGAATGGAGAAAGAAGGCCTTGGGAGGAAGGAATGGGAAAAGAGATTAGGGGAGAGGCAGGAAAAATAGGAGAAAGGGAAGGGAAGGTCACAGAAAAGCTGGGGCTGGAGAGAGATGGGAAGATAGAGGAGGAATCATAGTGTCAAAACTGACACACAAAAACAGGCCAATTTTGTATATGTGGGGAGAGCTCCAGAGATCTGGGCTCACAATTCAAAAGCCCATGTCCCCCTCCTGCCTGTCCAAGCCCCCCTTTCCATCTTCACCACCCTCCCTCCCAAAAAGAGAAAGAAGGAAAACAAAATATCTACAGTTGTCGAGACAAGGGGAGAAAAATAGAGGCAAACATCTGTAATTTTCTCTGTGGGGCTTTGCGGTAATTGAGCCATTTGGATAAAAATAAAGGCAGCGGGCCTCTTAGGTAAGGGGAGCTTTTGCAATCTAAGAAGCTTGAATTATGCGTCTTGTGTCACTTTAAATCCCCCATTCTCCCCCTTCCCCAGGCTGCCCAAACCACTTTCCCTTTTCTTATTATTTTTTTAAGTACCCTGTCAAATGTCATCTGCAGAGCAGAGAATTTCAGCTGTCACAACTAATTCCAATTTTTTCATGTGTTTTTCCTCCCTTGGCCATCTAAGGGAAGGAGGGGCCTGGACAAGGCTTGTCTCTCTCTCTCTCTCTCTGATCATTTTTTTTATTTCAAAAGAAAGATTTACATCATAAATTTGTTTCTAGAAGTGTTTAAGGTCTGTAATTTCCGCCTCTTGAATTGCAGTCTGATGCCTTCTTGTTTTGCAGCCTAACACCCCCTCCACCCCCACCCCAGCCACATCTCTTACCTCAGCCCATCTCCTGGCTCCCAGCATCCTCCACCACACTGTTCTTCCCCCTGGGCTCTGGATCTCTTCAGAGATTCACTGAGGCAAATCCACACCTTAATAGCAAGGGTTTTGGCTGAAGCCAGCTGTATGTCTTTCTTCTCCAGTCAGACTGTGAGCTTCTGGAGAACCAAACATCTGACTTTTCTTTCTTATCCTATTCCTGATACATGGGATGATAGAGGACTTTAGAAGCCATCTAGCCAAACATCTTCATTTGACAAATGAGAAAACTGAAATCCAGGCAGATTTAGTGACTTGCCACAGTCACCCAGATAGTAAATAGCAGAGACTCAAGTTTGAGTTCTCTTATTATTGTACCACACTTGCAGCACGTAGTAAGCCTTCAGCAAATATCTAGTGATTAATTGATTCATAGCTTGGTTCAATGTTTTTTTTTTTCCACATCTGTGCAGTTATATGTCTTAGATTCTATGCTTCCTTATTACAACCTTCTATAGGGGGAAGCAATTTACCACATGCTCTATTCAGTGCCACTTTTTGTGTTACTCTGTTAACGATTTTTGAGCTCTCTCTGTTACTATTTTTGAGTTCTTTCTATTACCAAACAGGTGTGTAACCTTAGGTAAAGATCTCTGGACCTCAGTTTCTTCATCTATAAAATAAAGGGGTTGAGCTAAATGGTTTCTAAGCCCTTTTCCGTGTCAAATTTCTATTTTCTTCTCTCTAAGTCTATTTCCTTATTTGTAAAAGGAAGGTATTGGACTCCATAGATTTTAAGAATCACAGAATCTAATCTAAGAATCTATACCAGAGCACAGAGAACTCTCAGCTCCCTCATTACAAGGACTATCCCTTTTGGTACTGCCCAGCTTTTGCTGATTGATATCAATTTAATTCAACAAGCATTTTTATTAACCACTTACTAGTTTGCCATATAATCCACAAAACTCTTGTACATAGAAAGACAAAAATAAGAACAACTCTTGACCTCAAGAAGTCTAAAGTCCATCTAAGCTCCCAGATCCTTTTCATAGGAACCGTTTAGCCAATTATGAGACTATCAGGTGCCACCATAGACAGAGAGCTGAACTTAAATTCAAATCTGACCTCAGACACTTAATAGTTGTGTGACTTCTAGGCAAGGCATTTAATTTATCTGCCTTGATTTTCTCAACTGTAAAATAAAGTATTAGCAGTACTTTCCTTGAATGGTTATGAGAATTAAATGAAATTATGTTTGTAAAGAGATTAGGACAATGTCTGATCCATAGCAAGTGCTATTTAAATATTTATTCTCTTTCCATCCTTTCCCCCTTCCCTTCAATCCCATCTCTCTCATTTCATATTTGTAAGTTTCTTTTTTTTATTTTTTTTATTTCAAATGTAAAAGTTTAAACACATTTCTATTAAATTTCATGTAAGACCTCTTCTGCCTCTAATATTCTGTGATAGGTTTGAATCTCATTTCTGACATTTACTAGCTTTGTTGGCTTTGGGCAAATCATCTTTCTCTGCCTCAATTTCCTTGTCTGTAAAATGGGAACAATAATAACCTCACAGGGTTGTTGTGAGAGCCAAAGGAGAAAATGTATATGAAGGGCCATGTAAACTTTAAAATTGTTTTATGTCTTGGCTATTATTATGCCTAATTAAATCTCATAAATTTCAGATCAAATAAATCAAAAGAGATAATTATGAGAATTAAAATAAATATTTGTAAATTACTCACTTTAAGGTGCCTGCCAAATAGTAGGTGCTTAACAAATGCCTATTCTGGCTGAATAAGTTATGGTATATGAATGGAATGGAATGTTATTGTGCTATAACAAATGATGAACCAGTTAATTTCAAAAGAGCCTAGAAAGACTGAACTGATGCTGTTAAGTGGGCAGAACCAAGAGAACATTATAATAACAAGATCATGTGATGATCAAATGTGATGGACTTGGCTCTTTTCAATAATGAGGTTATTCAAAGCAATTCCAATAGATTTGTGATGAAAAGAGCATTCAGAGAGAGAACTATAGAGATTGTGCATCAAAGCACAATATTTTCATCTTTTTGTCATCATTGTTGTTTGTTTGCTTGTTTTTTCTTTTTTTCCTGTTTTTCTTTTTTGATCTGATTTTTTTTGCACAGTATGAAGAATATGGAAATATGTTTAGAATAATTACACACATTTAACCTATATCAGATTGCTTGCTGTCTTGAGGAGAGGGGAGAAGAGAGAAAAATTTGGAGCATGAGGTTTTGCAAAATTGAATGTTGAATACATCTTTCCATGTATTTGGAAAAAATAAAATATCATTAAAAAAAATAAGTGCCTATTCCCTTCCCTTACCCCTTATATACACATATATTGCTTGAGAGGAAACTGAAGCCAGGAGATGTGATATGATTTGCCCATAGTTACAGAGAGAGAGGTAGGCAAAGCTGGATGTAAGCCCTGGTCTTCTGAAAAAGGAAAGAGGGAAATGGGAGAGCAAAGTATAACCTGGAGAAAATAGGTTGGCTGGAAATACAGAATTAGCAATCTTAACTGTGAATATGAATGGGATGAACTCTCCCGTGAAACAAAAGCAGATAGCAGAGTGGATTAAAAATCAGAATCCTACAATGTATTGTTTACAAGGAACAAATTTGAAGTAGAGAGATACATACAGAGTAAAGTTAAAAGGCTGGAGCAGAATCTATTATGTTTCAGGTGAAGTAAAAAAAAAAGTGGGGTAGTGATCTTGAAGAGATCAAGCAAAAGCAAAAATAAATCTAATTAAGAGATAAGTAAGGAAACTTACCATAGAAAATGAAGTAATATCAATACTAAGCATATATGCTTAGTGATATAGGATCCAAATTCTTAGAAGAGAAGTTAAGTAAGTTGCAAAAGGAAATAGTAAAACTACTTCCTAAAAAGCTAGAAATGAATTAAGACTCTCCTGATCAGTAATTTGTTACAGAGGAAGGCCTCTGGCTCTGAAACATATCTTCCCCAGACTCATGGACAGAACTAGAACCAAAATGGAGTGACTAGAACTGTGCCTTAAGTACCAACATTCCATGGTCATGATTCCTTCTCCTGAGGTAGCATATCCCTGGATGTAAGTGGGATTCCCCTCTTATCAAGAATGTATTTCCCCTCATATAATAAATTCTGCACATTATTTTCAAAATTTTTTGTTTATGTATATTATATATGTAACAATTACTGGATATGCCTCCTTCCAAATTTCCTTTTGTTCTCTTATATATTAAAAAAAGTTATAATAACAAGAATATATTTCCTACCTAACCCTAAACCTCAGTACCAGCCAAAAGTATCTACCTGCTCCTTAACTATTAATATTGATAATTATTATTAATAATGATTATATTTACTAATTCCAATTAGAACTAGCATTTATATAGCACTTTAAGGACTTCTAAGCATTTTGCCTTCTTTATTTGGTCATCACAACACTGGGAGTTAGGTGCCATTATTATTCCCATTTTACAGATAAAGAAACAGACACAAAATATTAAATGATTTGCCCAGGGTCACCCAGTTAATAAGTAGCTGAGGCAGGATTTGAAGTCAGGTTTTCCTGACTCTGAGTCTGGCATTCCATCTTCCACTCCACCTACCTGCCTCAGTACCCCTGCCCTACCCTCTCACAGGGTACCATCCTACCAAACTGCACTCCCTAACACCACTCCATAGACATAAACCATCTGGTCCAAGGAAATTTGGGGTTGGATCAGTGCAGTATCAATTAAAGATCAGTAGTAAAGATTCCTCACAGCCATGAGACCAGCTGTCTCCTGCCACTCCAAGTCCACAGTAAATTCAGCCGTAAGCCTGCCTCAGTCACGATCCCTGCTTGCCCTACATTTCCAATATGTTCTCTGGAACAGACTGCTACATTTAGAATTGGACAAGTAAAATTCAAATCCTTCATCTGCCTCTTAGTACTCAGGTGACCTTGAACAAAGTACTTGAGGCCTCAGTTTTCTCATCCAAAAAATGCAAAGATTAGCCCAAGTGGCTTCTGCTGATTTCAAAATCACCCCATGGATTGAGAAGAAGGCATGGGTAGAACTAAATGAACAGAAGGGTGCTGCAATTCTGAAATTCTGTAATTTCATTCATGGTCAAATGCAACACAAATTTAAGAAATTTACATTAGATCATAGGAATTAAGGGTAGCTAGGTGGGGCAGTGGAGAGATCTGGACCCAGAGTTAGGAAGAATCATTTTCCTAAGTTCAGTTCTGGCCTCTGACATTTCCTAGCTGTGTGACTCTGGGCATGTCACTTCACTCTATTTGCCTCAGTTTCTTCATCTGTAAAATAAGCTGGAGAAGGAAATGGTGAACCACTTCAGTATCTTTGCCAAGAAAACTCCAAATGGGGTCATGAAGAGCTGGACACAATTGAACAATACCAACAACAGGAATTATAGGTGAAAGCAGAAGTGTGTCAGCTCAGACTGGCTAGAAAGAACAGGTTGTTAAATTTTCAGAGTGTGAGCATTTACAACTCAGAAATTGGCAGACATTACATATCAGAGCTTGATTTGTGATTTGGGGAATTGTCTAGACCTAAGAAAGTGGTAGAGAGAATGTTATTAATGTGGCTTAAGCTCAAGTGTATCAATTTACTTATTTCCACCCCCACAAAAAAACAAAACAAAACAAAACAAAAAAACCCAACTGTTTAATTTCTCCAGGCCTCTATTTTCTTATCTACAAAAGGAAGAGATCAGATTGGATGACTTTTGAGATCCCTTCCATCTCTATGATTCTAAAGCCCTTCCTCTCATATTCCCTTCCTCTTTCAGGGCTCACCCTTAAAGACATTTCTTGGTGCCTTTTCAAAGGCAGGCTTTTCCTTCTCTGGCTCAGGGCTGGCCAATATTACCGGAGGAGGAGATGTGCTTTTGTGTCTTCCCTCTGCAGCAACCTCCCTTCCTCTCTTAATGTTTACATCATACTTTTTAGATCCTTGTTTCTTTCCTCTGAGGATTGCCTTCTCCAGATACCTGGCTCACAGTCTTTTCACCCTGAATCCTACCCTATTCCTGGCTTCTCAATTTCAAAATGCCCTTCACCTCTGCCTGCCTGGATCAAAAATAAGAATGGCCATATCTTACACCCCTTAAACACATTCAGCTTAACGAAATCTGCTCTGGGTGGTAGAATTCTCATTTATGGCTCTTTTCACAGATATCTAAGAATTAAACAAGCAACCAAATCTTTTGGACCACAATGGAAAAAAAAAACAGAGGGACTTCCATTCATTCTATGTAAATGATGGAGAATGATTCTTTCTTGAGAGATTTCAGTAGATAGTGAAGGGAAATGAAAAACACAGCCATTGAGCACCTAAAAGCAAGGAGATTTCACCTTATGATTCAAAGAGGGACAATATTATAGAGTGGTTTAGAATCATCGCTAATTTTCTGGATGAAGCTGAGTCCCCAAGAGATGTTCCTTCCATGTTTTCAAGGAAGTCTTGGGCTCATGGGATAATGGGAATCCCAGACTTAGAACTATAAGAGCTTTGGAGACCATACAACACAATCTCTACATTTCACAGATGAGGGAATTGAGAACAAGATAAGTATTATTCCCATATTTTCAAAAAACACTTGGGATAATGAGACAAGTATAAATTTAGATCAGGAAGGGACTATAGAGGCCTCTAGTCCATCTTTCTCATATTACAAATGAGGAAATCAAGGTTCAGGGTAAAGTAAGTCACAAAGAGAATGAGTTTCAAAGCCAAGCTTGAATATTATAATAAATCTAGTATTCTTTCCACTGCACTACCAGTTATCTAGTTCAATTCCCTCAATTTACAGATGAGGAAAATGAGGATCATGCAAAGAATCTTTCCACATCTTCAAGCAACTCTTCTCTATCTTTATATTACCATATAAAATGTTAATAAAAGAATTTAATCCTAATTCTCCTGAGTGCTCATCCAGTGCTCATTTTATATAAACTTTTTTGCTGCCATAATTACTTGGACCTGTCTTGGAATTATTTGTTTACTTACTCCATCCACCCTTTGTCAAGATGGGAACCTTGTTGTACTCAAATTGGTACTCTTCATAGCAAAACATTACCTAGGTCAGTATAGATTAGATGTTCAATAAGGATAAGAAGGCTGGAGACCCAGAAAACAAATGTCCTAATTTTATAGTTTGGCTGAGGACTAATAATGAAGCTGAACTGTCTCCTTTCTAGTAGAAATTAACTAACCCCGCATAAAGGAACTTTTCTTCCCTCCCTGTATTGCATAAAGTAAAAGTTAGAGGGATATGAAATATGGACCACAACGTAACATTTTCATGATCTCTATTGACATTTGCTTGCATTGTGTTGCCTTTCTCCGATTCTTTTTTTTTTCTTGTAGATAGGATTTTCCTTGCATAACTTCTCAAGCATTTCAACATTATTAACATGTAGTGGACTTCCTGCCATCTAGGGGAGGGGAGAGGACTGGGGGTAAAATTTGTAATGGAAAGCTTTGTAAAGATCAATGTTGGGAAACTACCCATATACATGTCATACAAATAAAAAGCTTTAAATTTAAAAAAAAAAGTAAAAGTTAGAGATTTATAATGAAGAATAACTTTAAAGCAAAATGAATTTAATTCTACAGGCAGGAAGAAATGGATAATTAATGAAACAGAGAACTTCCAAGCATTCCTATTGAAAAGATTATAACTAAGTAGAAACTTTGAAATATAAACATGGAAGCAAAGAGAAATATAAAAAGACAACTAAAAATGAGCAATGAGAAAAGATTTATAAGGATGAAGTGGTTACTTTTGAATGAAGAGAGGGGGATGATGCAAGCATATCTGAGAACTGTTATGCCAACAGATGTCATGAAGCAAGTCAAATAACATGGAGAGCCTGGGACTGTTTTTTGTAATGCTGGGATGATCTTACTAGATAACTGGTAGTGCAGTAGAAAGAATATTAGATTTATTATAAAGGAAAAGAAAAGGGGAAAAAACACTAGGGAAAAAAAGAGAAGTAATGTCAAGGTGTATATCTCATAACCAGCGGGTGCAAATAAAAATTTATGCAAAGAAGAATGGGGTGTGGAAGCAGGTGTCACTTGAACCTCACTTTAAGCTGATGAAACCCAAAGAGAGCAGAAACAGAACAATTAAAACTACAATTTTGAAACACTTAGCAATTCTGATCAACCAGATGATTAACCATGATTCCAGAGGGCCAATAACTTAGAATGCTGCCTACTTCCAGACAGTGAGGTGATGAATTAGAAATGCAGAATGAGAGTAGTTTTAGACAAGCCCAATTTGGGATTGAATTTACTTGATTATGCATACTTGTTGTAGGGGTTTTGTTTCTCTTTTTCTTTTTTCTTTCATCTTAGAAATAAAAGGTGACTTAGTGATCTTCTAGTCTAGAACTTCTTAAACTTTTTACATTCATGATCTCTTTTTGCCCAAGAAATTATTACATGTTCCTGGGTATATGGTTATATAAAATAAGTATATAAATCAAACATTTACTAATAATAAATCCCATTCAGTAATGTGACCCCACAATGATAACTTTGGGTATAATCATCAAATAATGAGATTGATGTCAGCAATTGCTGAGTTTGAGGAGAACAATTGGTACCAAATGTTGGGATTCAGTAACAATTCACACGTGAAGAAGTCACAATGGCCTTTCTCTTTGACAAAAGGTATTTTTATTTATGAGAGGAATTGAAAAGATAAAATAGATACCTGGAGTGGTAAATATGAAATAGATTTGGGAGAGTGTATAGTTAACAAGAAAAGTGGTTTTGACAATCAACAATGGAAAAGACAAGTTCTGTAGTGGAATTCACAATTATTCAGGAGAAAGGAAATAGTCCACAAGTGTACTATTGACTAACAGGCTAAATTCATAGAGCTTAGCACTCTAAAAGAGTTAATTAGCTATAAGAAGTAGAAAGACACTATGAGGCAGGATGTCTTGTTGAACAACCCAAAAGGGATTCAGAAAAGATGGCATAGGCCATGGACAGATTTATAGGGGAAATTTAACCTTGGAGGTTTGACCATAACATATAGTAAGAAGGTGGAGTTACACAAGATCTCCAAAGGATGTAAGATTAAGCTGATCCCCACCCTTCTCTGCACCCTCTGGGAGTAATCTTATCAATACTTTCTCTGCCATATCAATGGCTTTCTCTGCCAACCCCACCTAGTGACTGAAGACCTCATCAATATAGTGTGACAAACCACAGTTTAAG
This sequence comes from Myrmecobius fasciatus, assembly GCA_023553655.1. Lineage (NCBI taxonomy): Eukaryota > Metazoa > Chordata > Mammalia > Dasyuromorphia > Myrmecobiidae > Myrmecobius > Myrmecobius fasciatus. Next base: position 79,650 of record JAJPUD010001148.1, read on the forward strand.
AAGCTTTAACCTTCTTAATGCAGGTTAGTTCTGTTCCATTGCTCCTTCAAAAGAGTAGTACACCCTACAGGCCAGTTGTTCTATGGGGTATAAAGAGCACTGTATTTGGAGTAAGAAAATATGTTAAAACTTATATGACTAGGTGTTCCAAATCACTATTGATCAGAGAAATGCAAATTAAGACAACTCTGAGGTACCACTACACACCTATCAGATTGGCTAAAATGACAGGAAAAGATAATGATGAATGTTGGAGGGTATATGGGAAAATCAGGACACTAATACATTGTTGGTGGAACTGTGAACGGATCCAGCCATTCTGGAGAGCAATTTGGAGCTATGCTCAAAAAGTTATCAAACTGTGCCTACCCTTTGACCTAGCAGTGTTTCTACTGGGCTTATATCCCAACGAGATTTTAAAGGAGGGAAAGGGACCCACATGTACAAGAATGTGGCAGCCCTTTTTGTAGTGGCTAGAAACTGGAAACTGAATGGATGCCCATCAATTGGAGAGTGGCTAAATAAATTATGGTATATGAATGTTATGGAATATTATTGTTCTGTAAGAAATCACCAGCAGGATGATTTCAGAGAGGCCTGGAGAAACTTGCATGAACTGATGCTGAGTGAAATGAGCAGAACCAGGAGATCATCATACACAGCAACAACAGTATTACATGATGATCAATTCTGATGGACATAGCTCTCTGCAACAAAGAATTGTCTCAAACCAGTTCCAATTGTTCACTGAAGAAAACCATATACACCCAGAGAGAGGGATATGAAATATGGACCACAACATATCATTTCCATGATCCATGTTTGTTTGCATTGGGTTTCCTTTCTCAGATATTTTTTGTTCATGTAGATTGTTCTTGCACAGCAAGCTAAGTATGGAAATATGTATACATATATTGGACTTGTCAAGTATTTTAATATAATTAACATATAGTGGACTTCCTGCCTTCTGGGGGGAGGGGATTGGGGGGAAAAATTTGTAACAGAAAACTTTGTAAGGATCAATGTTGAGGAACTACCCATACATATATTATGCAAATAAAAACCTTTAATAAAATAAAATAAAATGATTGTGTGTATACACACACATGTATATTAAAAAAAAAAAACAACTTATATGACTGTCTCTCTGAGCCTCAGTTTCTTCATCTATATTTTGAAGATATTCATCTTCATCCTGTCTAGTCCAGGTAGGACTAGAATGATTTCTAACATCTTTTCTATCCCTCCACTGTATGATCTTCAGATCCCCATCTGGATACTGTCAGAAGAAATGGGATGCAAGGTGGACTAGGCTGCTATTCCAGGGAAGGTTAGGTTGTTGCCCAGAATTGGTCTTTTCCCAGCCAGAATATGAACTACAACACAGCCCTAGAGAGCCCACTCCAACACTACCCAGTTTCCTTGCTCTTCCTATCTCATTTCCTCTCAACTAACAGAAAACTTTTGTTCTATTGTGTTCTTCAGGTACCTTTCGCTGCAACCTTCCCCCTAACAGGGCTTCTTGGGTGGTTGTCTTGTAGGAGCAGATCGTTCCCCTCTGCAATCTGGGAGTGAGAGCTAGCACTGATGAATGATGGAGAGGGAGGACACATGACTAAACTGTCCCCTAAAGCTAAGACCCAAGATGTAGAATCTACCTTCCATTTTAAATCAGCAAGGAAACTATACTTCTTCCGAGGGAACTCCATGTGCCAGAGAACAATGATTTACATTTAAAAGGATTCTTCAGTTTACCAAAGGCTTCTCTGCCTGGTTCAGTGCTTTTCATTCACTCAAAGGCTTTTGAAAGGGATCTTAGAGACCAGGGTAACTTTTTTCTTTTTTACAGAAGCTGAGCCCCAGGAGTGGTAAGGAACTTACTCAAAGTCACATAGAAGAGCCAAACAAGATTTAAACTCAGGTTCCCTGATTCTAAATTCAAGGCTTTTTTCACTGTGCCCACCATCCTAGCCTCTCATTCAGTCAATCAATTAATAGTGTGCCAAGGATAACGATTCAAAGAAAGGCAAAATCATGATCTCTGCCCTCAAGAAGCTTAATGAGAAAGATGCTTCCATACCAACTCAATGTAGAGCAGATGGAGGGTAATTTAAGAGGGGAAGAAAGGTGGACCTTGGGTGGGTAGAGGACAGAATTGAGACGAGAAAGGGGAGAAGAAACAAAGGAAGGCTTTCTGCAGGAAACAGCAATTGAGCAGAGTCTCAAAGGAAACTAGGAATTCCAAGAGTCAAAGGCTCAATGATATCATTCCAGACATGTGGGAAAGGGTCTTTTTTTTTCTTTTTAATTAAAGCTTTTTATTTGCATAACATATGTATGGTTAGTTCCTCAGCATTGATCTTTACAAAGCTTTCCGTTACAAATTTTACCCCCAGTCCCCTCCCCTCCCCTAGATGGCAGGAAGTCCACTACATGTTAATAATGTAATAATACTTGACAAGTTGTTATGCAAGAAAAATCCTATCTACAAGAAAAAAAAATTAGAGAAAGGAAACGCAATACAAGCAAACATCAATAGAGAGTATGAAAATGTTATGTTGTGGTCCACATTTCATATCCCTCTCTCTGGGTGTATATGGCTTTCTTCACTGAACAATTGGAACTGGTTTGAGACATTTCATTGTTGAAGAGAGCCATGTCCATCAGAAGTGATCATCATATAATATTGTTGTTGCTGTGTATAATGATCTCCTGGTTCTGCTTGTTTCACTCAGCATCAGTTCATGCAAGTCTCTCCAGGCCTCTCTGAAATCGTCCTGCTGCTCGTTTCTTACAGAACAATAATATTCCATAACATTCATATACCATAATTTATTCAGCCACTCTCCAATTGATGGGCATTCATTCAGTTTCCAGTTTCTAGCCACTACAAAAAGGGCTGCCACAAACATTCTTGCACATGTGGGTCAGGAAAGGGTCTTAATATATTTGTCAAATTGAATAAAACTAAAGTTATTGTTTTATTCGATCCTTCAGTAAATATCTTTTGAACACCTGTTATGTGAAAGGCTGTGGGTATGTAAGTGTCAGTAAAAGAAAATTAACTATATGGTTATTGTTGTTGAAATATATGGTTGTTGAAAAAGAATCTTAAAATCACAGTTTTAGGAAGCTTTGTCACTGGAGGAGTCAGAAACAAAGAACATTTCTAAAATGGTTATGTAAAGAAAAAATGGTCAGATAGCATTCAGTTTGCAAATGTGCTGCTTTACACCTGAATTTTCAGAAACTATTGACTATTGACTAATTCCAGCTCATATTTCATAGGCAGAGTGAACTATACCTCTCCCTTGATCATGTGATCCTAGCCTTTATCTCCTGGAATCTCCATTTTTGGGTGCCAGCCATGTTTAATTAGAATATGAACTTCTGGAGGGCACAGACTTTCTTTTTTGCTTAAATTTACATTCCTAACTCTTAGGATAGTGTCTGGTACATAATAAAGTATTAATAAATGCCTGTTAATGTGACCATTATCTTGAGATAGCATGTCTTGAAGATAAAACCTTCTAGAATCAGGATGACCTTACTCATCCTAAGTATAATCTGATCAACACCCTACCTAACCTTATCTCTCATTGTTTTCCCTACAGAATACTTCACAAAGAAATCTGCTCATTGTTTTTTGCACTCCATATTTCTTACCATAGTACCCAGGAGAAATTCATAGTCTCTTGAGAATCAACTGTAAAATTGTTAAACATTTATATATTAGATCCTTCAAATCTAGGCTTTATTTATTGTTTGGTTGATTGCCTAAACTTAAGAAAATGGTAAAATAAATTATAATAATGCAAATTAAATTTAAAAATAATGTGTTGAAAGCAAGTTGTTAAACATTTCCCAGTACATTCTTGCCCCCTGCCTATTTTTATCCCTTTGTATTTGCAAGTTTTGCTCCCTTCTCTCCAAAAAACTCTTGTTGCTCCTCTAAATTCTTTCAGACTCCAGTTCTAAGCCTTTCCTACTCCCAGCTTATAGTGATCTTTAACCCTCTAAATTCCTATAACATTTACAATTTGTACTTTATCAATCAAAAACCACTTATTAAGTATCTACTGATTAGATTAAAGTTCAGCACAAAAAAAAAATGAGATTGAGAGCAACTGACACCAGAGGCTGCAGTTTGGTATGAAATGTTGGGGTTCAGACGTGTGACAAATACACAATGGCCTTTCTCTTTGGCAAAAGATAGATTTATTTATGAGAAGTGGTTGCAGACAAAATGGAGAGGTAAAATAGGCACCAGGAGTGGTAAGTATGAAATAGATTTGAGAAAGTATATAATTAGCAAGGAAAGGGGTTTTAACAATTAACAATGGAAAAGACAAGTTCCCTAGTGGAACTCACAATTAATCTTGAGAAAGGGAATACTCCACAAGGTGGGAGTATGTCATTAACTGGCAGGCTAAATCCATAGAGGAGTTTAGTACCTTAAAAGAGATAGCTTTAGGAAAAAGAAAGACACCATGAGGCATGGGGAAAGAGATGGGAAAAAAGACACCACAGGACAAAATGCTTTGGTGGGCTAATCAAAAGGGATTCAGCAAAGACAGAATAGGTCATGGATAGATTTATAGAGGAAATTTAACCTCAAGGTTTTGACATAACTCAGTTTTCTGATTAGATACCTTTAGGTGGGGTTACTCAACACCTCCATAATGGGTAGGGCTATAAGATTGAGGTGATCCCTGTCAGTGCCCTTCCCTGTGGCCCCAAGGAGTAAGCTTATCAGTATTTCAGGCTTTTTCTGCCAATCTTATCTAATGACCGAGGACCTCATTCCTACTATGGTGTGTCATCTACTATATTTGTCCTAGGTTATGGAGATACAAAAAATAAAACTCCCTGTCCTCTAGCAGATTACATTCTATCAGAGAAGACAACATATACACACAAATATAGTAAATACAAGATAGATTGATGAGGAGGGCACCAGAAGCAAGAAGATGGCTCTAGTGCAGGGATCCTTAACCATGGGTCCAGAGAAAAAGGGAAAGAGTGAAAGAGACAGAAACAGACAGAGAAAGAGAGAGATTTCAATATTACATAATCAGTTAATTTGGTGACACTATATATTTTATTTTATACATTTAAAACATTATTGTGAAAAAGTGTCCATAGCCTTCATCAGCCTCCTAAAGGGGTCCATCACACACACATACACACACATACACACACACACACACACACACACACACACACACACACACACAAGCACACACCTGATTTAAGGATCCCTACTCTAGTGGATAGACTGACTGTAGGACCTCATTTCCTTTTCTAGCTGTGTGACAGGGCAAATCACTTATGCTCTTTCAATCTCAGTTTTCTTATCAGTGAAATGGAGATAATACTTGAGGCTTGTTATCAGAATTAAATGACTAAAATGTATATAAGGCTTTGTCAGCCTTACAATGCTATATAAATGGTAACTGTTATTATAAACAGGAAACTTTTTGTGTAGAAGGTGTTGCTTGAGCAGTTTTGAAGGTAACTAAGGAATTTGAAGGAGTTCCAAGAAGCAGAGGTGAGAATGTAGGCCAGATATGAAGATTGAGTGTGACAAACAGAATATAAGGCATGATAGACAGTCCTTTGGTAAGATAGCATTGTGCAGAAAGGGGAATAATATATAATAAGGTTTTATAGATAGATAGATATACACATACATACATACACATACACATAATAGATTATACAAGTAATTTTGTGAAGGGCTTTAGAAATAGCATAGAGATGCTTATATAGGACTATATTTAAGAGGGAGGGAGCATTAGGGCTTATTGATCAATGAGGTAACATAGTCACACCTTCAAAATAATCTATTCGGCAGATGTGTAGAAGATGAACTGGAGATAAGGAGAGATTTAAAACAGAAAGTCCAATTCAGAGGCTACTTCAGTAGTCTAAGCTGAATGAGATGAATGAGGGAGGCCCAACTGCCTTCTAGAGAATATTTTAGGTTTGTCACTGACACTGACCCTAAAGATAGGTAGATCTGCTCTCCCTTCCCCCACCTTCCTGACATAAGCTGGTAGAGAGACAGGGTAGGGGATATGCATCTAAGACATTTCTTCCCAGAAGCCAGGACTTGAATATCAATGGGCTAGGACCAATTTGCTGCAGAGACCCAACCTCAACAAGCCCTTCACATTGGCCTTTCTGTATGCTGCTCCTTAACTGAAAATCATTAAGATGGGAAATCACTCTTCCAGGAAAAGCCTGGGCCCACTCACTTCTGTGGTGCTACAGTAAAGGAAATTGCCCTAAATATGAATCAACATACTCACCCAGGGAGGGAGGGAGAAGTGATTTAGATGCGTGCAGGCCGCTGTTGGCCGCCCTTTGGTGCACAATGTTTTCAGCTTGCCTGCCTTCAAATAGCTCCAAAATCATATGTTTTATTTGGTATGACTGCTCACTGAGGCCCTGGTCTGCCCAGCACATCCAGCCAAAGTGTGACATTTAAAATCATATCTTCTCCTCATTTGTAATGAACAAAATAGTTTTTTGTACCTTTAGATAAAGGAAGAGAAGGCTGAGTCCTTTCCTTGTTCTCTCTCCAGCAGTAATCCTGGGGTTCCTGGAGCCTTTGTTCCTTCTTGGACAAAACATCTACCCACCTAATTTTGAGGCTCTGGTAGGTTTGGCTCTGGGGACAAGAAGAAAGCAGTGTGCTTGGATGGACAGTCCCTGGGTTTGGAACCAGAGGCCAAGGGGTTACTAAAAACCTTTTGGCAATCTTCCTGAAGGGGCAAGGGCCCTTTGGTAATAGCCCTTAATTCATCAGCTTGTGCATGAAAGGTATTCTCAGGCTTTGGATGAACTAGGTTCAAGTCCTGTCATTGACACATTAGTGACATTGGGACCCTAACCAAGTCACTTAACTTTTCAGTACCCCCAGGTAATTCGCTAAACCTTATTTTCAAAGAAGATGCCCATCTGCACCAATAGAGATTCCTCCCAGGGAACCAAAGTAGAGAACTCTACAACAATGAAATCACAGGTCTAGTTGTAAAATCCTGGTAGGGTCCAATATCTAGATCAGGGCTTCTCAGACTTTTTCCACTTGCAACCCCTTTTCATTTGAGAAATTTTTACTTAACCTTGAGTATGTAGGTATATAAAATAGAAATACAAATCAAACATTTACTGATTAAAAATCATAATATCGCAACCCCCACACTTAATTACATAGCCTTATATAGGACTGCAACCCACAATTTAAATAGCTTTGAATTAGGTGGTCTCAACACCTAGACTTGGGACTGGCAGTTTTAGCTCATGTTCCAAAAAGAGTAGGGTAGTTTTCAGTGGACTATTGCTGCTACTGCACCTACATCCTCATTATTTGCAAAAGATGATCAATCCAATATAAGAATTGATCCTGAAGCTCAACCTTGCCTAATTTAGCATGTAATCACCATCACCCCCCACCCCCACATACTGCAGGAAAAGAGGGCAGAACTTTGGCATGCTATTTTGAAAGATTGCCAACCCTTGGCTTCAACCCATAGCACACTGCAGCCATATCTGTCCTAATTCTTCCTCCTGCAGTTTCAAGCCCAATATTTTTGCTGTTCTGTTCTCAGTAATGACACAAATCAGCAGGTGACCATCCTCAGTCTAATTATTCCCAAAAGTTTGGAGGTTATTGTTAAGATCAGGAGGATTACTGTTAGTTGTTAATGAAAGAATTATTCTAATATTAAAGAATAAGTTTTTGCATAGTTATTATTTAACAATTATGAGACTATAAAACTTTTTATTCCTGTTGGTTTGCCCCTGCTCTTCTCATTGAGCCAAGCACAAATGGAGAGATATACTGGAAATAAAGAATCTGCCATTCCCTAGACAAACAACTCAGGGAAGCTTCTAAGCAAGCCTTGTAGCCCTTTTTGGGGGGAGGAAGGTTGATTAAAGTGCTGGAGGGGAACTCATTAACTTTTGGTGTAAGCATGGAACTTCAGAAATCATGATCTATTTTCAGTCAATCCCTCCAAGGTTTCTCCCTCCTTCATTTCATCTCATATTCAGTTTTCTGAATCTGAATTCCCTGAAGCATTTTGGTGGTTTAACATGATTGAATGGAAATGTTGTGTTTAAAATATCCTATCATGACATCTAACCTGTCTCTCTTTCTAGATGACAATATGAGATGCCGGTTACAAACACCAGATGCCCCATGTGGGCTGACTCAGACCAGTGGTTCCTCCTCCCAACCTCTGAACTTATGGGCAGCTGCCAATTTCCTGTGCACCTGCTTTGGAAGTGAAAAGCTGCCTCCTGCCTCCCTGTCCATTTGGCTAGAAGTCAGTTGTAAACCACCAGGAGAATGAGGAGAAAAAAACAAACTCTCACCTTGATCTCTACCTACAGCTTAAAGACACAGAAGACAAATGAAAAGCATGATGCATTATGATTTGGGAATAAGGCCTCACTTCCAATACAGTTTAACAGACCTTTATTAAGGGCTTCCAGAGTGTCAAACAGTCAATAGGCATTTATTAAGTGTCTGCTATGTGTCAGGCATTGTGCTTGGTGCTGAAGATACAAGGACAAAAAGGAAAGCAGTCTTTACCCATTTTACTGGGACAAACAATAGGTACACAGAGAAGCAAATAAAAAACAAAACAGTGTCACTGGGATTAGGGGAGGAACACATAGATCTGGGGGAAATAGGAATTAGGAATTAGGAAAGGCCATAATTTAAAGAGAGTAAAACAACTTTACCTAACTGCTAGTCTAGGTATCTTTGAAGATTTAACCAGCAAGTCTCCCAGCCAGCTATAACCACCATTCCCCATGTCAGGATGGAATCCAAATCCAGTCTCAGACATTTACTAGCTATGAAACCCTTGACAAGTCAGTTCCCCCACTGTAAAATGAGGTTAATAATAGCATTTACCATATAGGGTTACTATAAGGATCAAATGAGATGCTATTCATAAAAAGCATTTAATATATCTATAACTTGTAGTAGCTAGTTTATCTTGGGGAGGGAGAAAGGAAGGGAAAAAGACAAAAATGGAAATCATAATCTTATAAAAGTAAATGTCAAAAACTAATAAATTTTAAAAATAAAATTGTGTTCTTACTTTGTAATTTACAAAATATTCTGCCCAGTTTGGTTTTTCATCTCCAAGCTACTAGATACATATGTATTTTATCAATACTTGATTTTTAAAAAGTATTTAGTGCAGTGCTTGGAATATAGTAGGTGCTGTAGAAATGCTTATTCCCTTTCCCTTTTCTTTCCCTTCACAAAAATGGTCATACCATTTGTTCCAGCAATTCCATTGTTAGGATTTTATCCCAAAGACCTTATGAAAAGGGAGAGAAAAAGGCATATCTGTTGGAAAATGTTCAGTTCTCTTTTATTCATAATAGCAAAAAAATTATATTTAATTTAGCAAACATTAATCAAATATCTTCTATGTTCTTGAATCTATAGTAGACATGGAAGAAGGGAGGGATGTTGGGGAGGGGAACAAAAAACAGACAGTTTGTGCCCTTAATCAGTCAACCAGTCAATAAGAATTTATTAATCACCTTGTATGTGTCAAACACTGTGCCAGGAACTAGAGATACGAATAAAAAACAGAAACAATGTTCTACTGAAGTCTACAGTATATACTTAGGTAAGTAAATATGAGATACAAAAATAACCATAAAGAAGTTATTAACAACTGGGATATTTAGGAAAGGGGTTTCAAGAGGCCCAGATGAAGAGAGTATTGTTGTATAAGAAAAAGCCTCCTAATTTGGTCAGAATGTAACATATGAAAGTATCATGGCTATCATAGAATGCTGGAAAGTTCAGTTAAAGATTGAAAAGGATTTAAAAGTCCAAACAGTACGCTGCATTTTATCTTTGTGGTAGCAATGAAGAGCCACTAAAAATTCTAGACATGGAGAGTAACATGGTCAGGTCACAGTCAACCTGGAAGCCTAATGATGGGATATTAGGATGTTAATGAATTAAAATGCTGGAAGTACCCAGACAATAACTATGAAGACCATAAGGAAATATGGAGAGCCTTAGATGGAGTGATAACAAATGAAGTCAACAGAATAAGAACAGCATGCCTGTTGACTACAGAGATATGAAAAGAAAAACAAGCCAAAGGCAATGAAGACTAAATACAAAAGGGACAGAGAACAAACATTTTTTGCACTTATCTACCAGTCAGAAAACATTTATTAAGCACCTACTATGTGCCAGGCATTTTGCTAGTTGCTATGGATACAAATATAAAAAGCAAAACATTCCCTGCTTTGAGGAGCTCATGTTATATCAAGGAGACAATGTATACATACAAAAGGACATATAGGATAAATAAATGTAGAATAAATGCAAAATAAATACAAGATATAATTACCTTGTGAGGGGCAGACCAGCAATTAGGGGAGATGCTAGAGATCATAGGGAGCCACTAGAATTGACTGAATAGGCTAGGAGAAGTCATATAGGGAAGGGTTTAAATGCCAACCTGGGTTTGCTTTTATCCTAGAACAGCAGGAGCCACTAATGATTGTTGAATAGAAAAGTAGCATGAACACATCTGAGTATAAGAAAGATTGTTCTGGCAGAGTTATGAAGAATAGATTGGAGGAGAAAGACAGATAAGATGACAGCAATAGTTTGAATACTTTGGGCTGGGCAACCAGGTGCCAGGCCTGGACACAGGAAGTCTCATCTTCATGAATGTAAATCTGCCTCAGACATACATTAGCTGTATGAGCCTGGGCATATCACCCTGAAGGAAAGACCAAGTCACTCCAGTATCTTTGCCAAGAAAATCCCAAGTGGAGTCATGAAGAGTCGGATACAGCTGAGCAACAATTAACAACATAATTTGGGCAGGTATAGAGGGTATACATGAGTGGTACGATGGGGAAAAAAAGAAGGGAATGAGGTTTGAGTGTCTCAGCAAAAAACACACTCTAGGATCTTGGAAACAATTCCGTCTATTGGCCCAATCGACCAAGATTCCTAAGGAGATGGGAAACAGAGTCAGCAATTGCTCCCTCTTCCTCACTCCTCCAAACAACTTGATGATGACATCTCACACAATGGATAGGACATCTATCACACAGCACTCATGTCTCTTTTTCTCTAGCTTAGCTCCCGCAGTTCCTTCAAACAGTCTTCATATTGTATTAACTTAAGGCCACTTGCTATCCTGGTTTCCCTTTTCAGAACTCTCTTCAGCTTTGAAAGGTCCTTCTACTAGTATGATATATGGAATAGAGGCGTATTTCCAATTTATCCTGTATATTTCTTGTTTGTACATAGTTGTTTGCATGCTATTTCCCCCATTAGTCTGTGATCTTCTTGAGACCAGGGGCTAATTTTTGCCTTTCTTTGTATTTCAGCTCTTAGCACAATGCTTGACAGATAGTAGGTCCAGAATTAACTGACAATACTGCATTATTTGTGGTTTGATGAGTTCAGGGTACAATAGGATTATCACCTCCCTAAATCTTAACATAAACTTAGATCACAGGCTTTTTTTATTTTCTGCTGCCATATGTTACTATTGATTCTTAGTGAATTTACAATCCACTAAAACCCCCTAATCATTTTCAAATGGATAGCCATTTAGTGGAACTTCCTTTTCTTATATTTGCTAAGTTGTACAGTTTGGTTTTCTTTTTTCTTTTTCTTTCTTTCTTTTTTTTTAATCCCAAGCTTAAGACTTGGGGGACTGGGGACACCATTTGGGACCAGAAAGAAGTTCAGGGATCACCCAAAGGTGATCCTTCCTACATCCCTCTCTTCACACACAGCCACCACTCTATTTGGGGGCTTTATCACTTCACTTGAACTACTGCAATTGCCTCTTAATTGTCTCATTGATGTGTTCAAGGTAGCAATTCCTAGTTCCAAATGATGTGTTTGGGGTTTAGCACTAAATTATGAGATAGGCATCAAATGTTGGGGTTTAGTCATAAGAAGAATTCACAATGGCCATTCTCTCTGGCAAAAGGCAGGTTTATTTAGGAGAAGTTACAGAAAAAAAATAAAGAGATACAGTAGACACCAGGAGTAGAAAATATGAAATAAAGTTAAGAGAGCATATAGTTAGACGCCAAAGTGGTTTTAACAATTAACAATGGAAAAGACAAGTTCTCTAGTGGCACTCATAATTAAACTAACCAGGAGAAAGGGAATACTCCATGAAGTGGGAGCATGCCCTTAATTGTTAGGCTAAATATATAGAAAAGTTTAGTACCCTAAAACAGTTACTTAGCTATAAGAAAGAGAAAGACACCATGAGGAATGGGGGAAGAAGGAGAGGAAAAAGATACAAGACAGTGATGTGATGGACTGTAACCCCAAAAGGTTACATCAGCAAAGATGGCATGGGCCATAGTCAGTTTTATAGGAGAAATTTAACTTCAGGGGTTTGACATGAATTGGATTTCTGGCTGGACACAGCAAGGGGGGCTACCTCTCCACAGAGAGTAGGACTATAAGGTTACACTGAGCCCCATCAATGCCCTTCTCTGCTTACTTCAGGGAGTAATTTTATCAATACTTCAAGCTCTCTCTGCCAACTTCACCTTGTAGCCCAAGACCTCATCATTATGACTTCAAATCTCTCCCCATTCCAATCTATTTTCCATATAATTGTAAAAATGATTTTCCTAAACTGTAAGCCTGACAGCTTCATTCAAGACTCAACTCAAATCCTATCTTCCACAAGATTCTCTCTCTCTCTCTCTCTCTCTCTCTCTCTCTCTCTCTCTCTCTCTCTCTCTCTCTCT
>JAJPUD010001148.1:92457-218525 GCA_023553655.1 Myrmecobius fasciatus
TCTCTCTCTCTCTCTCTCTCTCTCTCTCTCTCTCTCTCTCTCTCTCTGTTTTTCTCTGTCTCTGTCTCTTTGTTTCTCCCCCCTCTTCTTCCTCCATAAGAAAGTTTTATTGTTAACAGTTTCACATTTGGGAGGAAAGCCAAAGCATCAGAATGACTTCAAGTCATAGAGAAAGACTTAAATACTAGCCAGGTATCAGACAAACTATTAAATAGGAGCCTACCCAGCCTGGGGGCTCATTCACATGTGGCACAGAATAAGAGTCTCAGAGATCTGGGTCCCCTTGGCTAGAATCCAAATCATGCAGCTCCATTATGCCTAGTATAGGCCCTTCTTCAGGGTCTGAACACACTCCTTGGTATCCAGGGTACAGCCCCACTTATCTTCTGGAAAAAGACTGGGTCCCTGAGGTTTTCCTTTACCATATTATGAGAAAAGCCCTACACCCCCAAGGAGGGTGAGATCATCTTGGCTGAAATAAAAAACTGGGAACAAGTAGGAATAAGAGGCCCACAGGTAGAGGTTATTGAGGTGGTTGACAGCAGCCTTAGCCTCAGGGGAAAAGATGTGGCAGATCTGGAAGGTGGAGTTCATGGCAAGGGATGGATGGCAAAGGAGGCACCTTGTCCCTGAAGCTCAGGACTAGCTGCCAAGGAGACCATGTGTCCCTGAGACAGGAGGCTGTTTGTGAAGGAGGTGACTGCTTCAGAAAGGAGGCAGGGAAAAGGCAAGTTGAGATGACTAGTCTCAGGGGTTGGCTAGCAGACAAGCTGAGTCACCTGGCTTCAGAAAGGTAAAGGCCTGAAATAGAGATACTCACAGAGTAAAGATTGGAGCAGAATATATTATGCTTTAACTGAATGTATCTAGTTATTTTCATGTTGTCTTCCTATGAATTTTTGCCTTTTTTTGTATCTTAGGAGTTAGCACAGTGCTTAGTAAGCTCTTGTTAGTTGATTGATACAAAATAATTGCATTTAGGCCCTTCATTTTATTGATGAGGAAATAGGCCTGGAGAATAGAAGCAATTTCCTTCCCCTGGTCCAAAGGAACAGCTCCTATGGAAATCAACTCAAATTCTTGCTCTCACTAACATCAAATGCCAACTAAATGCCCCAAGCAGGAAGTTCTACTTAGCAGAGGCAGCAATATGCCCTCTGGGAGAAACTGGAGATGTGTGCCAGGCAGGCCAAACCACCAATGCAGCTACAACCACTGTTTTCTTTGTTCCCAGTGGAAGTAGCCTCAGTATCTTATCCCCAAAGCCTCTCAAATAGTGGCATCCTTATCTCTGGCCATTGACCAAGCTTCCAGCCAGATCTCCTCAGCTTTTACACAGGGGAGCACCCCCCATAGAAACCTGTTAATTGTCTCAACAGCCACAGCTACTAAAAACTCAGACCAGAAAGCTCTCTCCATCAAAGTCTTTGGCTCTATCAATGATTCAACATAAAAATGGACATGATTTTATCAGTGGAAATGATTCTATAGAAGATATGTTTTGCCTTACAACTTCACTGTTAGGACCACTAGGCCCAACAGTTAAGCTCTCCTACATGAGCTTCCAAATGAACTTCTTGAGATCAGGGACTGTCATTTATCTTTCAGTATCTCTAGCACTTAAAACAAAGTTTGGCACTTAGTGCTTAATAAGGGCTTTTTCATTCACTCATTCTTGCCCAAAGTTATACAAATAGTGAATAGAGTTATAATCCAAACTCAAGGTCTTTGAACCTAAATCTGGGGTTTTTTCTTGCTATATCATGTAATTAACAAGAAATACACCTTCTCAACCTCCTAAAATGCTACTCAGAACCTCAAACAAAGGTATCCAGAGGCTGTGTCTTGACCCTTAAGATGAACTTAGCCAATGAGTTTATTCAAAAGATGAAATGCCCTTAAATTTCTGTGTCATATGTTGGGGCAACTGAAAAGCCACCTCCTACTGCTGAGGAGGAATGAAATTTTCTTTGGAAGCCTCAGAGACTTCCTGCTTTCATTGTTTAGTTATTCTTCCTATCAACCAGTCTTTGTCTCCGTAGCCTCCAGGTCTTGAGCAGAGCCAAACATAACAACCATCCCATGGAACAACTACAAAAAGTATATGGGACATCATGAACTAAAGTACTAAGCAACACATTTGGTAGTCTTTATCTGAAAGTGTAGGCTAGACTTGTGCCACTGGGGTCATGCTGTTGATGTTGTCTACATCTCTGTTCTGACTTAACAAATGGAAATTTCTACTTCACAGAGCTTCTCAATCAGAGCTGAAAGGGCTATTAGTGGTCATATAGTCTCATCCATATCTGAACAAGGATCCTTTTTACAATATACCTGACAAGTAGCTACAAAGCTGTTTCTTTTTCCTTTCAAGTTTGTTTATTTATTTGTTTTTTTATTATTAAAACTTTTTTATTTGCAAAACATATGTATGGGTAATTCTTCAACATTGACCCTTACAAAGCTTTCTGTTACAAATTTTTCCCCCCTAGTCCCCACCCCTCCCCTAGATGGCAGGAGGTCCACTACATGTTAATTATGTTAAAATACTTGACAAATCGAATATATGTATACATATTTCCACACATCATTCTTGTGCAAGAAAAATCGGATCTACAAGAAAAAAAAATCAGAGAAAGGAAACATAATGCAAGCAAACATCAATAGAGAGCATGAAAATGTTATGTTGTGGTCCACGTTTCATATCCCTCTCTCTGGGTGTATATGGCTTTCTTCACTGAACAATTGGAACTGGTTTGAAACATTTCATTGTTGAAGAGAGCCATGTCCATCAGAATTGATCATCATGTAGTACTGTTGTTGCTGTGTATAATGATCTCCTGGTTCTGCTCATTTCACTCAGTATCAGTTCATACAAGTCTCTCCAGGCCTCTCTGAAATCGTCCTTATAGAACAATAATATTCCATAGCATTCATAGACCATAATTTATTCAGCCATTCTCCAGTTGATGGGCATCCATTCAGTTAGTTTCCAGTTTCTAGCCACTACAAAAAAGGTACAAAGCTGTTTCTTAAAGATGGAAATATAATTAGGAATTCATACAAAATGGTTCATTTGAGAGAGAAGGAAAGCACAGAATTCAGCATAAAGGACAATTCATACATATGGGGACTTATTCTGAGAAGACAATGTGCATCCCAGAAAATTTATCCCCTTCCTTCTCCCTCTCCCCATCTTGTCCCACCCCAGAGGTTGGGCCCAAAGAGAATGACATCAATACCATCAATAAGGCTCTGAGGATAATGATCAGGAAATGATCATGCCATGGTACGTCCTAGACTGGCAGAAGACCACAAGACAAGACATACATGTTATAGCTCTGTTAGAGCCTAATTATAACTTTGTTTGATGCTCTTTAGTGAGGGGAAATCTACTACTACTCATTTCTGAAGTGGTGATTTTTAGAGGAATTTCCAAGTTATTAGGTGGGGGAGGATAATTTTAGAATAATGGTTCAAGAGATGTGAAACAATCACACAGGACATTTATCACAAATCACAAAGGTTGCCATTTATTATGCGAAATGGCTCATGGGTTCAATCACATTTGACTAAGCAAGAAAGAATCCTATAGGATTTAGCAACAAGCTTCACCGGAGAGAAGCAAGGGCAGGTTTAGGGAGTAAGGAGAGGGATTGGGGAGGAGTTGGGGAAGTGCCAGGTTGAGGAGCCAGTGTAGAGCAAGGGAGGAGCCTAGTTGACCCTCTAGTGATCTTGATTGGAGGAAGTGAAGTATGCTCTTTTAGATAAATTAAGCAGTCAAAGGAATTCAGCCTACCTTTGTGTAAGACAATAGGAAAGGGATGGGTGGATTAAAGTTCCATATTAAAGTTCCTTGTCTGTAGCTACTACTTTCTGAAGCATTCCATTCTCTTATTGTAGGTCAAGCCCACACCTGACTTTCTGAAGTTTCTACCTATTGCTCCTAGTTCTAGAATCTGGGGCCTGGAAGAAAAAAAAATTAAAAAAAAAAAAAAAAAAAAAAAAGGTTATTTTCTTTCCTACCAGATGCTCAACGTGAACATCCACCTGACGACAGGCGGTCGGCTCGAGAGCACCACCGTGTCCACCATGATCCACTACCTGGGTCCCGAGGACGCGAGGCGCCCCAGCATCTGGCTGAGCTGGCTCAGCAACGGCCACTACGACGCCGTCCTGGACCGCTCGTACCCCAACCCCGAGTACGACAGCTGGTGCCAGCAGACCCAGGTGCAGAGGCGGCGCGACGAGGAGCTGGCGCGCTCCATGGCCATCTCACTGTCCAAGATGTACATCGGCCTTTCAAAAACCTAAAGACAGTTTTCATTTTGTTCTAGATTTTCTTTTCTCAGTCAGTCTTTATATGCTATTATCCCAAAGGTTTTCACATCTCAAATCAAATCTCACCTATAGTAGAAGCCTTTCCCAATTCCTCTTTTTAAAAAAAAATTTTTTGGGAGGCAACTGGGGTTAAGTAACTTGCCTAGTGTCACAGAGCTAGTAAGTATCTGAGGCCAAATTTGAATTCACTTTCTCTTGACTTCCGGACTGTGCCATTAACCCTTCTTAATTACAGTGCCTTCCTTTTGTTAAATATTTCCTATTTTTCCTGCATATAGTTCACTTTGTATATACTCGTTTACATGTAGGCTCTCCCATAAGATAGTAAGCTCCTTGAGGGCAAGGACTGTCTTTTACCTCTTTTTGCATCCCTAGCACTTAGCACCATGCCTGGTACATAGTAGGTGCTTAATAAATGTTTATTGATGGGCCCTAGTCCATTGTAGTCTCTTAATAGTCTTCAGTTTATCAATATTTTCCCTAAAATATGGCACTCAGAACTGAATGCAGTAGGAATTCCAGATGTCCTCTAATCAGAATGATGTGTAAAACTAGTTTAAATAGTAGGTATGAACCTACTGGTCCATCATCTCTTCTATTATATTGTTTAGTGTGACAATTGGAGTGAAGATCTCTCAGGACTATAGACTAAATTAGACAAAGCCTGAAGGCCTAATTTCCGGTTTCTGGGGTGGAGGGGAAAGTAGAAGGTAGTCTGATTTATAACATGTCAACATTCCAATTCCTAAATAAGGAAAGTAAAGCATATATAACCAATTAAAATGTATGTAAGGGAAAAGAGGGATGGGCTTGGGATTTTCTTTGTTCTGGACTATATAAAGTTGCCAGGGATGTACTGCTCCCCAGCTCTCCCAACTCTGGACTACTTTTGATCCATTGTGGGACCGCCCGTACTCATGAGTTCCTGAATAAAGTCTTTGTTCTATACCTTGAGATGCCTCTGTAGTATTGATTATTAAGATAAGGGCCTGAATATCCCACACAGTGTGATGGTATCTTTTATTCTTATGTTTCTCTGAAGTTTTTCATTGGCTCCTTTGTGAGATTCATTTTCAGGTCTTCAGAAACCATTGTGTTCTTTTTGCTACAAAACAATACAGCAAAATATTGATTTTAAAAAGATAAGATTTGTTTCTGGGAGAAGTTTGGGGTTATTAAAGACACTTTGCAATTTCCCAAAGGCATTCTTCCTCCTATTTAATTCTAGACCTTATTCATCCATTAATACTATCTATTCCATATAGAAAAATGTATAAACATAGTTATATACACATACATATATATATATGTGTATATATATATGTATATTATACACACTTATGGGTAAACATAGATTGTTTCTACAACCACATGTCATAATTTGGAGGGATTTGTCATCCACTTGATCTTTTCAATGGTGAAGGTTAGCCCCAACTCTTTTGAGTGGTCATAGTGGTCACAGAACTTTTCAAGGTACTCTTCATTGCTTAGGGAAATAGACAGATACAACCAGTACAATGTCCTCTGTAAATAGGAGTACTTCATATATGCCAGGAATCCTCTAACTTGGGCTCTATACTATATCTCCATCATAACAGATACTACCTTGATCAGCCCTTTATCTCCTTGTTTTATGCTTTGTTCTTACAAGAAATCTTTAATGATTTTGATATTCATGTGAGAAGCATCTTTTTATAAGTTTATTATAAGAAAATCTTTAAAGAGCTATTTTGATTTACTGAATCTAAAATACTTTTTAAAATAATCAACAATCACTATGGGGAAATCTTGTACTCTTTATATCTTTTAGTCAATTGTGAGATGATAAAGATGTGGTTCCAAGAAGCTTGTCAATTGCAAAAATCTTTTTATTCCCTACAAATAAAGTTACTGAGTATGACTTAGAGATTTGTAGTGATAAATCTCATCAAGGGTTTTGTTCTAGTAGAAAGATAATTTATATATGTCAGTAGATGTAGGTGTTAGTTACCTTTTTTGTAGCGTTAATAAATTTGATATCTTTCTTTCAGATATCTTGTGAATAGATCCCCCAGTACATTTACAAGAGTATCGCCTCCAGCAAAGAAATCATTTATATTCATTTGGTTCTTCTGTTTTTGTCTTTTTTATTGCTATTTCTGACTCCTCTACAAACACACCCAGGATTAAGATGTTTAAGTTCAAATATAGTGAGGCTACTGCCTTCATTGGTGAAAAGTTGCGGGTTTTTTTGTTGTTTTTTATTTTGATTTGATTAATGATCTTGTGATGAAGAAAGCCATCTATACCCAGAGAGAGGACTGTGGGGACTGAGGGTGAATCACAGTATAACATTCTCATTCTATTTGATTTTGTTCACTTGCATTTTTTCTTACTCACTTTCTTTCCTTTTTGATCTGATTTTTTTTTTTGTGCAGCAAGAGAATTGTATAAATATGTTTACACATATTGGATTTAGCATATATTTTAACATGCATTAACATGCATTTTCATTAAATCCCTTGAAATTCTTGATTTTTTGTTCTTCCAGATGAATTTTGCTTCAGTATAGTTTCTATTTTAAACTCCATCAAACAAAATGAGAATAAGACAATATTATCAAGAAGGAATAAACAATATTTATTAAGTATAATGTGCCAGACTCTGCATTAAGTGCTGGAGATAAAAAGATAAAAGCAAAATAGCCCCTGCCCTCAAGAAGTTTATGTTCAAATGAGAGAATGTATATGTATAAAAATGTATCAAAGACACATAATTCAATTATGACAAGGTTTTCGTAGTCCAGGGTTAATTAATAGATGTTCTTGTAGTCTATAGGATATCTCAAGAGATATGTTTAGATGTTTTCTTTCTAATTAAGAAAATTGCAGTCTCGTTATTAATTAACTCAATTGCTGGACTAGAGAAACCTTTTCCAATAACAATTATTCATGTATTTTAGTATATCTATGATTCAATAAATCTATGAATCAATAAATGAAAAATGTGAATCAATAAACATATAATTTATTAACAAATATAACATTATTATATTAATTTTACATTAATAACATTAATATAAATATTAACAAATATAACAAATGAAATAAATTGTAACATCCATAGATAATTTTAAACAATATTTTGACCCTGATAAAAGTCACAGCCAATGTGATCTCAGGCCCTCTCTATAATAACTAATCATTTATTTTTATTTCTAGAAACACAATTTGACCATTCAGTTTATTCAAAATAATGATTAAAATTTATTTTCAAAAATACTCTTTTTAAGATAAAGGTGAAAATAGCTTCAGAAAAGATCCTCTGCTTCTTTTGCTTTCTGTATCTTTGTTTCTCTCCAGCTATGATAACAAAACAGTCTTTGACAGACTTACTCTTCAAAGAATTCTTTCAATAATATTTTTCTTTTATAGTATAATGGTCCAAACAGTTTTTGCAAGAAAGAAATTTCTCTTCATCTTTTTTCAGTCTGTCTTTTCTATTATTTATCTCATAGTTCCTCATAAATCAAAGATAAGAGCATATATTCTCTTCCTGAATCCATAAAAAGAAACATCTCATAACAAAATACTTTTAGGATTACAGTATGGCAGCTGAGGAGGCAGAGGCAGAAGAATTCGAAGATGTGCCTGACATAGAGCCCCTAGAGCTGACATTTAGCAACATCATTGAGCACTGAATCTCAAATGGAACTTCAATGGGAGCAAGGCCAATTGTAGCCTAGTACTACAGCTATTCAAAGGGAAAAAAAGCATCTTCACCTTCCCCAGAGAGTCAGGAAGACCTGAGTTCAAATGTAATCTATGATACTTCCTAGCTATGTAACTCTGGGTGAGTCACTTAATCTTTATTTGCCTCAGTTTCCTCAATTGAAAAATGTGGATGATAATAGCACCCACCTTCTAGGATTGTTGTGAGGATTAAATGAGATAATATTTATAAAGCACTTAACATGGTGTCTAGGACATTATTGTGTTTGTTTTTCATTCTTAAAGAGGAAATAGGAAGAAAAAGAGAGGAGGAGGAAGAAGAACAAGAAGTATTAGGACAGTAGAAAGATAGGGGATGAGATATAGAATGCACTATATATAAATAAACCATTAGATGCAGTAGCTGTAATGATTGGCTTTTCTTATATTATTTTTTATTTCAAGGATTCTACTGGGGAGGGTGCAGTTTAAAGAAAATGACATATTAAAAAAAATACAAAACTGTTTGTCAAAAGTATTCAAGTGAAACAGTTGGAGATGGAAGCTGGGCTGCTTATAACTTCAATAGTTTTTGTTTCCATATAGTTTTTGCCATGAATCATAGTTGGCAGTCTGTGGGTGGTAAAATCTGTACCATTCTCTTTCCAGGAGAGTTCTTAATTGCACTTGGGAGCAAAGGGGTCACTGGAAAGTGACAATGAAAGTATATATCTTGAGACAAAAAAGAGAAGGGAAGTAGATTCAGGAATAAAATCCTCAAACAATTTAAAATGTGCAAAAGTAATTATTTCACAAAATACTTAAAGCTTAATTGCAGTTGGAAATACATAACTGTGGCTAGCCTAAGGTTTTGTGGGACAGTTTGAACAGGTTCCTGAATCCAGAATAGAGGTTCCAGATTTTCAGTATCAAGACCTCAACCCCATACTCTAATTAATGGTTCCTTGAATTAACTAAACTATTCATTTGCATTCCACACCCTTTCTCTAATTTCTTTATCTCTGGTTGATAAATGATGAGATTGACATAGGCAGCAAATGATGGGATTTGTTAGAGATTCACATGTGAAGAATTCACAGGAGCTCTCTCTTTGGCACCTGTTAGGTTTATTTATGAGAAGAGGTTATAGACAAAATGAAGAGCTAAAAGAGGCACCAGGAGTAGTAAATATGAAATAGATTTGGGAGAGCATATATTTGGCAATTGTTTTAACAATTAACAAGGAAAAAGACAAATATTTATTTAGCAAATTAGAGGAACATAGGATAGTTTACCTCTCAGACCTGTGGAGAAGGAAGGAATTTGTGTCCAAAGAAAGAACTGGAACTCTTAATTGAATACCAGATAGAAAGTTTTGATTATATTAAGTTAAAAAGTTTTTGTACAAACAAAACTAATGAAGATAAGATTAGGAGGGAAGCAATAAATTGGGAAATCATCTTTACATTTAAGACAAAGGCCTCATTTCTAAAATATAGAGAGAATTGACTCATATTTATTTATTTTTTGCTTAGGCAATTGAGGTTAAGTGACTTCCCCAGGGTCACACAGCTAAGGAACGTTAAGTGTCTGAGACTAGATTTGAACTCAGGTCCTCCTGACTTCAGGGCTGGTGCTCTATCCACTGCGCCACCTAGCTTCCCCAAATTGACTCATATTTATAAGAATTCAAGCCACTCTCCAATAGATAAATGGTCAAAGGATATGAACAATTTTCAGATGATGAAATTAAAACTATTTCCAGTCACATGAAAACGTGCTCCAAATCACTATTGATCAGAGAAATGCAAATTAAGACAACTCTGAGATACCACTACACATCTGTCAGACTGGCTAAGATGACAGGAAAAGATAATGACAAATGATGGAAGGGATGTGGGAAAACTGGGACACTAATACATTGCTGGTGGAACTGTGAACAGATCCAACCATTCTGGAGAGCCATTTGGAACTATGCTCAAAAAGCTGTCAAGCTGTGCATACCCTTTGACTCAGGAGTGTTTCTATTGGGCTTATATCCCAAAGAGATCTTAAAGGAAGGAAAGGGACCCACATGTGCAAAAATGTTTGTGGTAGCCCTTTTTGTAGTGGCTAGAAACTGGAAACTGAATGGATGCCCATCAATTGGAGAGTGGCTGAACAAATTATGGTATATGAATGTTATGGAATATTATTGCTCTGTAAGAAACGACCAGCAGGATGATTTCAGAGAGGCCTGGAGAGACATGTATGAACTGATGCTAAGTGAAATGAGCAGAACCAGGAGATCAATATACATGGCAACAACAAGACTATATGATGATCAATTCTGATGGACATGCCTCTCTTCAACAATGAGATGTTTCAAACCAGTTCCAGTTGTTCAGTGATGAAGAAAGCCATATACATTCAGGAGAGGCCTATGGGATCTGAGGGTGGACCACAACATAGCATTTTCATGCTCTCTATTGATGTTTGCTTGCATTATGTTTCCTTTCTCAGATTTTTTTTCTTGTAGAACCAATTTTTCTTGTACAGCAAGCTAACTGTATAAATATATATATACATATTAGATTTATCAGTATTTTAACATAATTAACATGTGTTAGACTTTTTGCCATCTAGGGGAGGGGGTGAGGGGAAGAAGGGAAAAATTTGTAACAGAAAGCTTTGCAAGGGTCAATGATGAAAAATTACCCATACATATGTTTTGAAAATATAAAACTTTAATAATAAAAAAGAAAGAATTGTACATGAAAGCTGTATTATGTGTAATTTGATTTTCTTTTGAAGTAAGCAAAACAAATCCCTTGAAACAAATACACATTGTCAAGCAAAACGAATTCACATATTGTCTTTAACCCTAAATATATGTCTCATTCTGCAAAAAAAAAAAAAAAAAAGGAAAAGAAACTATACTGAGACTGCTACTCTGCTATTATTCTTTTGTATTTAATATTCTATAGGTGGATAATTTTTAATTGAATAAATATAATTATAGTCATATTAAAATGTTATATAAAATATCATATACAACCTACAAGTGTAATTATAGTATAAGTATAATGTTCTTAATTGAATTAAAATATTCAAAGGTAAGCTTATCCTCTGAGGGTTCAATGAAATCATCTTTAAAACAATTCCAGAAGCCAACAGGATAATGAAGATAATATCCTGTTCACAGTAATTCATCCTATTCACACATGATTTTGATTTTAGTCTCTTCTGCTAAGTCTCCATATTTTGAAGTCTTTTCATTCTATTTCTCTTAGAGATTATGAATTTTTGGTGTGATAACATCTAATAAAACATTCCTCGAGTTTTTTTGGATTGTCATTTTATTTGAGCAATTGTGGACAATACAAGATTGATCTGTGATCATGCTTTGATTTCAGTAAAGCTTCTCTGTTGAGGGAGGATGGAAGGGGTGGGTGAAAAGAGGTAGTAAGGAAAGAGAGGAGCAAAGAAAAGGGAGAGGGGAGTTCTAATAAGGTTTTTTTGGATAGTTCAAGTTATTTTGCAGTATGTGTTTATAGTATAGTGATTCTTGTCTTCTGTCAATCCTTGAAAGAGAGCTTTTGGTAGATGATTCTAGCCATCAAGTCATGACTTAGTAGGTTCAGTAAATGCTAAATTTTTCCACCCTACAATGATGATTCACAGTTTCTATCATTTTCTTAGATAGCTTTCCTAGGTCTCTATCCCCAAGGATAAACCTATTATAATATATGGTGGTGAGGAGCTGGTCCAGAATTGCTATCATAAGAATATTTACAATTTGCATTTATTCTACATATTTTGTTGTTGTTGTTGTTAAATTTTATTGACTGAGTTCATGCAGATGTCACTCATGGAAAATCTTTTGGTTTTACTCTTGAATCTTAACCATTTCCTAGGCTCCATCCTGAGATAAATAATTTTCTTTTACATTAGACATATTCAATGGTACAAACCTTATTAGCTTTTGTTACTACTCATTGAAGTCATTCCATGGGTTATTTTAGGGAGAGGGTAGCTTAAATTTAAATTTCTTCTTTTTGTTGACAAAATTTTAATATTTTGATACTCTACCTTAAGGTTGTGAACCCTGTGTTTTATGAATATTCTATGTTTTTTTCTTACAGTACCTTCCAAATGTGTTATGATACATTTAGGAGTTTTGAAATCATACATTAAGATTAGTATTGCAAATGTGTTCTGCAATATGTTGGGTTTTTTTTTTAAATGTATTCTTTCCATTCAGCTTTGATTTCAGGATGCTGATAAATTTAACACATCAAGCCATAGCTTTCTCTTTGATAGCTTTATGCACAGTGTGTCTTGCCTGACACATTAGTATTGTCTTTAACCACTGCTTCAGTTTGACCTCAAATATTATTATTGTTGTTGTTGTTGCTGTTATAGTCCCCCCATGACACTGGTTACAAATACTTATAAATTCTGCCTTGTTACCATCTATGATGTATACTTTATATGCTCTTAAAATACTGCTGTTTGAAAAAATAGTCAACTTTTAATGTTTTTCTAAATTAAACAATGAAAATATAAATAAAATAACTTTGACCAATAGTAATCAGTCCAAGCACAGGACTAACAACCCCTCCTCTATCTACCTCAAAGATTTACTATGAAGATCAAATGAGATCATGCAAACTGTTTGGTAAATATCAAGCTCTATAGAAATGTAAATTATCATTTAAGGTCCCTAGGAATCCTATAGCTCAGATATATAGAAATAAGGCATGGGTTTGTAAAAGAGTTTCTAACAATCTCTCTGAATCATTGTTCTCAAACCCTCACATCCCTAAACTGAAGAATACTAACAGTTATATACTGCTGTTCTCTATTTCAGTACTCTGATTCATGACCATTTCTAATTACTCAGATACCAGTTTGGGAGTTGGGGCTGGTTATTAACTTGGTCTTTTGCAATTCTCTCCCTCCTTCCATTTTCAAACTTTTTATTGCTGATTCTTTCCTACTATATTTTCCTTATTTTCCATGGTCCTAGATAACCAACTGCTTCCTTCTCTTCCTGAAGAAAACAAAGTGTTTATAGGACTAGTTAAAGAGGAAGTACAAGGGAATTAGACATATAGTCTCTTTAGGTTCTAAATCCTTGATCCTATGATAACTACTATGTGCACTGAACTGCTGGGCATACACAAATGAAAAAAAGTACAGTTTCTGTTGGAGGGGATGGAAGTATGACATGTTAGGTTATAAATACAAGAGAGAGGACAAGAGTGGTTTGATAATTTAAATTGATTTAAATATTTAAGCCTCTACCTAAATGTTTAATAACCATCAAGTTCTATTTAAATATAAATTCTCTTTTAGAATTCCTGGACATCCCAAAACTCACTGATAGTGAAATAGGACAAAGTTTTGCAAAATAATTCCTAACAATTACCCTGAGTATACTAGGAATGTGCTAGATGCTAGGAATACAGAGGGGAAAAAAGAAAAAAAAAGACCTGTCCCCATTCTTAAAAGGATTATACTATATTATATTATACGGAGGAGAGGGGATGAATTATATGTTTATGTATATGTGTATTTATGTGTGTGTGTATAAACATAGAGTATATTCAAAGGAATTTCAAGTAATAGAGAAAAAAAATAATACCTAGAGGGATCAGAAGATAAAAAAGCTGAGGACTGAAGGGAGCTAAGTTACATGAAGCAGAGAAGAGAGAAAAGAGTATGAGGAACTGGGAAGTTAAGGTATTTGAGGGAGCATCAATCTGTACACTAAAGTTGCCTGGGGGTAGGAGTTGAGGAAGAAAGAAAGATTTGTGAGACAAGCACTGAACTCACTGAGGAAGGGAGGAAACATATAATAGCCACCAGGATTAGTATCAGAAAATAAATTTGTTTGCAAATTGCATGTGCTTAATAATAGTGCTTGCTAACTTGACTTATCAATGGAACCCCATTTTCTGCTAAGGTGGAGAAGGGACATAAAAGAAAGAAGTTTAGGAACAGTCATTGTCAGAAGTGGTAGGAGAGAGCTGGTCAATTAGCAAAAATAAAAGTATTACTATGCAGCAGTGAGGACTCTGTTGAGATTATTTAACATACATTTTCTGTAGACCTAAGCTACATGATTATATGATTCTCTCCTTCCCCATGTTCAATAGTACTTGAGTAGAAGAGAAAAAAAAATACTACTAATAACTCAAGAGATTCAAGAATAGAGGAAACAGTAAAGAGGTATTTAAAGAATAGGGAGGGGATGAAGAAGGATACAGTTAGGAGTAAAGAAGAGAGGAACAGTACAGAAGAAACATTTGTGGTCAGAGAGAAGAATATGAATATCTTGGATCATGGAGGTTAAATAATCATGAATGATGATAAGATCAAAGGAATTTTGATTCTCATTCCAGTGAGGAAGACACTGGATTGCGGGGGGGAGGGGGGGGGAGATAAAAGAGAAAAATCATGAGGTTTGGAAGGGCATGATTGGCAACAGGACAAGAAAGTAAAAGATGTCAGAGTATAAGAATATATAAATTTGAGATAGTTCAAGGGGTTGATATAGAGAAAGGAAGGGAGTGCTGGAGTAATGGACTGGGGAAATACAGATGTGGTGAAAATGGAGAACATGAGGGGAAAAACAGAGTTAGGGATCCTAAGACATTGAGAAAATGGAATATAAAAGATTATGATCAGATAAAGGAATTTTGGAGTTTAAGAAAATAGAAATGTTGAGAAGTTAGATAGGAGTTAAGAAGGTGGCTAAATTGAGAGACCTGAATGTTTGAGAAACAGCATGTATCCTGTTCCAAAAAAAAAAAAAAAAAAAAAAAGACATGGGGGTGGATAAAGGTGGAGAGGAAGACTATGAATCAGACACACTAAGCTCTTTTTTTTTTTTTTTGAAGGAGATTTTTCTAGAGGACTAGTAAACAAAAGCAACCAAGTTCCAGATAAGCCATTGATAATAAATGGATGATGCAAAGCTCAAACTACCTTCAAAGTATAAATCATACATCATTTTTCCCATGAGACTGTTCCTTATCCTGCCAAATTTTCATACTTTCTTGTAATTATTATGTATTATTTTGTATATACTTTTTATTTACTTATTTGTGCACGTTATGTTCATCAGTAGAATGTAAGCACTTCAAGGGCAACAACTGTTTCATTTCTCTCTTTGTAGCCCCATCAAGAGAAGATGTTGACCTATATTGGTAGAGGGAGTTTCCTTACCCAGAGTCATCTATACCAATAAAATTATAGGTCTGGTCCCTATTCCCTATTCCAGTAAGCAGGAGCTCCAACTAAACCCAGCTCTGTGGTAAGACAGTTATGACATGCTATAAAAGGGGCCAACTTGAGCAAAAAGGTACCCTTTGGAGACTAAAATTAGTCATCCATATGACCAAGATAAGACATCAAGACAGAATTGAAGGAATATTAGAGAACATCCAACCTCTTTGAATATGGGATCCCTTTTTAACATAAACAAATCTTGTAGATCTCAACATTATTTATAGTTATTGAACCATTAGCATTCATTATTTGAGAATCAATCAGTTTTCAGTCATGTCCAATTTTCTGTGACTCCTTTTTTTGGGTTTTCTTGGTGAGGATACTGGAGAGATTTGCCATTTCCTTTTTCAATTCATTTTATAGATGAGGAAATGGAAACAAATAGGGTTAAGTGATTCACTGAGGGTTCAAGGCCAGATCTGAACTCAGGAAGATGAATCTTTTCTATCCAATGAACCACTCAGCTGATAATTAAAAGTTACCAAAAACTCAAAGATTCTTTTAAGTGAATTTATATTTTTCCTTAGTCCCAGAGACCCAACTATTAGGCACATTACACCAAAGATGTCAAGACAAAAAGATATACCAACACACCATTTATGCCATATATATCTGAATGGCCTTGTATTCTATTTTGGTATATGTGTATATGCCATATACACTAAAATTATTCTTAGCAGCATTTTTATGATAGCAAAAAATTTTTTAAAAGTAGATGCCAATCAGTTGGAGAAGAGTTAAATAAGTCATGCTACATGATTATAATAAAAATTATTGCATCGTGAGAAATGAAGACAATGAAGAACTCAGAATCATAAGAAGACTTATATGAAATGATGCAAAGTGAAGTAAGCAGAATCAGGAATCCACACATTATCACTGCAACAACATAAGTGGAAAGAACAAAAAATAAAATAAACATTACAGTATAATTGTCATCATCGAGCTTGATCTTGCAAAGGTAAGTAAGGAATAAAGGGGACATTTGCATATCCTATCAGATTTAGTTGATATGTCAGTTTTACTGAACTTTTTTCTCTTTCCTTTTTATGCTTGTTACATGTTTTATGCATAACAATGGATAGAGTTCTGCATAGAAGAGGAAAGAATATGTTTCTAAATAAAAATGATAAAATATCAAAATTTTAATAATATGTATTTTATTAATTACAAAAGCATCTACATGTATTTGGAAAAATATTTAACATGTATATGTATATGTCATTATTTATTTATTCTATGGAAGGTATATCAGCTTGTATGTCACATCTAATATTTTGTTTTGAATTAGAGATCAGATTTATAGAATTTCATTATCTGTAAAATTATTATTTCTGGACTCCCTTCTAGCTCTAAATCCTAAAATCCTATAAGTCTGGTATGCATATGGATTCATAGACCGTGTGCAATAATTCCCTTTCCTAATATAATCCCCTCCCTTTACAGAGGAAACTGAAATCATGAGGAGGAAATGGCTTTCTCAAGGTCAAGACCCAATACTATGTTCTTTCTAATAACCTTCCTCATGCTTTACATATAGACTCTAGAAATCCTCCTTATGATCTAACACTGTCTGTCTGGGATCCTATCAGATATTTCCCAGAGATGGAAGGTGTTAACTTCTCCTTACAAAAAAACACTAAAAAAAAAAAAAAAAAAAATTTCTGGCTCAGAGATCAGAGTCCAGTTTAATAGTTAAAGGCCTCTGACACTTTCGGGTTGTGTCATGTTCTCTCTATAAATATTTATATGGAGCTACCTGAAACTTCAAACATTGCAACAGTAGGAAGATGAAGGAGAGACTATTTCTATCAATCAGCAAACTGATTTTTAATGAGTGCCTGTTCTGTGCCTAGCACTGTGTGTGCTGAGTGCTGTGAAGGAACAAAGAAGTTCAAAAAGAGAAGAGAGATCACTATGAGTTAGAATGGTCAGAGTAGGCCTCATGGAGGAAATGAGACTTGGAAATTAGTCCTTGAAGGATACAAATAAACCAAAAGGAATGGGAACGGAATTCTAGTGTGAAAAAGGAAATTATGGCCTAAGTCACAGACAAAGTACAAGACATTTCTGAGAACTCTAAAATCAAAGAATCATAAATTTAATACTGACAGAATCTCAGAGGTTATTTTCTAGATGAGGAAACTGAGGACCAGACAGGCTAAATGATTTCCCTAAATACTACCATGCAAACTATCTGTGCAGAAAAATGTATGTGAAATATAATAACAAGGACTAAATAATTTAGCACTCTAAAGTTTAAAAGCACTTGACTTACATGATCTCAACAGAACCTTACCATTATTGTTATCCTCAGTTAACAAATAAGGAAACCAGTTCAGAAAGGTTAACTGATTTGCTTGGGGTCACACAACTAATGACTGTCTCTGGGTTGGAATTGAGCACTTTATCTACCAGGTCCCCTGGAATTAAGAGTTGAGCACTTATATCTACCACCTCATCCTCTCTTTAAGGTGCCTTGGGGCCAGATTGCTGCTTAAATACCAAGTTTAAGGCCATAAAGGTAACAAAGAACCTAAGATTTTATTCTTTTGAAAGTACAGACTAAAAGAGAATTAGGGTGATTGTGAGGAAAATGCCTTAAAAACTCTTCAGCATTATAAAAATGTGAGTTGTTATTCTTATTCTCAGGCAAGTAGGTGCACTTGTCTTGCCTAGAGACCTTTCATTGTAGCATCTACAGATCAAATATTCTCTACTCCCACACTTGTTACCCACTAATTCAAACTGAACCCACTTTCCTGATGATAAGAAACAGGAGATCAATTGGCCAAGAAATTCCCCATTCTTTCACTTTTATTTCCTATTACTCATTTTCTTTTAGATTTTTAAAACACCCTATCAGGCACAAACGCTGTATCAACTGTTTTTGCTGAACTGTTTTTCTTTGTTACAGAAGAAGACTCAATTTGGAAGATAGCATTTCCAGAAATGACTGACGTAAAAATATAAGGCATCAATAAAACTTTAAAATGAAATGTGTATAAAAGGTCTGTGATCCATAATTTATTAGAATCAGATCACAGAATTTCCAGCTAGAAGGGTTTTAGAAATAATTTAGTCCAACCCATCACTTTCTTGGGAGGAAACCAAGGCACAGAGAGGTTATATTAACTTGCCTAAGACCACACTATGTAGCCAGGCTTCAAACTTAACATAATGTACATATGAAGTACTTAATAAATTTTTTGATTGATTGGTTGAATTAGGTTTTCTGACTTCAAATCCACTTTTCTTTGTATTATACCACCCTATTTCTTTTATTATTATTATTTATTTTTTAAAATAATAGTTTTTTTATTTTCAAAATACATGCAAAGATAGTTTTCAACACTTATCCTTGCAAAATCTCATGCTCCAAATTTTTCTCCCTTTATCTCTTCACTTCCCTCCCCTAGACAGCAAGTAATCCAATCTAGGTCAAACGTGCAAGTCTTTCAAAATTTGTTTCTACATTTATCATTCTGCACAAGAAAAATCAGATCAAAAAAGAAAAAAAAAAGAGGAAAAAAAAGCAAGCGAACAACAAAAAAGGTAAAAATATTATGCTGTAATCCACATTCAGTCCCCACAATCCTCTTTCTGGATTTAGATGGTTCTATCACAAGTCTATTGGAATTGTCCATCAAAGTTGATTACATAATCTTGTTGCTTTGTACAATGTTTTTGGTTCTACTCACTTCACTTAGCATCAGTTCATATAAGTCTCTCCAGGTCTCTGAAATCATCCTGCTGATCATTTCTTATAGAATATATATTCCATTACATGCATATGCCATAATTTATTCAGCCATTCCCCACCTGATGGGCATCCACTCAGTTTCCAGTTCCTTTTTGCTATAAAAGGGTACATGTGTGTTCTTTTACTCTTTGTATGATCTCTATGGGATACAGACCCAGTACAGACACTGCTAGATCATAGGGTATGCATAGTTTGATAGTCCTTTGGGCATACACACTATTTCTTAAACTGCTTACAAGACAATCCAGTATGCTTTAGTGAAATACTAGATGTGGCATCAAGGGGCTTAAATTCTTACAATTCTGCTACAATCATTATATGACCATGGAGATATTATTTCCCTGTGCCGTACTCTTTTCTTACTTATAAAATAAAGGGGTAAGACAAGTTGACCCTTGAGATCTCTTCTAGCTCTAAAACTATTAAAAAATAAAAAGATACTGAAAACATATTTTAAACTTCTTCAATCATTTCACATTATCAAACATTTTACATAGCAGTACAATATCCAAGAAAGGTTACCTAAAGTCATGAGAAACCTAGGTTTGAATCCCACTGGGGGACATCTCTTGTGTGATCTTAGGTCAGTTTCATCATCAGGAAAATTGAGCTTCTACCTCAAACAATAAATCAGTAAGCACATCTTCTATCCACCAAGTGTTGGGCACTGTGGTAAATAACAATGATGTAAATATGAAAATGAGTCCCTTAAGGGACTTACATTCTAGAAGAGGAATAACACATTCAAGGTAAATACAGGCTATATGTAAAATATAGTGATGGGGGAACAAAAAGGAAGAAAAATTTAGTAAAAGCCTCTTGAAAAAAGTGGCACTTGAGAACCAGAAATTAAGTGGATGACCATCAGTTGGGGAATGGCTGAATAAGTTAAGGTACATAAATGTTGTGGAATATTATTGTTCTATAAGAAATGATGAGCAGGATGATTTCAGAAAGGTTGGGAGTGATTTACATGAACTGATGCTAAGTGAAGTGAGTAAAACCAAGAGAACATTATACCCAGCAGCAAGTTTATATGATGAACAACTATGATGGACATGGCTTTTTTTTAACATTGAGATGATTCAGAAAAATTACAATAACCTTGTGATGGAGAGAGCCATCTGCATCCAGAAAGAAGACTGTGGGGACTGAATGTCAGTCACATTCATATGTGATCACAACATAATATTTTCACCTTTTTTGTTGTTTGCTTGCTTTTTTTCCAGAATTTTATATTTTCTGATCTGATTTTTCTTGTGCAGAATGATAAATGTGAAAATATGTTTAGAAGACTTGCACATGCTTGACCTATATTGGATTACTTGGTGTCTAGGGGAGGAGGGGAAAGGAGGAAGGAGAAAAATTTGAAAACTTGAGATTTTGCAAGGGTGAATGTTGAAAACTATCTTTGCATATATTTTGAAAATAAAAAGCTATTATCAAGAAAAAAGGAGAGAAACATTAAACACAAAAAAAATTTAATGAAATAAAGTTTGCATGGGGAGAGTAAAAAAAAAAAAGTGTCATTCAGATACTCAAAGGGATCTAGAGGTGCCAAGAAATGAGAAAGAGCATTCCAGGAATGGGGAGGCATCCTAAAGAAAGGCACAGGAACTGGAATTTGAATGTCATGTATGGAGAAGAGCAAGTATTGAATATAATATTAGACAGTATGAGGGGAAGTACTATATAGTTATTCTAAAAAGATAACCTAGAGCCAGATTGTAAAGGGCTTTAAATGCCAGAGTTTGAACTTTAACCCAAAAGCAATGGGAGGACACTAAAGTATTTTGAGTAGAGGAGTAATATGGTTAGACTTGTGCTTTACAAATATCAATGTGATAGCTATGTAGATAATAGCTTATAGAAGGGAAAGACTGGGAATCAATTAAGAAGCTATTGGATGATCAGAGAAATGCAAATTAAGACAACTCTGAGATACCACTACACACCTGTCAGATTGGCTAAAATGACAGGAAAAGATAATGATGAATGTTGGAGGGGATGTAGGAAAACTGGGACACTAATACATTGTTGGTGGAACTGTGAATGGATCCAACCATTCTGGAGAGCAATTTGGAGCTATGCTCAAAAAGTTATCAAACTGTGCATACCCTTTGACCCAGCAGTGTTTCTATTGGGCCTATATCCCAAAGAGATCTTAAAGGAAGGAAAGGGACCCACATGTGCAAAAATGTTTGTGGCAACCCTTTTTGTAGTGGCTAGAAACTGGAAACTGAATGGATGCCCATCAATTGGAGAGTGGCTGAATAAATTATGGTATATGAATGTTATGGAATATTATTGTTCTGTAAGAAACGACCAGCAGGATGATTTCAGAGAGGCCTGGAGAGACTTGCATGAACTGATGCTGAGTGAAACGAGCAGAACCAGGAGATCATCATACACAGCAACAACAGTATTACATGATGATCAATTCTGATGGACATGGCTCTCTTCAACAATGGGATGTTTCAAACCAGCTCCAGTTGTTCAGTGATGAAGAAAAACATATACACCCAGAGAGAGGGATCTGAATGTGGACCACAACATAACATTTTCATGCTCTCTGTTGTTATCTGCTTGCATTATGTTTCCCTTCTCAGATTTTTTTTCTTGTAGATCCAATTTTTCTTGTGTAACAATATAACTGTATAAATATGTATACACATTCAATTTGTCAAGTATTTTGACATGGTTAACATGTATTGGACTTCCTGCCATCTAGGGGAGGGGGTGAAGGGTAGGGGGGGAAATTTGTAATGGAAAGCTTTGCAAGAGTCAATGTTGAAAAATTACCCATGCATATGTTTTGCAAATAAAAAGCTTTAATTAAAAAAAATTAAAAAGAAGCAATTGGAATAGTCTAGGTGAAAGGTAATGACAGCAAGACTTGAGTGGTTGTGGTATGATTAGAGAGAATGTGATATATGTGATAGATCTTAAGAAAGGGGAATCAACAAGTTTTGGTAACTGATTGGATATGAGAGTGATGCAGCAGCATGTATACTGATCTTGGAATCAGAGGGCTTAGGTTCAAATCCCATTTCTAAAACTAATTGTCTTTAAAACTTTAGACAACTTCCCTGGGCCCAAATTTCTCTTCTAGAAAATGTATTTCTGAGGTCCTTTCCAGCTGTGGATTTTCAAACCTATGACTTCCATGGTGTAAGCCTAGATGATTAGGAAGTCAGCAACAGAAACATGGAAGTTAGAAGAAGGAAAGTTGGATTGAGGGATGGTGATGAGGATGGGGGGGGGGGAGATAATGATTTTGGTTTGCAATGTGTTGAATTTCAGATATCCATGGGAATTCTAAATGAAGATGAGAGGCTATGTGGGAATATCCCTTTGGAGAGACAGATCCAGACAGAGTGAGAGAAGCAGATAAACAAATTTGTTAGCTAACTGCACAGAGATAATAGTTGAATCTGTAGAAGATGATTAGATCACCAAGAGCTTTTACAGAGAAAAGGAAAGGGAACAGAAGATAGCCTTAGAGTACAAATGAAGCATGATAATGAACTAGCTAAAGAGACTGAGAAAAGATCAATAGGACAGGTTAAAAAAGATCTACAACAGATTTGTCAGGAAAAATCAGAGAAAAAATATCCAGGAGGAAGAGGTGATTAATAGTGTCAAACCTCAGAAAGAGGTCAAGAGGTACGAAGACTGTAGAAAGGCTCTGGATATAGCAACAAAGAAATAGATGGTTTAGACAGGGCCATATCAGTGGTTATGCAAGTCATACTACAGGCTGAGCAGTTAGTGAGGTTGTTATTTGACTTTCATTCTCATAGAGGACCATAACATCAGGGAGGTGATACCATAACATGCAAATGAATTGGATTTGACTGAGGGAGGACTATGCAAGGTTACCTGACTCACTTTCTTCTCCCATAGCCACTGGGGTCCAGGGGTCAAAGATAGATCAAGATATTTTGGGATTTACTGATTAGATTTCTTTCTTAGGGACCATGCTTTAAACAATTCTCATTGATTGGCCACCAATGGCTATAGAGAGGGTAGAAGCAAAGAATGTGAATAAGCTTTTTCTAGGAATTTGCCTATGAAAAGGAGAACTATAAAGGGTGATAATTTGTGGGGATGAGGTAAAATGAAAGTTCTTAAGTCTGGGGAAACTGAGGCATCTACAGGTATTTGTAGGCAGTGGGGAGCAATTCAAAAGGAGAGTTAGAAAATTAGAGAAAGGGAAGTTATTAGACGTGCTTAAAGCACCATATGAATAAGCTTCTTACCATTATTAACTGAAATATTAAAATAGCAAAGGAAGGTTGATAATTTGGGTCACTATAGGAATTCAAAATTTCCACATTTAAGCCCTTATGCACTCTTAGACAGTCAAGAAATACTAAAGAGAGAATCACAGTAATATGTTAGATACTGAATTATCAGCTTTGGCATTAACTAGCTTTGGGACCTTAGGTTATCTTTCCTTTTGGGCCTCAGTTTAAAAGAGTTGGACTAGATCAAAGATTCTTTTTTTTTTTTGCTTTTTGCTGAGGCTTGCCCAGGGTCACACAGGTAGGGAATGTTAAGTGTCTGAGACCAGAAATGAATTCAGGTCCTCCTGACTTCAGGGCTTAGATCAAAGATTCTTTTTTTTTTTTTTTTTTTTTGAAGATCATGTAACTTTTTTTTTTTTTTTTCCAAAACATATGTATGGGTAGTTCTTCAACATTAGCGCTTACAAAACTTTCTGTTACAAATTTTTCCCCCCTACTCCCCGTCCCTCCCCTAGATGGCAGGATATCCACTACATGTTAATTATGTTAAAATACTTGACAAATCGAATATATGTATACATATTTCCACACTTATCATTTTTGTGCAAGAAAAATCGTTAGATCAAAGATTCTTAATCTGGGGTCTACAGACTCTTTGGGATACAAAGATTTCTTTTTTTTTTTTTTACAATCTGGCTTCTAACTTCATCATTTACCTCAAAACAGCTCTCTCCAAACTTAATAATAATCTCTTAACTGCTAAATCTGGATGCACTGAAGAAGGAAATGGCAAACCACTCTAGTAAAATCCCAGATCCCAAAAGGGGTCGTGAAGGGTCAGACATGATTGAAGTAATTGAACAAAAATAACAACAAATTACCAAATCTAATGACTTTTTCTCAAATCTCCCTCCATCTTGATTTCTCTGCAGCCTTTGATACTGTCAATCATTCTCTTCTTGCTAGTTTTTTGGGACATTTGTTACTTTCTCCCGGTTTTCTTCTTTACTGGAGTTTCATACAACTCATGCAAAATGACCATGGATGTAATACTGGCTTCTACCTTAGACCCTCTTCTCTCTGTAAATTATTTCACTTGCTGATTTCTTTAGCTCTCATGGATTTAATTATCATGTATGAACTAATGATTTCTAAATTTACTTATCCAGTCCTCTCTCATCACTGACCTCCATCTCAAATCTGAAACTGTTTATCGGATGTATATGTCCTATAGACATTTTAAACTCAACATGTCTAAAACTAAACTCATTATCTGTTCCCTTAAATCCTATCTTTCCTATTAGTGTTGCAAATACCACCATCCTCCCAGAGTCACAACATGATTTCATCTCTGACTCCTCACTCCTCATATCTAATCTGTTGCTATGCCCAACTTTGATTTTACCTGCATAACATCTTTGCCTTCTCTCTGTTACTGTTACCACCTTGGTGCATGTAATTAGCACACTGATTGTTCTACCTGCCACAAGTCTCTCCTTACTCCAGTTCATTCTCCAATAAGCTATCAAAGTAATATTCTAATGAACAGGCCTGACCATGTCACCCTGCCCCCTCAATAAACTCCACTTTATTCCTTATCATATCCAAAATCTAATATAAAATCTTGTGTTTGGTTTTCAAAACCCTTTGTAATGTGCTCCTCCCCCTATCTTTCTAATATTCTTATTACTTATATCTCTCCACATACTTTGTAATTTAGTGACACTGAACTCCTTCACATTCCAACATGACACTCCATTTCCCCAACTCTTGAGCATTTTCACTGGCTGTCCCCCAAGTTCAGAGTTCTCACCCTCCTCATTTCCCTGGTTTCTTCAAGTCCCTGTTAAAATCCTACCTTCTGAAGGAAAAGCTTTCCCATTCCTCCTAAATCCTAATGCCTTCTATTAATTATTTCCAATTTATCCCATATTGTTTCACATTAAACTGTGAACTCTTAGAGAGCAGTGAACTCTTAGAGAGCAGTATCTTTTTTTTTTTTTTAATTGCCTCTTTGCAGCCTCAGGGAATAGCATAGTACCTGACCATAGTAAGTGTTTAATAAATGTTTGACTGACACTTGAAAACTTCCTATATCTGAGAAATTCACTAACATTTGAGGTCACTTATTCCAGTTTTGGACCACTCTGATTATTAAGAAATTCTTCCTAAACTGATGATGAGCTAATACAGCCTCTATGAAACTTCTAACCCTTGGTTTTTGTTCTGCCTTCTGGAGTCATATAGATGCTTCCCTTTTAGTTCTAAGTCCCTTTTCTTATCTGTTGAATCTACTTTGAACTATCCAAATTCAGTATTTACTCAAAGGCTCATATCCTAAAATCTTTGTCTAACAGCATTTTGATTCAACATAGAAATAATGATCTTACTACAGTGTTGAGTGTTCATTAAGAGCTCATTGCCTGTGAAGAATGTGTAAAAGGAACCCAGCCCTCTTCTTGTCTATGGTATAATGTTTCTTTGTGATGTCATAGTTCCAATGCCAGTGACATTCCTGTGCTATGTCGCCAGGCAACAGCAAGGAGTGATAGACAACAAACCCATCTCAGTGCAACCCAATCACGGTGAAAGAATTCAAGTTTTTAGAAGCTCTACACGCCATAGCAGCCCAGTAGAACCTAGACAGAACCACAGAACATAGAACTGCTAGTTGGCCATTAGAGACCATTTGTCCAAGCCCCTCCTTTTAAAGATAAGAAAACTTTGTTTCAGGAGAAGGGCCTTTGTTCAAATTTATACAGTTAGTGGCTAAATTGGAACTAGAATCCGTGTCTCTTAAAGATCTTCCAAAAAAAAAAGTCCGAGTGATCTTCAAAAATTACTTTCTAGTTATGTATGTTTTTCAGGCATGGGCTAGATTCATTAATTGTCAAGTTCTTTCCAATTTCAAATTGGGATTCTGTAATTAATCCAATGCTCCTTCCACTTCACTAAACTGCTTCCAAAATTTAAGGCAAATTGGCCGGGATATTACTGGGTTTTAGTAGAGAATTCAGTCCCTGAACCATCAGTACATCTTCTAGAACTACCCTTGCCCCGTTATTGAGTTGTAGCAGCAGCCAGTGGTGTGCAGGAATCATAAAAATGGAGCTTTTCCCCCAAATTTTGATGTTTTCTATTTATGTGTCTTAGTGCAAATCACAACTCTTGATCTATATCCTTAATTCTAAACTGAGGGAGCTAAATTGAACTAGATGGTCTCTGAAGTATCATCAGCTCTAAACACACCTGCTAAATAAACAGTATTTCAAAATATAGGCCTTAACAAGAGCCAAGCCATATAGGACAACATCGAGCCCAAAATGACTGTTTCACCAAGTTCAAATCAGTCATGTCACAATATCATATGGACAGGAATAATTCCTAGCCCATTCATAATAACGTCATCACCATGCCGCTACACTATGTTGCGACAACACCAGGGTAGAAGGTTGAGTCACGACATGCCACTGGGCAAGGACGTTCATGCTTTTCCCTCAGAAAAGGGAATTCCTTGGAACAGTCCTCCAAACATAATTGGCAACCTTGCCGGCCAGACCACCTGCAGACCTTCCTACCCCCAGGTCTCGTTCCGGTCCGATCGAGATCACGTGCTCATGACTCCGCCCACCGTCCTGCTCCGGTCCAGCCGAGGGCCCCCTTGCTTCCTTTCCGGCGGAAGTGGAGCGATCTTCCCTTTCCGGCTACGGGTCCCCAAGCGAAGCGAGAAGCAGGATTGGGGAGCCGAGTGGCGGCGGCGGCGGCGGTGGCTGTAATGGCGGAGCTGGTACAGGGACAGAGCGCGGCTCCGGTGGGGATGAAGTCTGATGGCTTCGTGGACGCTCTGACCCGGGTCCGGCAGGTACGACTAGGCGCGGACTGGCGGGGAGCGGAGGAGGCCAAGGCGGGGCCGGGGGCGGGGGACCGGGGCTAGGCCGCGGGGGGCGGGCGGGAGCCGGCGCCCTGACGGGGCCTGGCGGCTCAGCGTCCCGCAGAAACTGCAAAATACGGCGCCGAGGCCTTTGGTGAAAGGAGGCCTGAGCCCTGACCTGCTTTGTGGGAGTCGACTGCTTGCTGCAGCTGAAAAGCCCCTTGGGGTTGTCTCCTGCCCAGCAGGACTCAGGTTCCCTCCCTGGGCCGGTAGCTTGAGGTGTAGACCTCTGCGGGAGGCGGGAGTTATGCGTGAGAATTTGGGAGCCAGAAGATTTTAGGAATGAAAAGAATATGGGGCTGGGGAAGGAAGTAGAACAGAGGAAGACACAATTCTTACCTGCAAGTCTCAGTATTATAGTAGAAATAGTTTTACAGTTTTTAGATTAATCCGAAAGAAGCAATAGGATTTGGAGCTTGGAAAGAGCCTTGGTGGTTTCTAGTCCAGTGATTTTATTTTACAGCTTCTTTTCTCAGGTATTTTCCATCTCTAAATCCTATGAATCTGGAATGATTTTTTTCCCTCATCTGATAGAAGGAAAAGGGAAGGGGTTATTTTCAGAATGGGAGGGGCAAAAGGATGTAGGCACCCCCACACACACCCTCTTCCCCAGGTAGAAATTTCCTATGGCATTTTCCCACTACTTAGTGGGGAAAGTTTGACAAGATCAGAAATATCAATGACACTGACTCACCTGACCAGATAGTTTTCTGACAACAACATGCATCTTATCAGTTAAGAAAACTCATTTTATGAGATGAGGAGGCACATCCTTTAAATTATACATGCCTCAGTTACCTTATCTATAAAAAGAGGGGAATTGCATGATAAAGTCTTAAGAAAATCTTCTACTCAATATCCAATAGATGAATAAGTTAACAGCCGCAGATACTGCTTGACTTCTTTTAGGATTCTTAGAGCAGAATATGTTGTGTAAGTGTATAAAGTGATGTACAAGTTAGCCCTAATAATGGAATTTCTTTTTCTGAGTATCTTTCCTGTATATTCTTCACACATTCATCACCTCTTCATATTTAATTGTAGGTGCACTAACTGTTACTTTAAAAGTTGGGCTAAAACTGATTATTGCTTGGTTCCCAACAGAAAGCAACAGGACTCATTGTGTTAGAAGAATGTCTCCACTCTGGCGCTTGAAGATGTGGTCTTTACATCTCTTTCCAGTATTCCAGGGGAGGGAAATCTTCCTGTTTCCCAGATACTGACTTTTCATTTTAATATTGATGTTCCTGTAGACATTATGTCGGATCCCAGAACTTTCCAACCCTGTGGTTCCAACTAAAAATTTATCTGGTGCACTGTTGCTTACTGCCTAGTCTCCAACCAGTAAAGTAGTGAGTATTCATTTTGCCTAGTCTACAGAGCAAATCAGTGGCTGTCATGGATGAACATGCCATCCAACTCCCTTTTCCTTCTGCCTCTTTCAGCTTTGCCATCAAGTTGCAGTGCTCTCATCTGCAGTACAGGGTCCTGAACCATGTTTCTCACTGGCTACTAATATATAATGGCTTTCACTCTGTGCTGATGTTTTGACAGCCACCTTGTTGGCCTTCTGAGTTCGGGAAGATTATAGCCATTGCCCTAAAGTGCTCAGAACCTCAGGTACAGAAGGCCTGTAGTTGAACTTAAAAAGCATTTTGAACCATTGAGAAGACTTTCTGCCTCTCTTGAGCCAGTGGTTGAGCTTTTATTCTTGGACAACCTGCTCAAGAGGGAGACCCTCTTAAATGCTGACCAGTTATGGACTGTTGAAGCAATGTTGTTTACTACTAGCAATGAAAACTTCATTGGAAATGTTCCCAGCTCTGAAATGCACCATTGACTGGAGTAGTAATAAGCCCAATGGAGAAAATTGCTGTGAATGTATTACTTCTGTATGTTAGCAGCTGAAAGTCGATACTATCTCCAAGGACTTGGTGACCTTTAAAAAATAAAACACAGGTTTGTGGGTCATTTTAAGTTTATTTTAATAGATTTGCATTGGTCAGGAATTGAATGTTAGAAAATCAACAATAATATGTGGCTTATACTAGATTTTACCTTAAAGAATTTTATGTCTTTATGTGCATCTGGTCTAATATTCCTGACTGAAGCACAGACAGGTCCATCTAAGAAAGATGTGATTTCACAACATGCCACCCCCATTTAGAGCATAAGAAGAAAAAAAAATGAGTTTCCTTTAAATTTGCCGTGATTTTTTTCTTAAATATTTGCAAAGCCCACTGATAGGAATTAAATTCTTAAGACTTTCAGTCCATCTATGTAAATTCCCTTAAATGTTTTATCTGCTGGAATATGGGGGTGGGGGAGAGCTTAGATTTCATGTCCTGCTGGGATTTTTTAAGTTGTGGTCTATAGGAAGTTTCGGTATATCAAACCCATTTAAAATTTTTTAGAAATCATTTGCACTCTCTATTAAAATGAATAAATAGATGCATTGTTAGCTCATTTTTAAGTCTTTAGGTATACTTTGATACCATGTTTTAAAAAAGTCTGCCCCCCAAAATTGTTCACTTGTAGCTAAATCTAATTTAAATGAGTCATATTTGAGGCATTTTAATCATTATTTAAAGAGAAGTACTGAAGTATATTACCTGATATAGTCGTTTTTATCAAGATCTTTATTTTGGCAGTGATTGTTAAAATTATCTAGATGCTCAAAATAATTCCCCTCAGATGTCACTGGTTAACTAAATTAATTAGAGTAAGATAATAATGAAGTCATTGTAATGGATTCATCCCAGGATGGTTCAGTTGGCTTTTTTGAGCTCCATGACCACAAATTGTGCTTCTAACCCTGAAAATTGCTACCTCACAAAAATATCTATAGTTAGTCATAAGGCAAAGGCATACATTTTTGTATGACATGAGACCTTGTATGTATTGCTACAAATTGGTTAGTTTTTTTTTTTTTTTAATTGAATAAGTCTCAAAGCATGGCAATATCAATAGGTCTTTACATACAAACAATAAGTGTTACTAATTTAAAGTTTTGGTTGACTTATAAGAGTATAATACTTTTCTATGTACTCGTGATCATACTGTAGGAATTTTATTTGGAAAATTGAATGGGTTTTTTTTTGTTTTTTTTTTTTTTTGCTTTTTGCTGAGGCAATTGAGGTTAAGTGACTTGCCCAGGGTCACACAGTAGGGAATGTTAAGTGTCTGAGACCAGATTGGAACTCAGATCCTCCTGACTTCAGGGCACCACCTAGCTACCCCGGAAAATTGAATGGATCTAAAGGTTTTTTTGTACAAAATCTTAGAATTTTAATGGACCTTAGAGGTGATCTAAAGCATAAATCTTGTGTGTGCTACTAGGTTAGTATTTATAGACCAGATTGACTGTAGTCATTCTTTCATTGGATTATTATCCAATGAGTAAGAGTCAGAAAGTTGTTTTTTGTTTTTTGTTTTTAGAAAATAACTTCTTTGACAAAGTTACTAGATGGGTAATTACATTTTAGAGTGAAATTCCTGTGGAGTAGAACTTTAAAATTCATGGAAACTTTAGAGAAAATGTAGTTGAAACACATTTGTTTTTCTTAGAGGAAACAAGCTCAGAGAGTTTGTGATTATATTTAAGGTTGTTCATCTAGGTAATATCCAAGTTTGAACTAAAATCCAATTGGTTCTTCTAGTGTTTTTTCCATTAAGTTATACT
Organism: Myrmecobius fasciatus; assembly: GCA_023553655.1. Lineage (NCBI taxonomy): Eukaryota > Metazoa > Chordata > Mammalia > Dasyuromorphia > Myrmecobiidae > Myrmecobius > Myrmecobius fasciatus. The sequence continues at coordinate 123,392 of JAJPUD010001148.1, forward strand.
GCTATTTCTAATTGACATCTTTTTTCTAGTCTTAGTTAGGAAAATTGATTTGGAGGGGAGCTGGAGTCTAATTCAAATAGAAACATGGTTGGTGTATGTTGACTTAGAAAATCACAAATTAACATTGTGTTGTATATTTATTTTGTTAAACTCTTTCCATTTCAATTTAGCCTGGGGCTGGCCTTAATCCTGCAGGCCTCTAGTTTGACACATCTAGACTAAGACTTTTGAACTATTATATTTCCTTTGAATTTTCTTAAAAATATTAACACATATTTTAAATCTAGTATAGCCCTTGATTAGTGGGTGTGTTGTGGCTGTTTGGACAGATTTCAGGCTATGGTACTTTAACTTATTTTTGTAGTCACCAAATTTTCTTTAAAAGAGCAACATGGACATCTTACTAAAAGGTTCTTTTCATTGGCCCTTAGGTTTGACATCTTTATAATGTTAAAAGTGATGACATATCAGTAAACTTGAGTCTTTAGTCCTTAAACCTTTAAACTTAAGTCCTATTAAGAGCCATTGATTAAATTATGGACAAGTTAGAATTACTTAGCTCATCACTTCATAACCACATTAGCTCCTGCACTGTAGTTTTTCACACAAGAGCCTAAAGAAAAATAAATGCTCTAGAAAATCCATGGTATTCACCTAAGATTTTGTTCTAGGCTTGTTTGCTATGGTAGAGTTTGTATAGTACACAGTGAATATACACAAATGTATTTTGATTATGTTGATAACTTAGATCATTGCACATTGGCAAAGGCACCAAAACTCCGTTTCATGTTGAGGAATAAATGCTAACTTCATGTCCATTTCAACAATAATTAAATTCAGGAGCTTCCCATAGCTAAAAAAATATATATTCCTTCTCTTTTCTATAGACAGCTCATGTGAATTTACCATGTTTTTAATTCCTGCTGAATCTTTAGTTTGTTGTGTCTTTTAGACTTAAAACCATTCTTCGTGTTTTTAAAGAGCAAATATCTGCTGGTTATTTAGGGTTTGGTGTAATAGCACTAGAAATGTATGCAGATCAGGAGACCTGAGCTCTAATCATAGCTCTGCCACTATAGCTACAAATCACTTTCTGAGCCTTAAGTTTCCCTGTTTTCTAAACCAAAGGATTCCACTTGATCATCTCTTGGACCCTTCCAGTCCAGACATTCTCTATGGTACTTGCTAAATTGGATCTGAAATCATATAATTACCTCATTTTGATTCTTTCCTCTTGATATACATGATAAATTGGTTTTCTACCCAAACACCCCCCAGTCCTCCTATGTAGTATTTTCATTCTCTTGCTTTGCCCTTCAATCATCCCACTTAGAAATGTTTTGCATTTCAAAGTTTTATTGAGTATATTTTAAAAAAGAAAAGATCTATTACTTTTAGAAATATGAGCAACTATTTTGTCCTGATGGCAGATAGTAAGAAACCATTTGAAAGATTGGCATGAACGCTTGTTCCTTAGAGCTTTTTATAAAAATAGAGAGATAAAAAGTTGTTTTAGTGTCTACTCAGATTGAGAAATGTAGCTAAGTTTAAAAGCCAATTCACTGCAATGATCACATTAAAATTTCTGAGGGAAATAAAAGAACCATGAAGCACAATGCATTGAAGATTTAGAAAACTAAAACTTATTAGAGTCTTTTTTAAGACTTTGGGTAAAGCACTCCTGGCTATATTATTCCAGATTTAAAACTAAGGTTTTCTCAGTAGTTAGGCTTGTTTAATTTCCAAATGGTTGTCTCTAGCATTTAATCATTCTTTCTGCCTTACAGACACTCTTCTTGGCACTAAAGATTAAAAGACCAAAAATGTGTTAATTGTCACTCTCTTAGAAATTAACATTATTATGTGAGATAGCATGTATATGTACAAATATCTGCAAATGGATGAAAACATAGAAATACAAACTAAATCCAAGGTAGTTAGGGAAGGAGGGTTTTAGTAGTTGGGCTCAAAAAAGACTTAGAAAAAGAGTAGAATATAGTACTTGAATTGTATCTTGAAGTGCTGGATTCTTATGAGGCAGAAGTAAGGAAAGGGAAATACATTAGAGGTCTAGGGGACCGACAATATAAAGTCACAGGGATGGGAAGGTGAAGTGGCAGCCCTGTGTGGAGAACAGGGAAGTAGTATATAATGGAAAGATAAGTTTGAGCTATATTGGGAAGGACTTGAAAAACTAAATAATTTGTATTTAGTCCTAGGAGCAGTAGAGAGGTTTTTGAGTAGGGGAGTGATAGTTAGAATTATACTTAAGGAAAAATCACTTTGGCTGTTATGTCATAGATGGGCTAGTTAATAACAAAGCAAATCAAAAGATTAAATGAATGGAAATTACCTTGAATGGTACTGTTGCCTTGATTGGCAAGACTGACACAAACTAATGGTAGAAGAGAAATGGGCTGGAGTCAGCAAAAATGACCCATTCTACATATGGGGGGCCCAGCTAGTTGATTATGGCCATGTGTTGAAGATTTTAAGGCTACTACTTGGGAGAAGGGTGGGTATTGAAGTCATAGTGGACCACAGCAGAGCAAAAATTGAATGCTGCTGTGATACCATCTCCAAATCTCTGGGTGGTGTTACAAACTCATTGTTGTACCCCTTCACAGGGCCATAGGAGAGAGAACTGCAACATTCAGTAATGTGGAACTGGGTTCAAGACTTGATTCTTTGGCAGTTTCTAGGGCCAAAGAGGTGGAAGAGGCTCTTCATTGTCTTTTCATGTGTCCATCATATATAAGAAACTATCATGAAAATGTTGCATTTTTTGTTTTAATCACCCATGATATGTGCGTGACAAAATGATAGCATTTTGTCACACACATTCTAGTCCATTTCTTTTAAAGTTGAGAAAATGTTAAAAACTGGTTGAATAATCTGCCCAAGGATATGTAGGTACCAAGTGACAGAACCTGAGTAGAATTTAAGTCAACTGGCTCCTATTCCAGTGTTCTTTATGTTATGTCTAGTGTTACAATGATCTCTGCTGGCTCTGCAACAACAACAAAAAAATAATAAAGACTTTTTGGAAATTCTTCTGTTTTTAATACAAATTGAATGTCTGTATTAGTAGATTTGATTTTTTTTATCTTTCAAAAATCCTTGAAATGATACAAGTCATACATCAAATCAAGCGTTTGTTAAGCTTTTACTATGTTTGAAGCACTGTGCTAAACATTGAAGGGACAAAGAATGGCAAAAAAGGGTTCCTACTCAAAGATTCACTTTTATGGGAGAAGACAACTTGCAAACAACTATCTTAGAAGATTGAAAGTAGTCTTGAAAGAGACCCTAAGGGATCAGGAAAAGTTTCTTATAGGTGGGATTTTAGCCATATTATACTTTATTAAGATAAGATAACTTTGCTATTAGTGTTTCTGGCAATACAGAGATAGCACATAGTCTTGACCTCAAAAGAAAAAAGAATGACATTCATGAGGCAGAAAAGCCCAGCAATATGTAGTCAAGGTCATTCAGTCAGATAAGAGCTGAGTGCTACTTGGATTTAATATATTCTGCCTTCAATGTGTCTTAACTTAGCTTCTGACCTATACCTTAATAAACATGAACTTTTCCTTAGTTCCCTTAAGTGCGGTGATTTATATTTATTGCCAGCTACTTCGTATGAGATCACTTCTGAGAATTACACACTGAGAATAGTGTGGTTTTTCTACTGTTGGGAATTGTTTAGACCTGGTGCAGTTGAAACCAAAAGACGTCTTCTGATAAGTTGAATTGTGTTCAAAAAAGTTTTTAAGCAGCAAAATACTATGCATTTTAATCTAATTAAGTGAATTAATAGCTTAACTATGTAATAATATAAACTGAAATGAACAAATCAGAAAACCTTGTGTTCTTGCATCAAAAGATCTTTTTTTTTTTTTTTGCTGAGGCAATTGGGGTTAAGTGACTTGCCCAGGGTCACACAGCTAGGCAATGTTAAGTGTCTGAGACCAGATTTGAACTCAGGTCTTCCTGACTTCAGGGCTGGTGCTCTCTACCCACTGCGCCACCTAGCTGCCCCATCAAAAGACTTTTATAATTGTTTTTTTAGTAAAATTTAATGTACTTGTCTTTTTTTTTTTTTTCTTTTTGCTGAGGCAATTAAGGTTAAGTGACTTGCCCAGGGTCACACAGCTAGGGAATGTTAAGTGTCTGAGACCAAATTTGAACTCGGGTCCTCCTGACTTCAGGGCTGGTGCTCAATGTACTTGTCTTTAGGAAACAAATATGTTGAGGAAGGAGTGGTTTTGTATTTGTGACTCATGTTTTGGATTAGATATTTTGATTCCTGGTTGTAAATTGGTAATTTTTTAGAATTTCATTGATATCTACTCTCTCAAAGCTCTTACCCTTTCTTGGTTTTGGAACAGTGAATTAATTCTTTGTAGACTGCTATCTGCCATGTCTTTAAGGACAAATGTCTGCCATCATTATCACTAAACTTTTTACTTCCTGATTGTTATCTGTAATATGTGGTTCTTAATGAAAGGCATTCTAATCAAAAACAAGATATTGAAGTAACCATAGCTCTTAAATTCATATTTTCCTGCCATAAGTCTAAAAGGTAGCATTGAAATAATCATCTTTTGTATTGAGTGATCAGATATCCATGTGATTATTTTTAAAAATGCTATAAAGGTAGAATTATATATTATACACTTTAGTGTGTGTGTGTGTGTGTGTGTGTGTGTGTGTGTGTGTGTGTTTAGAGCAAATATTATGGTTGCTGACATTTGGATTCAAGGTGTATTTTTTTCCCCCTGTGGTTCATATTTGTACCATAATTACCTTCCAAACTTTTCCCCATAGGTTTTAAGTTAACTTTAAGGAGATTTTTATTGATTTATTTTGTTTTTAACATCATTTCTATTTCCCATTGTGTCTGACCTATCCCTTAGGTCAGACTTATGAGAATTAAAGAGGGAGAAAAGTCTTAACAAAACTGAATAAAAAATTGCTATCTGTAGTGTTCTATACTTATGGTCCCTTATCTTTGCACAGGGAATAATGGTGTCTTCTCATCTCTTCTTTGAGGCTAGGCTTACTTAGTCTTTACAATTTCACAATATTTGATTTCATTTGTTTTGTTCTTATATTTACATTGAACTATTATGTATTTTTTCAGATTCTGCTTCCCATTTTTTCACATAAGTCATCTCATGGTTTTGTATTCATAGTTCTCCCTTCTTACAGCATGGTGATATCCCACAGCTTTCCAGTCATTCTTTCCACCACAAATCTTTCCTCATTAATCCATTCATAGAGCTGCCAAAGCAATTTTTGTAAAGCACAAGTCTGTGTTATTTCCTACTCAGTAAATTCCAGTGGTTCGAGGATCAAATGTAAAGTGCTTCATATGGCATTTAAAGCTTTTCACAACTTTCTTACTTTCAAGTCTTCTTCATACCATCCTGCCATACTAGCCTAGTTGTCATTTGCATATGACATTCCGTGCCTGGAATGTGCTTTCTCCTTCTTACTTACACTTCTTAGAATCTTTGGCTTCTTTCAGAACTCAACTAATATTCTCCTTTCTGCAGAAGGTCTTTCCCCATTTTCCCCAGCTGCTAGAGCATCCCTTCCCAGGTTACCTTCATCTACTTTGTGTGTATTTTACATGTTCCTTTTTATATACATGTTATCTCGTCTATTAAAATGTAAGCTCCTTGAGAGCAGAGACTGCTTCTTTGTATCCCTGCATTTAACACAGTACCTGGCCATAGTAAATGCTTAATAAACACTTGTTGATTGACTGGTGTACATAGCTTGTTTATTTATTCCCCAGTCAATGGGCATTTACTTTTTCTTTACTTCTTTGCTATTACAAAAAGCTGTGCTATGAATATTTTAGTGTATGTAAGACCATTGTGTCATTACCTACATCTTCATCAGGGTGTATGCCTAGCAAAGGAATCTCTTGAGATAAAAGGTATAGACATTTAAAATTTCAAGTTGCTTTCCAGAATCATTGGACCAGTTCACCAACAGTGCAGTAATATTTTGAGTAAAGCGGTTTTTAGAGGAAACCTATTCATATTTCTTTGTTCTCAACACCTAATTTGCTTTAATGTGGGCCTCTTTGGTGACATGTACCAATCTGATCTGACCATAAAACTGCTACCAAAGACAGTTTAATGTGTTGAATAGGTGCCTCAGCTGGTTGCTTAACCTGTTTACTATGCTTACCTAAGTCAAAACAATCGACATCACTTGTTTTATTTTTTTTTTTTTTGCTTTAAGGTATCAAATCCCTTTATTTGTTACCTATGTTTTATTTATTTTTTTTTATTAAAAACTTTTTATTTACAAAACATATGAGTGATTTTTCTACATTGACCTTTGCAAAAACTTTTTTTTTAAACAACCTAAGAAGGAAAACAAAATGCATGGAAATATTCACAGAAAGCATTGAAATGCTGTGTTGTGGTTCACACTCAGTTCCCACAGGCCTCTCTCTGGATGTATATGACTGTCTTCATTTCTGAACAATAGGAACTGGTTTGAATCACATCATTGTTGAAGAGAACCATGTCCATCAGAATTGATCATTGTATAGTCTTGTTGCTGTGTATAATGTTCTCCTGGTTCTGCTGATTTCACTCAGCATCAGTTCATGCAAGTCTCTCCAGGCCTCTCTGAAAACCTCGTGTTGATTGTTTCTTACAGAACAATAATATTCCATAACATTCATATACCATAATTTATTCAGCCATTCTCCAATTGATGGGCATCCTTTCAATTTCCAGTTTCTTGCCACTACAAAAAGGGCTGCCACAAACATTTTTGCACATGTGGGTCCCTTTCCCTCCTTTAAAATCTCTTTGGGATATAGGCCCAGTAGAAACACTGCTGGGTCAAATGGTATGCACAGTTGACATCACTTGTTTTAAGTATATTTTCCTCTGCTTAAATATATTTCCTAGGTTAAAAAAAAAAGTATGCTTGTCCAATTTTAGTAAAATAATATAGGCAATGTAATATAAAGATGAAAAAGGTTGTCAGTAAGGATAACATTTATAAACAAGTATAACATCGATACCTATTGCTAAGAACTAAATAGCTAGAACAATGAGAAGTTATGTAATTCTAAAACTAAATATCATACTCCATTACAATTTTTTAAACCCCCAACCTTTTTTTTCTTTATCTTTTTTTTTTTAAGATGATATTTTCTGTCAGACATATACTGTCATATAGGACTGCAGTCTAGCCTCCAGTACATTGCAGTAATCTTTTCTACAACATTCCTATCATTGATCCTTTCCTAAAATACTGTATTAATTTGGGCAAATCACTTTAACCTCTCTAGGTCTCAAAGCCCCTTCCACTTCTATACCTATGAACCTATGATCCTGTCCATTTACTGTAACATAATAGCATAATACTTTTTTATACATCCCTAATAGAATATCAAGGGAAATTTTTTTATTAGCAATTTTTTCTTTTTGGGGGGAGCCAATTGGGGAAGTGTTAAATGTCTGAGACCAAATTTGAACTCAGAATCCTCTTCATTCCAGGGCCAGTGCTCTATTCACTTGATCATCTAGCTGCTCCCCATTCCCCTCTCTGCTCTTCCCCTTTCTCCCCCTGTAGAATATCAACCAATATTCTTCCACAGATGTGATTTTGCTCCTTACAGGGAAAGACTTTAAGGGAAGGGGGAAAGAAAAGGGGAGAAAGGGGTATCTCTATCCTTGGTACAAAGTGCTCAATACCTGACACATGGGTCACCTACCGTATCAAGTAGTGTACTGTGTTTCTGGGGATACATAAGAAAAGTAAAAAGTTGAATTGACTTGAAATTTCTATATAAACTTTTGCTAATTCATTTCAGTGAACCATTGTGCAAAAAGAGATAAGATAAATGGAAGTACTGCCTCCATTCTAAGAGTTTATAGTCTTTGGTAGAGGAAATCAAACACCTGTAATACAAAAAAAAAAAAAAATAAGATACCAACAAAATTGTATAAAACCTCAGAAAAGGGAAAGTTGACCATGTGGGAACTTCTCTTGTCTCTCAGAATGCTGAGAGTTTTTCACATAGGGAGATGAAGAACTGTCACTTCATATCTGGGACAGGGAACATATGAACCCTGTGAGGAAGCCTCTCAGCCGAGTCTATTAATTTGGAATGATGTAAGTAAAAGTTAGCTTCAGCAGATGTGTTTCTTAGAAAGTGATCTTTTTTGGTCAATCAAGTCATTTTATATATGCCTGGGGAGTCTTGCAATTTTTGAAAGAAACTTTCTGGTGAATATTTTTGTATTAAGAACCACTACTCCTTAATGTTTTATGTTATATGCTAGCTTTTAAGATATCACACTTCTAAAAATATTAATTTAAAAGCTATGGATTCCAAAATATAGCATTATACACATTTGGAGGGAAATTCCTTCCCCTCCTTGAGCTACATGTTCAATAATAGCAAAAGAAAAGCTAAATTTTTTTGATTTTTTTTGAAATGTTTATACCATTGTGATATTTAACCTTAAGTAAAAGAGAGAAATGCTGTTTTAGCAGCCTTTTAAGAAGGGCTTCATTTGTTTCCTTCAGAAGTAGACATGATTTTAGATTTCTGACTTAATTGTTAATTTTCTTCTCACTACAGATTGCTGCTAAAATTGGAGATGCAATTCCTCACTTGAATAATTCCACACCTCTAGTGGACCCTTCAGTTTATGGTTATGGAGTACAAAAACGACCTTTGGATGATGGAGGTAAGTTGCCTTTTATATGGTAGTAATCCTTTCAGATTCTTGTAAATCTTTTTGGAATTCCTATCTTTAAGTATTATCTTAACTTTTTCATTTTTATTAGGAATAGTAGAGGAAGTATTTGAGATGAAATTCTAAGAAGTAAATTACTTTCTTAGTAAGAAAGTAGTTTGTCTTGTTTGTCTTTGTAAGATACGTTTCCTTTCAGCTCTGACTTATCTTTGAAATGATTTTATTTAGCTCTGAGTATCAGTTTTGAAGTAGTTTGACAAAGGCAGGGTGTTGGTTGACTTAGTCTTCCATCCATTTAGTGAACACATTTAGTTGAATCTTCTGAGAACTTGAATATTGAGATGTAGATTATTATTATTATTATTTTGCCCAAGGCAATTGGGGTTAAGTGATTGCCCAAGGTCACAAAGCTAGGACATGTTACATGGCTGAGGCCAAATTTGAACTCAGGTCTTCTTGACTTCAGGGCTGGTGCTCTATCCACTGCACCACCTAGCTGCCCCAGGATGTAGATATTTTCAAAAAGATAATCTCTGGCACATCATCCATGTCAGGAGAGACAGGAAGTAACAGCAAAGTAGAGGAATACTAACTGGGGCCATATATAGTGAAAACTTCATATATCCTGAGAAGGCCTGGCAAGAACCCAGAAAAACTGGCAAGTTAGATTGGATTACTAATATGACTGCTCCTAAAAAATTAATAAGAAATAGAAAAGCTGCTATATTTTGCTGACTGGCTCTACTCAGTGTTGGATATTACAAGAAAAAAACGCAAGATACATTGGAACAAACCAGAAATACCTGTCAATATCCCACATGATGGGCTATTCAATACAGTTGACTCTGACCCTAAATGGGTACACCATAAGTGTACATGAAATTCCTATCTTTTTTGGGACCAAAGATAGGAATACTTCGATCATGTGCCAGTACTATTAACAAAATTGCAAACATCTTAACATCTATAAAATAGGGTTTTATGTTACTTTTTGTCAATGATATGCTCAGTTCCAAGTTTGCCAATAATAGCAATATTAGAATAAATAAGAGATAAAATTGAGGCACTATTAAAATCAGAAGAGGGAAAAGTTAAAGAATCCCAGATCATTGAAAATCTTGACAATGTTAACCCCAGAAATTAGACCTAGTTACAGAACAGATGAGGTAGATGGAAATACTTAAAATTGTAATTTCAAAAAGTCTTTTTTGCACTTAGTGGCATGAACCTAACTTGAACATGTCAAAACATTAATTTTTTAAAACTAGTTTCTGCTATAATCATTTTAAAAATCTGCTATCTTCTGTAACTATCTTGAATCAAGACCTTTCACAGTATTTGACAAAATATAAAAACATTTCAGGACCTACTCACAGCAGTATATGTGGCAGCTGTTGCCATAGTAAAAATTATAAGAGGAAAAGTAAAACTCTTAAATATGAGAGCCAGTGTCAAACACCATCATGGCAAAAATATGTTGAGAAAGCTATTAGAGATCTATGGAAAGGCATTAAAAGATGACATCAATATCCAGCAGTACCAGAATAAAAACTTTATTACTCTTTTACTCAGGTAAAGAAAATAAAAAAGAAACTTGCAGAAAGGAATCTGAAAAAACAAAAATGTATGAGAAATTCTAGATTCCCACAGTTAGTCAAGAAGCATTTTTTAGGTGTTTACTGTCAGCCAGATACCATGCTAAGCACTAGAATTACAGAAAGAGGGCAGGGGAAAGTGGCAAAACCAATTTTCTCTCCTCAAAGTACTTACAGTCTAGTGGTGGAAGTAATATGCAGACAACTAACATACACGATAGATATAGCTAGGTCTCCTCTCTTGAAGGAAGACAAAAGGCAGAGATGAGGAGGGAAGGCATTCTAGGCATGGGAAATAGCCAGTGAAAAGCAAACAACAGAGAGTCAGGAGTATGTGAAAAGGAATAGCAGGAAGACCGGTTTTACTGAACTGTAGAATACATGAAAAGGGAATAAAGCATAAGAAGACTGGAAAGATAGGAAGGGCTTTAAAACAGGATTTTATATTTGATTCTGGAAGTAATAGGGAGCCCTGGGAGTATATTGAATAGGAGAATCACATGGAAAGATCTGAACTTTAGGAAGATCATTTTGACTGCTAAATGAACCAATTAATAGCTTAAAGAAAAAGTCAGTAGGCTAAATGATTAGAGAATCAGAGCACCCCCTGAAAACTAAACAATTCCCACAATGATCAAAAACTATACTAATAGATTCTTGAAAAGATCAGATGAGAGAGAACCTTGGAAGAAGGACATAGGTTCTTTGGAAGTTAGATCAAACAGGAAACATTTTACATATCATTAATAAGCGGTTAATATAACAGGCATATCAAAGAAAGTAACCAGAAATTTAGCCCCTCTACAAAACTGGAAAATGCTGAAGTACAATAAGATCTATAATTTTTTAAATGCTTCTGAGTGGCAATTTAAAATACCATTAAAACATCTTAAGCTTCTCAGATTTCTACCTGATTCTATCTTTCTTAACAGAAGGCACCATCTATTATCAAAAGATGACAGTGCCAGCAAATAGAGACAGAGACCAAGCATTTCCTTGTAAACTTAATACCAAAGCATATGCAGCTTTTACAATGAAGAAAAAAATCTGTAATTTTAAGTAAACAGCCTATATTGATTCACAAACAATAAGGATTACAAAAAATCCAAGTGGTGTAAAGAGCAACTTCTTATCAGACAATTTGACCCAAAAAACTATAGCATGTATTGTTTTTGTTGATTATCACAAAACATTTGACTTGGTCCCCATACTCTTACTAGTTTATTCACATACTGCCAATATGTAAAATAAATCCACGTGTATAGTAAAAATGCTAGAATATTTAATGCCCATATGGATAATTCATTTTCTGTTTTAAAATATGCCACCAGCACAGTAATGTCAAGAATTAATATAAAACATAATGTTTTTCAGAGAGACCATTTAAGACATGTTTCTGTTGTGTTATCATTTTTCTTAAGTAGAATGAAATATGATTTCCAAGTTAAAGGAATGAAATAAGAATGTCACGTGTATGGAAAAGATGATATCAAACTTGATAGCTCCATCAAAACACACTTTTTCCATTGATATCAGAATGTGATTTGAACTTGATAGTTATAAAATTCTTAATGTATACCAAAGAAAAATGGGGACTGATGGCTTCAAACTTAAATATCGAGTATGGTTGAAGCTGATAACTACAAATACCTTAGTCTCCTGCATGCAAAACACATTGAGTATGAAGATAATGAAAACGAGGCTGTGGCTGAATATATTAAAGAAATTCTGAAATCAAAACTGATAAAGAAAGTTGATCAGTTTAAAGAACAGCATCCAAAATGTTAATGATAGAGAAGTGGTTTCTTGTTTGACCCAATTTAGATTTTCATTGTATTGGCTTCTTATGAACTTACAAATGACCGAAAAATTTCTACATCATCCTTCCAGGGCTCTCAGCTCTTAGTCCTTTTAATTCCCAAGCCTCAAAAGTGTACTTCTAGCTTTTTATTATTGTTGAATTGCTCTTTGAACTGCTTTGACGTCTTTTAATGCCTTAATATTTTGGCTTTCAGTTTTTATTTTGAGATAAATGAGAATCTCTTATTCTTTCTGTGTGTTTTTTCCCCCGTTCCCTTAATTAAGCAGCATGATGTGTGAGTTAACATTAATATGTTGTTGATTCTATAGAAAGCAGATCTTGTGAAAAATTTGCTTTTATTGATATTTGGTGTTTTTTCTCTCTTTTGGGGGGGGGGGGCGGGGGGAGAGGATGCTGAGGCAATTGGGGTTAAGTGCCTTGCCCAGGGTCACACAGCTAGGAAGTATTAAGTGTCTGAGACGAGATTTGAACTCAGGTCTTCCTGACTTCAAGGGCTGGTGCTCTGTCCACTGTGCCATCTAGCTGTCCCTGTTCCATATATTATTAAGGAATTATAATGGTAGTGACTTTTCCCAAGATTCTACCTGAATCCCTCAGAAAAGTTGGAAACATTAACAACAATAATAGTTGACATTTACATAGCATTCAAAGATTTTCAAAGCACTTTACACACATTTTTTGGGGGGGGCTTTGTATAAAATCCTTTGCATTTGATATGACAAATATTATTATCCTCATATTTCAATCTGGAGCTGCAGCTCCCAGGGGTTAAGTGAACTCATGTTCACAAAATTGTTGAGCAGGGTTCAAGTCAAGATCTCTTCTGACTCAGCTCCAGCTCTTTTTCCAGTTATGCTGCATCTCAGAAGAAGGTAGGGTAGTACTCTCTCTTAGGTTCATCTGTAGTGTTTTTTCCTCCTTGTTTCTTTGCATTATTGAGGTTCTTGTGGAAGTAACCTTAGCTACTCTTCACTTTTACCAATAGGTGATGGTTGGGCATGATTTTACCCTAATCTCCAGAAAGATAAGAATTGCTGTAGTTTTCAGGTGTCTTACACTAGTCTTATAGGTGTTACTGTAAAGAAATGTGATTGTTTATTTGAACATCAGAATGTTCAGATTAATAAAACCTTATTATCTGATTATCTTCTTGATCTTTCCAGTCTTCAAAACATTTCTGGAATTCTTAGAATGCCTTCAGAATCCACAACATAATGTTTTGACTATCTTCATTTGTGACATCTTTAGCTTTGGAGAATGGTTTTGATTTTTGAAAATAGCTAAGTCATTTGAGGTTGTCTGTTCAAGAAGATGGGTGATTGTACTGGGTCACAATTTTTTGGCCTATGGAGAAGTGTGACATTAGGATTAGATTTTCAGTCGCAGAAAGCACTGACAAAAGAGGAGTTCTAGAGAAAAAAATATAGTCCTTCAAAGTGGTTATTTTGAAAGGAATAGCATTCATTTCAGTATCCATGTTCTGGTCTATTTCTTAAAGTAGTTCTGTTCCAGATAGGGTTAAGTCTACCAGCTGAATTGAGTTTATACAGTCCAAGTAGTGGAGAAGAGACAGGAAGTATACTATATAAAAATATTTACAAATGTCTTTGAGATACCAGCAGGATTCTAGTTCATAGATCTATAACTAGAAGGGACCTCAGAGGCTATTGAGTTTAAATCCTTGTTTTACAGAGTCCTGAGAGATTAAGGGACTTGACCAAATTAAGGCAGGTAGTAAACATAGTTGAAACTACCACTGGAAAATGAGACTTTCCTGGATTTTTCTGTTTGCTTTCTCAGGGATTGGAGGGGGGAGAGAGGGAGCAGTGGTGCAAACATTTCTTCCCATATGGCACCACTCTAAATATCATGTCCACATAAATCTTTTAAATGGATGGTCTCTCTGACCTACCACTTCTAGAACTCTAGATCAATATGGCACATATAAAAAAGTAAACTTTGTTTTCACTTTTTGCTTACAGTTAAGCTATAAAACATGTACATGATATATTAATTTGTTAATCTTAGAGCCCAGTGGATGGAATGCCTAGGGCACATTGGAATGAAACTTAATAGCACTTCTTGAGACTCAAATTTTTTCTGCTTAGTCTGCCCATTTTGAAATAGATTATTTCAGTGTTACCATTTTGCAAGTGAAAAAACTAGGAAACAAATAATTCAAGTGACAGCCCAAGAGTATTACTCATTCCAGTGGGCATTTTTCCTTCCTTCATGCTTCTAATGTAAGGTAATATGATTTTATGTATACCTTCCACTTTTGGCTAAATCTTTTTAAAAAGAAAATTAGAACTTTCCCCTTTTAATTTCAAAGATTGAATTTGCCTAAGGTAAAAATGTTAGAACCATTTCAGGTAAGAATCATATCTCATCTGTGGACTAAGAATTCTTATGTTATACAAAAATTCTGTATTTTAGCAAGAAAATCTTCTCTAACTTCTTTCTTCATTTTGTTAAATTACAGAATTAAGCAAAAATGGTTAACTTTGTTAGATAAACCTGAATATTGGGTCTGATAGCATCATTTCGTCATTTGTTTTCTTGGCATGAGCCAAGAGATTATAAGGTCATGGAGTTCTATTTTCTTGAATAAACATGTAAGGGACATTTAAAAAAAGAAAAAAACAGCATTCGTGTTTACTTGACAGTTCTCTTAGGGTCAAAACTTTTGTTTTTTCAAAATTCATTAAAAGTTTAGGAATGCAAGAACTAATGAGAAAGATCCAGGTATTTCTTAGTACTGTAGAACTGTGGAATTTGTCAGTGTAGTAAATGGATGTTTATAAAGGCAATTTTTAAAAAATACTAGCTTTTTATTTTCAAAATACATGCAAAAATAGTTTTCAGCATTCACCCTTGCAAAACTGTGTTCCAAATTTTTCTTCTTTCCCCTAGACAGCAAGTATTCCAATATATGTTAAATATGTACAATTCTACAATGTACATATCATGCTGTATGAGAAAAATCAAATCAAAAACAGAAAAAATAAGAAAAATAACAAAAACCAAGCAAACAGCAATAAAAAAGGTGAAAAAATTATGTTGTAATCTACTATTCAGTCCCTATATTCCTCTTTTTGGATGCAGATGGCTCTCTCCATCACAAGTCTATTGGAATTGACTTGAATTACTTCATTGTTGAAAAGAGCCATGTCCATCAGATTGATCATCACATGATCTTGTTTTTGCTGTGTACAATGTTTTTTTGGTTCTGCTTATTTCACTTAGCATCACTTCATGTAAATCTTTCCAGGCTTTTCTGAAATGAGTCTGCTGATCATTTTTTATAGAACAAAAATGTTCCATTACATTCGCATACCATAATTTGTTTAGCTACTCTCTACCTGATGGTCATCCATTCAATTTCTAGTTCCTTACTATAAAAAAGGCTGCTACAAATATTTTTGCATATGTGGCTTCTTTTCCCTTTTTTATGATCTCTTTCGGATACTGGCCTAGTAGAGACACTGTATTTGATAGCCCTTTCGGCATAGTTCCAGATTGCTCTCCAGAATGGTTGGATCAGTTCACAGTTCCACCAACAATGTATTAGTGTCCCAGTTTTCCCATGTCCCCTCCAACATTTATCATTATTTTTTCCTGTCATCTTAGCCAATCTGAGAGGTGTGTAACAGTATCTCAGAGTTGTCTTAAGCAAATTTTCCTTAAACTGCGTTTTGTTAATGATTGAAGCTCTGAATAGTTCAGACAAGAAGCTAGCCCCTGAGCACTTCTAATTTGTCTTAGAAATAATCTTTTCTTTTGTCTAATATATAGCTATGCACCACCTACCACTGTTACCACCATCCCACCTCCCAGTTAGTGGAAATGAGTGCCCTGAAGTGGTTGGATGTATAGACAGTTCTGCTGTAATGCAGTATATGCCTTCCCAAAAAGTATCACTATGCAAAATCACACAATAAAAACTACAGATGGACCTGAGGTTGAAGGATAAAGGGTTCAAAAACTTCATCAGTGATACATTTTTTTTAAAGGTAGGTTTTGGTTTGATTTTTCTTGTACAAATTGACAAATATGGAAGTGTCCAAAAGAATTGTACATAATGCAAATATGTTTATAGCAGTGCTTTTTGTAGTGGCAAGGAACTGGAAATTGAATGGATGCCCATCACTTGGAATGGTTGAAGTAGTTATGGTGTATGAATGTAATGGAATATTATTCTGTAAGAAGTGATGAAAAGGCTGATTTCAGAAAAACCTGGGAAACTTATATGAGATGATGCTGAGTGAAATAAGCAGAACCAAGAGAACATTGTACACATTAACAAAAAGATTATGTGATGATCAACTGTGATGGATTTGACTCTTTTCAACAGTGAGGTAATTCAAGGCAATTCTAATAGACTTGGGATAGAAAGTACCATCTGCCACCAGAGAGAACTATGGAGACTGAGTGTGGATCAAAGCATAGTATTTTCATCTTTTGTTATTTGCTTTTGTTTGTGTTTTTTTTCCCTTTTGATCTGATTTTTCTTGTGCAGCATGACAAATATGGAAATATCTTTAGAAGAATTGCACATGTTTAACCTATGTTGGATTGCTTGCTGTCTTGGGGAGAAAGGAAGGAGGAGAGAGAGAACTTTGCAAAACTCAAGGTTTTGCAAAGGGGAATGTTGAAAACTCTTTGCATGTATCTGGAAAAATAAAATACTATTTTTAAAAAAAATTGCACGTATTTAACTTAGATTACTTGCTGACTTGGAGAAAGAGAGGTAAGAAAGGGAGGGATAAAAATTTGGAGCATAAAGCATTATAAAAATGTTGAAAACTATCTTTACAATGTATTTGGAAAACAATACTTTTGAAAAGGTAGATTATGGTAGCATAATATTATCCATTTTAAATGAAGTTAAGAAATACTTAAATACATAGTAGCTTCATCTGAAGCCCAGAGTTACTGCTTGGCCTGCTGTTAGGCCTGCCGGTCTCCCACCCTCAGGCTACAAGTGAACAACTCCTAGTCTTATTCTGGAGTCCATAGTTATAAGAGAAGGCAGGGTCTAGAAGTGGGAATAGGTATAGAGTGCTCCTACTGTATCAAAAGTTACTTAACAGATGGCACTTTACCTTGATGAGGACCTGAAATTTGCTTGTCGAAGTGGGCTTCTGAAAAATTATAGTTACTGAGTTATTGTGAAGCATTGGTTTTCTATATCTCAATGTTTCTCTCAAAAAAAAATCACACAAAAGCAAACTTGAAATGTTCCCTGATAACAGTTGTGTTGGAACAAATGCACATTTTTGAAACGTGTTATAGATAAACTGATGACTTTAAAATTCATACAATTTGAAGTTAATAATTATGGTAAAACCTGGTGATTGATTCCAGCCCAATGGAAATATGCATTGTGATTTAACTTACACAGCTGCTAAAGAGAATATGTTACTAATGAGGATCTAGCTGTACATAATTCTATAGTCTTCCTGCGTTGTATAATGCAAATCATTTTGAATTTTTAAAATAATTTATTCAACATTAGCTATAAAATACACATTCTTTTTATATTAAAGCTTTTTATTTGCAAAACATATGCATGGGTAATTTTTCATCATTGACCCTTGCAAAGCTTTCTGTTACAAGTTTTTCCCTCCTTCCCCCACCCCCTCCCCTAGATGGCAGGAATATGCACATTCTTAAGGTAAAATGCAGGTGTATCTACTTTTCAGGACATCCAGGTTTACAATAAACTTCAAGGTTATAGCTTTGAGAAGGCCAGTACTGAAAAAATAGAAAAGGAATTTGTTCTAAATCTAAGGAATTTTGGTTAATTGTATTAAAGCGTGGAATAATCTTTACTTAATTACTTTTGATAGTGTTTTATTTTTCTAAATATTATAGATTTCAACATTTAAAGTGTATTTCCATATTTGTCAAGTTGTACAAGAAAATCAGGTCAAAGGGGGGAAGACTATGAGGAAGGAAAAGAAAAACTACAACAAAGAAGATGAAAATACTGTACTTTAATCCATATTGTCTTCATAGTTCTCTCTGGATGAGTATGGTACTTTCCATCACAGTTAATCACATAATCTTGTTGGTATTGTGTACAATGTTCTCTTCATTCTGTTCATTTTATTCAGCCTGTGAGTCTTTCCAGGCTTTTCTGAAATCAATCTGTTAGATCATTTCTTATAGAACAGTAATATTCTATTACATTCATATATCATAACTTATTCAGCCATTCCCCAGTGAGGGGCATCCACTCAATTTCCAGTTCCTTGATGCTACAGAAAGGCCTCTACAGGTATTTTTGTACGTATGGATCCTTTTCCCTCTTTTATGATCTCTTTGAGATAGACTCAGTAGAGACACTGCTAGATTGAGGGTATGCACACGTAAATAAAGGGTGAAAAAAATTTTTGAGTACCACTTCAGAATCATTACTTCTTGTTAGAAACTGAGAATCTTTTCTGTAGGGACAGGAAGCTTTTAAGAGTTTTTAGAAATTAACTAATCCTAACTTCTAAACCACTCTTTAAGTGATTAACTGTAATAATTAAAGTTCAAACTGGAGTGATAATGATTTCCCACTAAGGATACTTAGTTCCGAAGTGGCAAAGTAGATAAAGCACTGGGCCTGGATTCTGGAATACTTGTATCCCAATCCAATTTCAGTAACTTAATAGGTTGGTGATCCTGGGCAAGTCACTTAATTTCTGATTGCCTTGATTTTCTTAATTGTAAAATAGTACTTCAAAGGATTCTTAGTGAGAATCAAATGAGTTATTTGTAAAATGTTTAGCAAAATACCTCATATATAATAGGCTCTTAGTAAATTAAATTGCTTGTTTCCTTTCTTCTTTCCCTTCCCTAGAGTTAGTTACTATTTCACAAACATCATCATTTTTTAAAACCCAGTAGTATTCCATTACATTCATATACCACAACTTTAGCCATTTCCCAATTAATGGAGAACCTCTCTCGATTTCTTTGCCACCATAAAGCTGCTATAAATATTTTTGAACCAATAAATCCTTTCCTTATCCCTCCTTTAAAAAAAAAATTGGGGGATATAGACTTAGCAGTGGTATTGCTGGATCAAAGGATTTGCAGTTTGATTGCTCTTTGGGCAATAGTTCCAAATTACTCTCCAGAATAGTGAGATTAAGGCTTGTTGTTTTTTTGTTTTTGTTTTTTGTTTTTTGTTTTTTTCACTTTTACTGCTATAATAGAATTGAAAAATATCTTATGATTACATTATACCTTTGTCCCATATACATGTTTATTTTTACATCTTTAGAAATGTGAGAAAGTACATACAGAAATAGATAATCCAATAAATGGGGTAGGAAGAATTTTTGTCTTGGAAAAGAAAGCTGGATGAGTTGACCTCTTAAGAACTCTTCTAAGATACTTAATTTTATACAGCTAAGCATTTTGTTAGAATATTGTACAGGTTGATTTTGATTTGTTCCTTAATTGGATCAGTCATGTAGAGTATAGGAGTTTATAAAGATTGAGAGCCTACTAGACAGTAGCCCCAAATTAAATTAACATTTAATTTGGGGCATATTTTGTTCTATATGTATTTCTGATTGAAAATGTCTCACAACTATTCTGGTGTTTTTGCATTCAGATAAAATCAGGCTATATTTGCTGGTATTTGAGAAAACTAAAATGATCCTTGATTAAACATAAAACTTGATGGATGGTGTGCTGCCAAGGTCATCAGAGGGAGCCACCCAAAGTTGGTCATGGTAAACTAGCTGTAGCCCCAAGTATTATCACTAACAGGTTGCATGGATTCCATTTATAAGAAATCAGGTTCATAACTCTTGTCAGTGTGGACTTAACTTTATGCTTGTCAGCCATTTTAACTCCTAGGAGAAAGGATTCTCAACCTTTACCTTGTAACTTTATAAAGTGTCTTCCTAGAGTTACCACAAATACCATTACAGAATTTACAAAACAGATTTATTTTTGTATCTATCAGTTTAGAGAGACAGCTGTAATATAGAGTGCTGATTTGAGGTCAGAAGACCTGAGTTCTTATCCTAGCTTTGCTACTTATTACTAGCTCTGGAAACTTGAGCAAATCAGTTCACTTTTCTGTGCTTTGATTTCCTCATCTGTAAAATAGGAATAATCATACTTCTACTGCCTACCTCACAACATTGTTATGAGAATCAAATAAGATTATGTGCAAAGTTCTCTGGAAATATTAAAGCAACATATAAATGTGAGCTGTGGCTTTTTTATTTTTTTTTAATTGTCGGCTGACAAATGTTGATTATACATAATGTGTGCAAAGAACGGTAAGAGATAACAAAAGTGTAAGGTGGACTTTTGCCCTAAGGATCTTATAGGATACTTGGAGAGACAGTACCTTATTTTAATTGAATCTTGTCTATCCTATATGTAAATCTCCCATGCAGGAGGTCTGCTCAATATTCTAATGGCTTTCAGAGATTCTTAGGGTTTTTTGGTGTCACGAGTTACTGCATTTCGAGAAGCCCATACAATCTCCAGTGTTCAGGGACAATTAACACTTGGTTGTGAGGACTTGCTCCACAAATTGCTAAATCCCTCTCAAGGCTGCTCAACTACCTTTGGCTCCAAGAATATCTACCTCAAGCATGTGAAGATTCTCCCCTGCTGGATGGGTGTGTGAGAAGAGTTTGTTCCAATGGCCATGAAGGTTGCTGAAGCAGCCACTGTAGAGTGTCAGACACTGAAGACTCAAGGTCATCCACCAGTTATCCAGGCCATCACCAGTTATCCTGACTTTTGTCTTCCCACTGATCTCTGGAAGGAAAAATAAGAACTAAGTACTTTTTGTGATTCTATGTTACTTAAATCCCATTCATGTGCAAGTTAAGATATCACCCAATTGTGATATCATTGATTCTGTTTGAAAACGAAGGACAAACAGCATCATTTCCTCTGGCATGTCTCTTTTCTGCTGTATCATTTCTCCATATCACCCTAGTGACTTTTGGACCAAAATACTTTCCCCTAGTCTGATGTGACTGTGGAGTAAGACCTTCCTTTCCCCATTTTTAATTTTAGTTAGTATAAAGCAGGTTATACAAGGTGAGCAGATGGATAGGTTTGAAGAGTTATGATCTGCATCACACATCTCATTACATTATCTTGTCTCGTAAACCATTTCTTCAGAACTTCACTATTACTGTTGAATACCAATAACACTTAGGTTCACAATGTCAACATCATTCTTGATACTCCAGTTGAGTACTCCACCTATCCCAAATACTTGCCAAATTTTGTCATTTTTTTGTCTACAATATATTGAACACAACCCTTTCTGTCCATTGTTTTTTGCTTTTTGCTGAGGCAATTGAGGTTAAGTGACTTGCCCAGGATCACACAGCTAGGGAATGTTAAGTGTCTGAGAGCAGATTTGAACTCAGGTCCTCCTGATTTCAGGGCTGGTGCTCTATCCACTGCACCACCTAGCTGCCCCCTTTCTGTCCATTGTTATAAAATACCAGTCTACTTCATACCCTTGGCACTTCTTTCTTGGGTGAGCACAGATATTTTGGGCCTTTCTGCCTCATTTTACCCTACTCCAGTCTTCCTTTAACACTACTGCCAAAGTGATTTCCCTGAAGGGCATATCTGTCCCTTTTTTCTCTCTTCCCTCTTTCCCCTTTTTCCCCATCAAGAGCTCTTTCTTCCTCACATCCATAAAAAAGCACAACTAAAGTATCTATATGAATTAAAGTTTTTAGTACTCAAATATTTTTTTAATTAAATGCTATTTCATCTTCATCTCATTTTATTTCTGTGTGTGTGTGTGTGTGTGTGTGTGTGTGTGTGTGTGTGTGTGTGTTTGCTTTATGGTTGACCGGGATTGGACATGAGAATTCATTGGTATAAGGAGCTCCTTATTGAGGAAATTCCTTGTATCAATGCACCTTCTTTTAACTTATAGAGAGTTGTGAGAGGTTAAATGGTTTGTTCTATGTCATAAAGCTAGTACATGTGAAAGGCAGTACTCCTAGCCAGCTCTTCTGTCTCTAGGGCTCTGGATTATGTATATTGTATATGTATTATGTATACATATTATATTATTAGATATATATTAGTTTAGTATATATAGAAATGTATATGATTCATAACTATGTTTTGGAGATATATGATCAAAAAACTTCGATTCATCTGGATTCACTCTCACTAATAATCCTTTTGCTTACTTCCCAATTGCCTACAAATATACCTCTGTGTCTCCCAATCTCATTGTCGCTCTCCGGTAGCTGTTTTATATCTCTCCTCCTTTTCCTAGGCAAATTCCTTGAGAAAACCACCTATAATGCCCCCCCCCTTTTTTTTTCTTTTCACTCTCCTCTTAACTTAGAGTCAGCTCAGTGCACAGATAAATAGGAAGACCTGAGTTCATATAATGGCCTCAGAACACTAAATTAGCTTGGCAACTGTAAGCAAGTCACTAAATCTAAGTCTGCCTCAGTTTCCTTGACCATGAAATGGGGATAATAGGACTACCTCCCAGGATTTTTGACAAGATCAATTGAAATAACCACAACTAATAAAAAAAAAAAAAACATTTATAGTGCTTACTATGTGCTGTGTTAAATGCTGAGAAATAATACTAATATCCCCATTTTACTGCTGAAGAAACAGACAGAAATTAAGTGACTGACCCAGGGCACAGAGCTAATAAGGATCTAAGGCTGGATTTTTAGAGGCCTCATTACTCTGAAAAATAAGAATGTGAAGAGATTATTTGAGCACAAATGTAGAAAGTAAAACAAAGGTCATCATGCTTTAGCATGGCTTTGTCAAAAACAAGGCATCCTAGATAAACCTTACCAACTTTGTGATGGCTTTACTGGAATTGGCAGACTAGGGAAATACTGTGAATATAGTTTACCCAAATTCTGGCCAAATAGTTATATAAAGATTTTTATGCTATTCTTATTGAAAAGATGGAGAATTAAGAGCTGAGATGATAATATAGGTAGGTAGATTTGAAACAGCTGGACCCAGAGTTACTGAGTCAGTGTTAACTTGAGAGGAGGACTCCAGTGAAATGGTTCATATCTATCTCTACTTGGATCTGTACTGTTTAACAATTTTATTAGTGATTTGGGTGAAGACATAGTTGACATGTTTAGCAGAATCTTCAAATGACACAGATCTGGAAGGGATACTAACATACTAGGTGACAATTAAAAGCCAAAAAAATCTTGACAGGTCCAAATATTATTCCCATTCCAATGAGTTGAAATATAATAAATGTAGTCTTCATTCACAGGTACATAATGGGAGAGGGGAAGCCCAGCCAAACAATACTCCATCTATAAAACATCTAGGGCTACAGGTTTTAGTGAATTGTATGCTCAGGAAGAGTGACAGCCAAGAGAGTGAGTGCAGTTTAAGCAAATGTGCAAATAACATCTATAAGTAAAGAAACCTTAACCCTACTATACTCTGTCTGGCCAGATTCCATTTAGAGAGTTGGAGCAACAAGGTGGTTTGGTGGTTAAAATGTTGAGCCTGGAGTTAGGAACCCATAGTTACTTTATGACTCTGGGTAAGTCATTTAACCTCTATTTGCCTCAGTTTCCTCATCTTTAAAATGGGGCTAATAATAGCACCTACATCACAAAAGTTATGAGAAACAATAAAAATTATTAAGTGTTTATTATAATGTTTGCCACAAAGTGCTATATAAATATTACTTATTATTCTGTATAATACATCCTAGGAAGGTTGTAGATAGTTCCAAAGAAGGTTCATTAGAATGATCAGTCTCAAATTTGTGCTTTATAAAGATTAGTTAAAAAACATGGGGAAATTATCCTGGCAGAGGAAAAAAAAATATACAAGAATATGAGAATTTCTTTTTTTTTTTTTTTTTTTTTTTTTTGTTTGTTTGTTAAAGCTTTTTATTTGTATAACATATGTATGGGTAGTTCCCCAACATTGATCTTTACAAAGCTTTCCATTACAAATTTTACCCCCAGTCCCCTCCCCTCCCCTAGATGGCAGGAAGTCCACTACATGCTAATAATGTTGAAATGCTTGAGAAGTTATGCAAGAAAAATCCTATCTACAAGAAAAAAAAAAAAAGAATCAGAGAAAGGCAACACAATGCAAACAAGTGTCAAGAGAGATCATGAAAATGTTGCGTTGTGGTCCATATTTCATTTCCCTCTCTCTGGGTGTATATGGTTTTCTTCAGTGAACAATTGGAACTGGTTTGAGACAATTCTTCATTGCAGAGAGCCATGTCCATCAGAATTGATCATCATGTAATACTATTGTTGCTGTGTATGATGATCTCCTGGTTCTGCTCGTTTCACTCAGCATCAGTTCATGCAAGTCTCTCCAGGCCTCTCTGAAATCGTCCTGCTGGTCATTTCTTACAGAGCAATAATATTCCATAACATTCATATACCATAATTTATTCAGCCACTCTCCAATTGATGGGCATCCCTTCAGTTTCCAGTTTCTAGCCACCACAAAAAGGGCCGCCACAAACATTCTTGCACATGTGGGTCCCTTTCCCTCCTCTAAGATCTCTTTGGGATATAGGCCCAGTAGAAACACTGCTGGGTCAAAGGGTATGCACAGTTTGACAACTTTTTGGGCATAGAAGAATATGAGAATTTCTTCACAAGCTTGAAGAATTATTACACAAGGATGAGTGATTGGCTTGTTCAAGTTTTATTCTTTTTGTTCCCAAAGGGCAGAACCATGATCGGTGTGTAGAAGTTATAAAGATGCAAATTGAGGGTACAATACGTTCTCTCACTTGAGGCCTTTAAGTCAAGGTTGAATTATTACTTTCAAAGTTACATACATTACAAAGAGGAGCCTTTTTTAAGGTATGTGTTGAATTGAAGGCCCCTGAGGTCCCATCTAACTCAAATTCTCTAATAAATTCAGGTAAACGAATTAATAAAATAAGGCAACATATGATAGCTATCGTGAAAAGCAGCATGGCAAAGTTGATAAAGAGAGCTAAACTTAGAATTGAATTGGGAAGACTTAAGTACAGATTTTACTTGGGTACTAAGTACCTGCATGACATGAGACAGTCATTTAACTTCTTGGTCCTGTCTCTAAACCATGATATTAAACTCAGATAGAATTGGGTACATTTTGACTTAACAGAGCCACAAAGCTCTGCTCTAAGTTACTTTGTAAGATATTAAACTATTGTTAGAGGTTATGTCCTTTTCTAGGACTTCTCTACATTAATGAAATCATAGGTCCAGAAACCATTCTTTATGTGATGAATGCTCCCTTCGTGATACAGTAACTGGCAAAGAAATTGACAGGTTTAACTTGAATTTTAATAATGAATTGGTTCAAGTTGTGGAAGAAGACAAGCTATCTCAGGATTAGGGGGTAGGTTGGGTTTGAAGTGAAGCAGGAATGGATCGTCAAGAGGAAGATTCATTGGAGAGTAGTAGTCAGGTTACAAAAGTTTATTGATGCCTGATAGTCAAAAAGAATTTATCTTGGAAGCTATGGGAAACAATGAAGAAAACAGTGGTGGCAATGTGCATGCAGGGTAGATTAGAGAGAATATAGACTGTAGGCAAAGAAACCATTATACCAGCTTACCATGTCTTGG
This sequence comes from Myrmecobius fasciatus, assembly GCA_023553655.1. Classification (NCBI taxonomy): domain Eukaryota; kingdom Metazoa; phylum Chordata; class Mammalia; order Dasyuromorphia; family Myrmecobiidae; genus Myrmecobius; species Myrmecobius fasciatus. Next base: position 149,162 of record JAJPUD010001148.1, read on the forward strand.
GCGAGGACAAGCATTGTGTTAGGCTGAGAGATTAAAAAGATAGATACAGAGCTATCTCTGCCTTCAAGAATATTATATTTTACTGGTGGAAACAAAAAGGACATAATATTTAAATACAAAATAGAAAATTATGGGGATGGAAGAGCAGGGAAAGAACACTAAAAAGAGGAGAAATCAGGGCAGTCTTTATGTAAGGTGTAACTCAAGCTGAGTCTTAAAAAGACTTCCAAAAAGTGGAAGGTGATTAGGAAGAGCATTGCATTGAATTAAGGAAAGCTTGTGCAATAGCAGTAGGGTGAAGATGGAATGTCAAGTAAAGTAAATATCAAACAGGCCAGTTTGGCTGAAGCACAGAGCAAATTGACAGGGAGAGGGAAAAATAGGATGGAGCCAGATTGTGAAGGGCTTTAAATGTCAAATGAAGAGTTTGTTTTATCTTTGAAGCAATGGAGTGCTACTGGAGCTTTTGAGCTTTTTGGTCAATTTTTTTTTCCCCTAGGTTCAAAAAAAAATCTTTTTTTATACTAGTTTTATTTTCAAAATACATGCAAAGATAGCTTTCAGCATTCATCGTTACAAAATCTTGTGTTCTAAGTTTTTCTCCCTCCCATACCCTAGACATCAAATAATCCAATATAGGTTAAACATGCGCAATTCTTCTAAACATTTCCATATTTATCATGCTCTACAAGGAAAAATCAGAACAAAAAGGAGCAAAAATGAGAAAGGGGAAAAAAGCATGCAAACAACAACAAAAATGGTGAAGGATACAGATGACTATCACTTTATTGGAATTAGATGGTCTGAAGTACCTCCTTGTTGAAAAGAACTAAGTCCATCAGAGTTGATCATCACACAATCTTGATGTGTAGAATGTTCTCTCTTTTTAAATTTATTTTTAATATACATTGCTTTATGAATCATGTTGGGAGAGAAAAATCAGAACAAAAAGGAAAAATCATGGGAGAAGGGGGGAAAAAGTGAGCATAGTATGTGTTGATTTACATTCAGTTCTCCATACTTTTTCTGGGTGCATTTCTGGATGCAGATGGTATTTGCTGTCCAAAGACTATTGGGATTGCTTTGGATCACTGGATTCACTAAGAAGAACCAAGTCTTTCATAGTTGATCATCACACATTTTTGCTGTTATAATGTACAATGTACATTATACTGTATTCTACTTGTTTCACTCAGCATCAGTTCATGTAAATCTTTCCAGGTCTTTCTAAAATCAGCTTGTTCGACAATTTTCAGAGGATGAAATTAAAACTATTTATAGTCATATGAAAAGGTGCTCCAAATCACTATTCATCAGAGAAATGCAAATCAAGACAACCCTGAGATACCACTTCACACCTGTCAGATTGGCTAAAATGACAGGAAAAGTTAATGATGAATGTTGGAGGGGGTGTGGGAGGGCTAGGACACTGATGCATTGTTGGTGGAGCTGTGAACGGATGGATACAGCCATTCTGGAGAACAATTTGGAGCTATGCTCAAAAAGTTATCAAACTGTGCATACCCTTTGACCCAGCAGCATTTCTATTGGGCTTATACCCCAAAGAAATCATAAAGGAAGGAAAAGGCCCCACATGTGCAAGAATGTTTGTGGCAGCCCTTTTTGTAGTGGCTAGAAACTGGAAATTGAATAGATGCCCTTCAATTGGAGAATGGCTGAATAAATTATGGTATATGAGTATTATGGAATATTATTGTTCTGTAAGAAATGGCCAGCAAGATGATTTCAGAGAGGCCTGGAGAAACTTGCATGAACTGATGCTGAGTGAAATGAGCAGAACCAGGAGATCATTATACATGGCAACAACAGTACTATATGACGATCAATTCTGATGGACATGGCTCTCTTCAACAATGAAATGTTTCAAACCACCTCCAATTGTTCACTGAAGAAAGCCATATACACCCAGAGAGAGGGATGTGAAATGTGGACCACAACATAACATTCTCATACTTCTTGATTGATGTTTGCTTACATTGTGTTTCCTTTTTCTGATATATCGTTTGTGTAGACAAGATTTTTCTTGCACAACAGTGACAAGTTTGGAAATATGTATACATATATTCGATTTGCCAATATTTTAACATAATTAACATGTAGTGGATATCCTACCATCTAGGGGAGAGGTGGGGAGTTGGGGGAAAAACTTGTAACGGAAAGCTACGTAAGGGTTATTGTTGAAGAATTACCCACACATATGTTATGCAAATAAAATTAAAAAATAAAATTTAAAAAAAATAAATAAAATCAGCTTGTTCATCATTTTTTATAGAACAGTAATATATCATTACCTTCTTATACCACAACTTATTCAGCCATTCCCAATTGATAAAACATCTCATTTTCCAGTTATTTGCTACCACAAAAAGAGCTGCTACAGACATTTTTGCACATGTAGGTCCTTTTACCTTCTTTATGATTTCCTTGGCTTACAGACCCAGTAATGACACTGCTGGATCAAAGGGCATGCAGTTTGATATCCCAGACTGCTCTCCAGAATGGCTGCATCATTTCACAACTCCTCCAACGATGTATTAGTGTCCCAGGTTTCCCACATCCCCTCCAACATTTATCATTATCTTTTCCTGTCATCTTAGCCATACTGAGAGGTATGAGGTGGTATGTCAGAATTGTTTTAATTTGTATTTCTCTTAATCAATGATTTAGAGCATTTTTTCATATGAATTTACATGGCTTTAATTTCATCATCTGAAAATTATCTCTTCACATGCTTTGACCATTTATCAATTGGGGAGTGACTTGTATTCTTATAAATTCTTATAAAAAATATAAATTTTTTGTATATTTTAGAAATGAAACCTTTATCAGAAACATTGGCTATAAAGATTTTTTCCCCAGCTTTGTGCTTCCCTTTTAATCTTGTTTTTCTTGGTTTTGTTTGTGCAAAACCTTTTTAATTTAATATAATCAAAATTGTCCATTTTGCCTTTCTTAATGTTCTATAATTCTTCTTTGGTCATAATTCCTCCCTTTTCCAAAGATCTGATAGGTAAATTATTCCTTGTTCTCCTAATTTTTTTTATGGTGGCATCATTTATGTCCAAATCATGTATTCATTTTGACCTTATTTTGGTATGGCATGTGAGGTAGGTCTCTGCCGAGTTTCTGACATATTTTCAGTTTCCCAGCAATTTTTGTCAAATAGTGAGTTCCTGTTCTAAAAGCTAGAGTTTGGGGATTTATCAAATACTAGATTACTATAGGCCTTGATTATTGTGTCATGTGTATCTAATCCATTTCACTGATCTACTCTTTCTTAGCCAATACCAAATGGGGATGATGCCTGCTGCTTTATAATTTTAGGTTTGGTACTGCAAGGCTGCCATCCTTTGTATTTTTTTTTCCAATAATTCTCTTGTTATTCTTGACCTTTTGTTCTTCTAGATGAATTTTATTATTTTTTTCTAGATCTATAAGGTAATATTTTTGGGCAGTTTGATTAGTATGGCACTAAATAAGTAGAAAAATTTAGGCACAATCATCATTTTTATTTTATTAGCTCAGCCTACCCACAAGCAATTGATATTTTTCCAATTGTTTAGATCTGACTTTATTTGTGTGAGAAGTATTTTGTAATTGTGTTCATGTAATTCTTGGGTTTGTCTCAGCAAGTAGACCCCCCAAATATTTTATTTTGTCTATGGGTATTTTATTCTTTTTTTTTTTTTTTTTTAAGGTGTGAGGTTTGTTCAAGGCAAAAGAGGGACAGCTGCTTTAATTTGCCTTGGGACAGTTCTGCTGATTGAGTTATTTCAGGTGCTGGGCAGTTCTGCTGATTGATTGATTGATTGCTTTAGAGTGCTGTGTAATGGCAGCTAGGTTAGGAGCTCTTCAGGGGTTCAGTGGTTCACAGTCTACCCCCCACAAAAGGCAGATCTGCCAAACCACCTGCTTACAATCAGGACAGATTGGTCCAAGAGGCTCACAGAAGACTCCCAGGGGTGTGGAAGCCACAAGGCTCCGACTCCTGTTCCAGCTCCCTGCCCCAGTCTCCCTGTGTATTGCAGTCTGGGTTAGGCAGACCACACACCCCCTGCCCAATTGAAACAGACCTGTATCGAAGTTCTTCCAGGGTATCTTCTAGAAATGTGTTGTACTGCAGATATTGTGGATTCTTTGACTTCAAAACTAATCTACAGGCTTCATCTGCTGTTGGTTTGAGAGGTTAGAGGAGGTTCATCTATGGTTATTTTAAATGGATTTTTTCTTTCTTTTCTGATGGGCCTTTGTCAGTAATATATAGAAAGACTGATTTGTGTGGATTTATTTTGTATCCTGCAACTTTGCTAAAGCTGGATTGTTTTGAGTAGGTTTTTGAATAACTTTCTAGGATTCTTTAAGTATATCATATCATCTGCAAAGAGTGATAATTTTATGTTTTCATTGCTTATTCTAATTCCTTTAATTTCTTTTTCTTATTGCTAAAGCCAACATAGAATTTTCTTTCTTGGTTCTTCTCACTTCACTTAATATCAGTTCATGTAAGTCTTTCCAAGTTTTTATGAAATCAGCCTGCTGATCATTTCTTACAGAATGATAATATTCCATTACATTCACATATAACTTACTCAGCCATTCCCCAAATGATGGGTAACCACCATGGTCAGATTTAGGAAGGTTATTTTGGCAACTGTTCACAAAAAGAATTGGCCAGAGGAGAGACCTAAGACAGGGAGACCAATTGAAGAGGCTCTTGAAATAATACAGGTGAAAGGAGATAATAATTACTAGCATTATTAAAGCATTTTTAGATTTGCTAGGTGCTATATTTGTTTTCTCATTTCAGCTTTTAAAACATTTTATAGTTGAAAATTGGTTAAGAATGATTTAAGTGCCTTGCCTCAGGTCATTCTAAGGTAAGATTTAGATGAAAATCTTCTGATTACAGGCCCAGCCACCTGCAGTGCCCTCTGCTTCTAGGAACTGAGGTGGTGGCCAGCTTGATTGGTCTGAACGATTAGATTGAAAGCACAAAGGTGGAGAGTAGAAAAGTGGGGGGGGGGCCTTTCTTTGGGGTTAAGGAAGAAAAATGAGAGTGTATATAGGATGAAGACATGTTAAGATTCAGTAGAGTGAATTAACATGCTGCGATTGAAAGCTATGGTGAGTGGAAGTCGTGCTAGAATTAAGTGCCAGAGATGGAGCTTTAGAACAGCAGCCAAAAGGACTAAAGAATGAATAAGAAATCTTAACTGAAGGAAAAATGAGTGAATTTGTGAAGATCTGTTATTTATATGGGGAATTTGAATGAAGAAAGCAGATGGGGCTGCTCAAAGTTTAAGGGAGACACAGAGTATCTCAGTTATTATAGATATCATTGAAGTTACTAATCATGAAAGCCTCACTGGGTTAAGAAGTCAGGTTATCCTTTAATTCTAGGAAATAAATGTAGGGAAATATCAAGTGATTAAGAGGTTGAAGGAAGATATGCAAATGTCTGTGACAATAAGGATTTTTCAAATTTCTAAAAAAGAATTTCATTCTTGGGATACAGAATACTTATAGCATTTGAGACCAACTTTAAAAAATTCAAGAATTATAAATCACTATACAAATATAAAATGTTATTCTAATGATGGTTTGTTCATTGCTAAAGGTCAAGAAATCCAGTGAATCCAGGCCTTTGGTGGAGAAAGATTTTCTCTAAAATTAGCACATCTTGACATGTTCTAACTGTAGAGAAATTTCTATTGCTTTGGACAGATTACTAAACTTGATTTCTTTTCCTCTTAAAATGCTATTAAATTTGAATAAGAAAAACAGATGGGTATACTGGTTTTATTTTGCCTCTTTTGTATTAGAAAAATAGGTATACTTTTTGAGTAATGGAAAGCAATTATCCCACTATTTCTCATATAAGTGAACTATTCATAACTGATCTGTAGTCTTAAATTTTTAGTTTTTTAAAAATTTCTCTTTGTTTTTACATCACCTAAATTTCCTGAAGTATATCTCCCCTTCCCTATTTTCAGAGAGCTATCTCATGTAACAAAGAATATTAAAAAGAAAAGGAGATAGTAGAAAAAAGCAGCAGACAGTATATTGCTGTCCCCCAAAGTCTCAATATCTCTACTTTGGACTCTGCAAAGGAGAGGGGAGAAATATATGTTGTTCATAGCTCCTTGGGACATCTACTTTTGTAGCATTCATTTTCTTTTGTTTTGAGATATTTTCCATTTACATTGTACTAGTCATTGTTTTCTTAACTATCAGTCAGTCTTCTGTAGTCATCTTAGACTATTTTATTTATGTAATGATTTGTTTAACTATTCCACAATCTGTAAATATCTGCTTTGCTTCCAGCTCTTCATTATCACAAAAGGTGTTGTTATACATATTTAATGTTTTTTAATCAGTGACCTCCTTGGGCTATATGCCTGTCTAATAGGAGAATCTCTGGATCAAAGGGTATGAAGGTTTTAGTCACTATTTGCAAAATTCCACTTTGCTTTCCCTGAATAGTCATACTACTTCACAGCTCCACCAGCTTCTCCAATATCAGTTATTCCTATCTTTTGTCATCTTTGCCAATTTACTGAGTGTCAGGTAAAAAACTTCAGGGTTATTTTTCTTAAGGACTTGAGGCATTCTTCCATATGGCTGTTTAATAGTTTGCAATTCTTTTGAGAACTACAGGTTAATATTCTTTAATCACTCACCTAATGAAGAATGGTTTTTTGGTCTTTTTTATTTCTGTTAACTGTCTATATAACTTGGATACCAAACTCGTATATGAAAGTTTTGATGCAAATATTTTTCCATTCGTTCTTATGCTAGAAATATTGATGTTGTTTTTGAAGAAACTTCAATTTCATGTAATCAGAATTATTTTTTATCTTTTTGTAATTGTCTCTTTCCCATATTTGATTCAGGAAATATCTCCTAACTGTAGCTTTGAAAAGACTTACTCTTAAAGGAAATATTTGACATATAATATGCATACTTTCTGTATAAAGATTGTGCTTTTCTTAGCACAGTATGTCTTGTTTTTACAGAATGGAAAATAAATTAAAAACCTACTTTTATATAAGTGAGTGCTAGAATTCAGTTAAAGTAAACCTTAAAGCAAAATGAAATATTATCAACCAGCAGGCACCATTAGCAGGAAATGGGACTGATTTTTATTCAACATTCTTGCTTTTTTGCAGTAAAATGACTGCAGTTACAGTTAAATTGTGCTCAATAGGTACACCTATGCATGTGATGAGAAAGGGGACATTGCATGGCCTTCAGAGTTTGACCTCCTCCCCATCATTAAGGATATGGATAGATGTCTTTCTTGTGCCTGGAATTATCAGTTTGCAGTGCTTCAACATAAGCTAGTACCTTTTTCTGATCTAACAACTAGCCCCCATTTTTAGGAGCTAAATGGGAATGCCTCAGAAAGAATGAAACTTTAAATTACATGTTTCAGCCTTGGTCTGCATCCATCTACATGAAGGAAGAAGATATTTGACATTTTTGAGAATCAACTCAAATGGTTAAATCTGATTTTGAACTTGAACATAGACTTCATTCTTTTCTTTCGGTGTAAAAACGGGAGTCTTCCATGTCCTTGTGAAATGGTCTCTGCAATTTTATTTTCAATATTTATAGACATCTGTATTTGTCAGCTAAGCAGTCATTCAAAATGATGGTGTCCATAAAACTTAAGGCATGTGATTGACTGTCAGAAGGAAGTTCTGTTTTGATAAGTACAAAATTTAGAATAATTTGTGAATAACAAGTTTACTTTAATGCTAATATATCAATTAAGTCAACTAAGAATTGACCATCATGTTTTGGCTGTAATCAACTTTTTCTAACACGTCAATCTTAATGAATGCATTGCCCTTGCTTATGGTCAACATTAGTTGGTATAGAAGCTGGTGTCTTGGCTCAACATATAACTAAACTATCTGGCATTCGGTTTGGATTTGTCATGATCCCGTGTTATTTTAGTTTTTACCTTCTACTCTGCTGAGCAGGTTTGTTCTCTTAAACTGTGTTCCTTTGGAGAGCATGTCAAGAGGATTATGAACTCATAAACATTATTTCCCAGTTGGGCAGATGAGAACAGGGAAGCCTAGAGAGGAGGAATGGCAGAACTAATCATTGTAAATAGCTACTTGTCTCTGAATTTTTGTGAGGATAAAATGATAGAATGTTGGTAGAGCACTTTGCAAACATTAAAGCACCATGTAAATTACTGTTGGTTTTTATTATTATTACCATTTTTTGAAAAATTTTGGCTTATAACTTATAAAACATTTCCACCTATATGTGACCATTTTGTTTCTTTTTTCCTTTAATAAATTATCACTGGGTTCTTGGATCTGGAAAATAAGCTAATAAGTTCTAGCCATGACTTGAGGGACCTGCCCTACAAATTCCTCATTTTTGTGGCTTAATTCACTTATCACTCCTGTTTCTTAGAGGCATAACCCTCTTCAGAAGTTGAGATATAATCCAAAACTTTTTATCAGGCTTGCTAATTTTATTGCACATTTCCTCCCTTCCCAATCACCACAGCACCATAGTCTAGCCAAATTGGCCTCGTCTTTGTACTTACGTGTGGGCCTTCATTTCCTATGTCGATGTCTTTACATTGGTTGGTCCCCATGTCTAGAATGTACAGCCTCCTCAGCAAATCTCAGCAAATCTTTTTTCATCGAGCTGCAGCTCAAGACAATCCTTTCTAATACCTGGTAGTCCCCTTCCTTCCTAACACATTATATTCAAGTACTTTGTGTTTATCTTTGCTCTCTCTATATGTGTATATCATATTCAAATTTGCTGTCTTCATTAAAATGTAAGAAGTTTGACTGTAGGGATTGTTTCATACTTTGTATTTATATTCTCTGGGTCTACCAGAGTGCCTGGTATGTAATAGGGGCTTTTTAACTGGTTGATTCTTCTTTAAATTTGCGTTTGTCTGGCTTTTACTTAGGATTGGCTTGGCATCAAGGATACCACCTAGGCAATTGTCTTTCCATCCAATTTCTCTGTTGATGAATATTCTGATTGGGACATCTTCTATTCAGACCAAAAATATGCAAAAGACAAAATTAAGAGAAATTAAAATGACAATTCTCTTACCCCCAAAATAGGCATATTTAGTTTTCTGATAATGGCTTGTTATTAAACTATTGACCCAAAAGAAAATACTTGTGACTCTAGCCTTATTTATTTAATGTTTTATGCATTTTACTTTTTGAAAATGCCATAATGCTATTTTCTTAATTTCAGATCAGAGTCTGAGGTTAAGGTCATTGTGTTAGAAATATCATTTCAGCACCTTGGATTTGAGATGTCAATGCCTTTCCTCATTTGTCTTAAATGATATTTATATCATTGCTCATGTATTTTACTCTTAGGGAGATAGGAGGTGGGGGAGACAGCAAGAAAATTTGCAAGACAAAATTTTGGAAAATTTATTTTAAATTATCTTTACATGTAGTTGGGAAAATACAATTTAAGAAATATTTATTCTACAAGATTTTGTAAAGGTGAATGTTGAAAACTATCTTTGCAAATGTTTGGAAAAATAAAATACTATTACTATGTAAAAAAATAAAAATATTTGTTCTTGACCTGAACAAATCTTTAGTTTGTCTATAATCATTTCCCCAAAGTCCTATTTCTGAATTTCTATTAATTCTATGTAAATTTCAGATTGTTGCTTTGTAATAACTTGTTTTTTAGAAAATATAAAAAATAAGCTCTTTGTGTTGGATAAGAAATCTACTTTTTCCCAGAGGGAAAAACAGATGGATGTTTTGTTTTGTTTTGGTTTTAGCTGGAAAAGAAACATTTCCAACTGACTACAGCATATAAGGTATGGCTGAAATGCCTTCAAGAAAAACTTGATTAAAGGGTTGTTGTAGTGAGGAAGTTTAGAGAATTGTTTTTGGTTTTTATTTTCCTTTTAAAAATGACTTCATTTTAAGTGAGTTTGAATTGAATGATATTTTTTTATTCATAACATTTAATAGGTATCCCCTTTGTATTAAGCATGGCTTATGCTTAATCTCAGAATCTCTTAAAAATGAAGCATAACGCATAGACCCTGCTCCTATAATGCTTATCATCTAATGAAAGAATTTTTAAAAATATAAATGAAAGGATTATATATATACATGTGTTCATAGTTTAGTGACTGCAGCTCTCACTAAATGATCTTTAATAACGCCTTGAAGAAAGCTAAATCTTTACATTTGGCTTTAAAAACTTATCTTCTTCATTCTTACACTGAGTTTTAAATTAAGAACTATGGAGGAGATGATGAGTTCGAAGGATTTGGGAAAAAAGGATTTTCTCCCATGACTCTCAGCATGGACATACACAGATCAATTTCTTATCCTGTGTTCAGCTGGGCACTAGGTTATAAACTGTGTTGATCGAGACATCCCCTCCTGTTTCATATCATATAACTCATTCATTTCAGCCACTGAGCCTAAATTACTGTTTGCTTTTCTTTCTTTCTCTGTATTTTTTTTAATGATAAGAACTTGTATGGGGATGAAGTTAGTTTATCCGTGCTAATGCTTTGATTTTTCTTTTTTCTTTCTCTTTGCCACAGTAGGTAACCAGTTAGGGGCCCTGGTACATCAAAGGTAAGCAGTGGGTTATGTTTTATTATTTATTGATTAATTCTAATTGTTTATTGATCCACCATCTGTACTAAGTCAGAGGTTGAGAATGTGGAAAAACTAAGCTAGATTTTTTTTTTTTTAAGGCAGAAGTTTGGGGGGTTTTGTGGGTTTTATGTTTTTCTTTAATAACCCTTTCTAAGAACTTCTTAAAAGAATAAATTCAATGTTTTTGAGTGTTAAAAACTTAAATATTATTATGCAAAACTATTGGACTATCAGAATGTTAGAGATTTTCTTTCTCCTGATTTTACATTGAATAAAAAAAGAAATACCAAATTTTTCCAATGCTTTAGAAATCTTTAGTTTTTTTACCTAAAAAAAAGTTCTCTTGGAATTAGTAGAACAAGATAATACTCATAGTAAACAGGCAAATTCAGTAGTATTACATGGTAATGGAAAGGTAGAAACCCATATTTTGCTGGTAGGGATACACCATATGACCTTAAGTAAATAGTCAGTTAATTCTTTTCTGCTGAAATCTCATTAATAAGAAATGTTTTCTGCATACCTCCCCAAAACAATTAGGATGGAAAAGGACAGCACTGGGCCTGAAGTTTGGAAGACTCATGACTTCCTGAGTTCTAATCTGGCCATAGACACATATTGGGCAAGTCACTTAACCTCTTTACCTCAGTTTTCTCCTCTGTAAAAATAAACTGGAGAAGGAAATGGCAAACAAGTCCAGTATCTTTGCCAAGAAAACCCCAGATAGGGTCATAAAGAGTCAGGCATGACTGAAATTCTGAAGAACAACAACAAAAGAAGGGCCTTCAAAATTATTAACTACCATTGATAAACTAATTCAAGAAAGCTTCATTCTGGTTATGCTTAAAAATATCTAATTGAAGAAACCACTAACAATTTAAGATTTTTGTTTGGATTGAAAAAGATCATCTTCCCTATAGTATTTTGGTCACTCAGAACTATAGTGGTTTAAAAAATGTTTAAAACCATTTCTGACCAATTTATTCCATATATTGACACATAGCTGAGGCAATTGGGTTAAGTGACTTGCCCAGGGTCACACAGCTAGGAATTGTGTCTGAGACCAGATTTGAACTCGAGTCCTCCTGACTTCAGGGCTGTTGCTCTATCCACTGTGCCACCTAGCTGCCCTGGCACATTATTCTTAATGTGACTTTGTATTTTTATTCTACAAAGAGGCCTAGAGCCAAAAGTATACAAGAAAAATATCAGAGAAGGCTTGTAAATTTTTACTTTGATTTTAAATTTGCAGGGGTTTTTTTTGTTGTTTTTTGTTCTTAGAAAGTTCTAAGAACTTTGTTTTTTGTTTTGTTTTGTTTTGTTTTTTACCCCCTATGTAAAATCCCAGTAATACCCACAGCAACTTGACTTGTACCATATAAACAGTTGATTTTGTTGTAGCCATCTGACTTTACTGGGAATACATTTTTGTAGCTACAATTATCTTCCCTATTGGGACAAAACCTAATGGGAAAGAAAACATTATCTTTTAATGTGTTTGTGAAATTGATTCAGCATCAATATTTCAGTAATAATTGAGAGGCCAGAATTGCTTATTTTCAGAAAATATTTATAAATATTAGAAATTATTTCTGTATCTACAAACCTAAGGATGTACATCACAATAAAAGTCTCTCCCCATGTTTTTGTCACAGTTATATAATGGGAAGAGCTTTTTACTATTGCATCTTTTTTTTTTTAATTAAAACTTTATTTGCAAAACATATGTATAGGTAATTCTTCAACATTAACCTTTACGTAGCAGTAAACTGGGAAAATATTTTTACATCCAAAGGTTCTGATAAAGGCCTCATTTCTAAAATATATCGAGAATTGACTCAAATATATAAGAATTCAAGCCATTCTTCATTGGATAAGTGGTCAAAAGATATGAACAGACAATTTTCAGATGATGAAATTGAAACTATTTCCAGTCACATGAAAAGGTGCTCCAAGTCACTATTGATCAGAGAAATTCAAATTAAGACAACTCTGAGATACCACTACACACCTGTCAGATTGGCTAAAATGACAGGAAATGATAATGATAACTGTTGGAGGGGATTTGGGAAAACTGGGACACTGATACATTGTTGGTGGAACTGTGAACAGATCCAACCATTCTGGAGAGCAATTTGGAGCTATGCTCAAAAAGTTATCAAACTGTGCATACCCTTTGACCCAGCAGTGTTTCTACTGGGCCTATATCCCAAAGAGATTTTAAAGGAGGGAAAGGAACCCACATGTGCAAAAATGTTTGTGGCAGCCCTTTTTGTAGTGGCAAGAAACTGGAAATTGAAAGGATGCCCATCAATTGGAGAATGGCTGAATAAATTATGGTATATGAATGTTATGGAATATTATTGTTCTGTAAGAAATGACCAACAGGAGGATTTCAGAGAGGCCTGGAGAGACTTGCATGAACTGATGCTGAGTGAAATCAGCAGAACCAGGAGAACATTATACACAGCAACAAGACTATACGATGATCAATTTTGAATGACATGGTTCTCTTCAACAATGATGTGATTCAAACCAGTTGTTCTGCAATGAAGATAGTCATATACATCCAGAGAGAGGCCTGTGGGAACTGAGTGTGAACCACAACACAGCATTTTAACGCTTTCTGTGAATATTTCCATGCATTTTGTTTTCCTTCTTAGGTTGTTTTTTCTTCATCTCTTTCTAGATCTGATGTTTCTTGTGCAGTAAGATAACTGTATAGATATGTATACATGTATTGTATTTGTCATATAATTTATCCTATTTAGCATGTATTAGATTACCTGTCATCTAGGGGTGGGGGCTGGGGGGAAGGAGGGGAAAAGCTTGGGAAAAAAAAGTTTTTTTGCAAAGGTCAATGTTGAAAATCACTCGTATGTTTTGTAAATAAAAAGCTTTATATATATTTAAAAAAAAAAAAAACATTAACCCTTACAAAGCTTTCTGTTACAAATTTTTCCCCCTACTCCCCACCCCTCCCCTAAATGGCAGAAAATCCACTACATGTTAATTATGTTAAAATACTTGACAAATCAAATATATGTATACATATTTCCACACTTATCATTGTTGTGCATGAAAAATTGTATCTACAAGAAAAAAAAATCAGAGAAAGGAAACACAGTATTGCATCTTCTTTTAACCATAGCACTTCTCACAAAAAATGTACCTTGTTCAACTCTTTCCATGGTGGTTAAAAATCCAGCTGAGTGTGAGGTGTTTAAAAAATGGCAGGCTTTTGTTGCTGGGGGGAGGGGAAGCGGGGTTTGAAGCAGGGATGAGGGATAGTCTATCTATAACTGTCTGCATTTAACTTCCCCCTAAGATAAATATTTAGATTTAATTGCTTTCTGTGGTGTTGCATAAATTAGATGTTGTCCATAATATGGTGTATGGGAAGTTAGGTGTAGTACTCCTGTTGGTTAATTTGAATAAGTCAATGCAGTACTTCTCTTCCAAAGAAAGGACAGGAGGGAAAATCCAAAACTAGATGGGGTGCTTTTTAACAGGAGTGCTTGAAAAATGAGTAAAGTAGTTATTCCTTTCTATTCAACTTTTTTTTTTAATTAAAGCTTTTTTTATTATTATTTTTATTTTTTTAATAAAACAAATGCATAGGTAGTTTTTCTACATTGACTCTTGCAAAACTTTCTTACAAAATTTCCCTCTTCCCCTAGATGGCAGGAAATCTAATACATGTTACTTGTTAAAATATTTGACAGATCGAATATGTGTATATATATTTATACAGTTGTCTTGCTGCACAAAGATTAAAAAAAAAAAACAAAAAAAAAACCTCAGAAGGAAAACAAAATGCAAGCAAACATCAACAGAGAGTGTGAAAATGCTTTGTTGTGGTCTACACTCAGATCCCACAGGCCTCTTCCTGGGTGTAGATGGCTTTCTTAATCACTGAACAACTGGAACTGGTTTGAAACATTTCATTGTTGAAGAGAACCATGTCCTTCAAAATTGATCATCATCTAGTGTTATTGTTGCCGTGTACAATGATCTCATGGTTCTGCTGATTTCACTCAGCATCAGTTCATGCAAGTCTCTCTGGGCCTCTCTGAAATCATCCTGCTTGTTGTTCCTTACAGAACAATAATATTCCATAACATTCATATACCATAATTTATTCAGCCATCTTCCAATTGATGGGCATCCATTCAGTTTCCAGTTTCTTGCCACTACAAAAAGAGCTGCCACAAACATTTTTGCACATGTGGGTCCCTTTCCTTCCTTTAAAATCTTTTTGGGATATAGGCCCAATAGAAACACTGCTGGGTCAAAGGATATGCACAGTTTGATAACTTTTTTTTTTTTTTTTTTTTTCTGCTTTTTGCTAAGGCAATTGAGATTAAGTGACTTGGCCAGGGTCACACAGCTAGGGAATGTTAAGTGTCTGAGATCAGATTTGAACTCAGGTCCTCCTGACTTCAGGGCTGGTGAGTTTGATAACTTTTTGAGCATAGTTCCAAATTGCTCTCCAGAATAGTTGGATCCGTTCACAGTTCCACCAATAATTTATCAGTATATTCAACTTTCTTTCTTTCTTTCTTTTTTAATTTTAATTTTTTTAATTTTTTATTTTTTTTATTAAAACTTTATTTGCAAAACATATGTATGGATAATTCTTCAACATTAGTCCTTACAAAGCTTTGTTACAAATTTTTCTCCTCTACTCCTCACCCCTCCCCTAGATGGCAGGAAATCCACTATATGTTAATTATGTTAAAATACTTGACAAATCGAATATATGTATACATTCCACACTTATTGTTGTGCAAGAAAAATCGTATCTACAAGAAAAAAAAATCAGAGAAAGGAAACACAATGCAAGCAAACATCAATAGAGAGCATGAAAATGTTGTGTTGTGATCCACATTTCATATCCCTCTCTCTGGGTGTATATGGCTTTCTTTACTGAACAATTGGAACTGGTTTGAAACATTTCATTGTTGAAGAGAGCCATGTCCATCAGAATTGATCATCAAATGGTCTTGTTGCCATGTACAATGATCTCCTGGTTTTGCTCATTTCACTCAGCATCAGTTCATACAAGTCTCTCCAAGCCTCTCTGAAATCATCCTGCTGGTCATTTCTTACAGAACAATAATATTCCATGACATTCATATACCATAATTTATTCAGCCATTCTCCAATTGATGGGCATCCATTCAGTTTCCAGTTTCTAGCCACTACAGAAAGGGCTGTCACAAACATTCTTGCACATGTGGATCTCTTTCCTTCCTTTAAGATTTCTTTGGGATATAAGCCCAATGGAAACACTGCTGGGTCAAAGGGTATGCACAGCCTGATAACTTTTTGAGCATAGTTCCAAATTGCTCTCCAGAATGGCTGGATCTGTTCACAGTTCCACCAACAATGTATCAGTGTTGTATTCAACTTTCTTTTTTAATTTTTTTTTTTTTTGGCTGAGGCAATTGAGGTTAAGTGACTTGTCCAAGGTCACACAGCTAGGGAATGTTAAGTGTACGAGACCAAATTTGAACGAAGGTCCTCCTGACTTCAGGGCTGGTGCTCTATCCACTGTGCCACCTAGCTGCCCCTCAACTTTCAATTTAATTAGACCTTGGTTGGAAAACTATGTTCAGTTTAGGGCCGTATATTTTAAAAGATGGGGGTAAATTGGAAGGAAATTTTTTTAAAAGACATATATAGAAAAGTAGAATGGTATTGTTGGATATGAAGAAAGGAATGCCAGAGGAGAAGTACAAAGGCTATCCAATATAGAAAATAATGCTAGTAAGTAATCTGTTATTAGTCAAAGTGGATAAAACAAAATATGTAAGAATTAGGCAGCAACAGGAAATGTTCAGATTAAATATGAAGAAAAAGCTAGCAATTAAGAGAAACTTTGTAATTTAATAAGTTGCTAGATTATTTACTTATAATGTTAAGAATAGCAACTGACTGGGTACTTTTTTCAGTCAAGTCGTAAGAAACAAGATGTTTCATTTGAGTGACTTCATATGATTTTAGGTTCATTGTCAAAACTAATGTGCTCATGTGTTTAAAATTCTACCCTTATGATAGTGTCAGGTTAGGAGGGTATTAAGAATGAGAGTGGCAAAATTATTCATTATTTTGACTTTGAAATGTCATTCATTTTTAGGGCAGTAATAACGGAAGAATTCAAAGTACCTGATAAAATGGTTGGGTTCAGTAAGTATCTGGATTATCCAGTTTCCTAATCAGTTAGTCATCCTTTTTATCTTATTCAGAACTAAATGTTTACTTTTTTAAGAGACATATTACCTCTTCTGAAACTAAGCTAAATTTGATAACAAACTCCTTATTTCATGCTTCAGGACAATGGCCACAGGACCAGTGTAATCAAAATCAAACATGGTTAGAAATTATGACTAAAGTGGCTTAAATCAATATTCCAAAATAGTATGATTTGCTATTATACTTTTCTATTAAATCAATAGTTTCCCAGAAAGTTAAGAGGGATAGTAATTGAGTCCAATCCCATACCTATTTTATTAAGAACCCCAGTGGAAACTTAAGAAGTAAGTTCTCATTACTGGGGAAAGTCAGAAATGGGTGGTAAATTCTGAGCCTGTTCAATCTTTTTTCAGTTATTGGCCGGGGTGGTGAGCAGATTTCACGAATTCAAGCAGAATCTGGTTGCAAGATTCAGATTGCACCAGGTAAGAGCTTCTCTATCTTATGACCCTATGTGTGCATGTTTTTTTCATTTATCATGTTAGCTTGTTGCTTAGAATTTATAGGTACTTGATCAAAGCCTTTCCTTGAAACTCAAGGAGATAGATATACTCCCAAACAGAAAACAAAGGCAATATTTTTGTCTTGGTTTTTTGAGTAGACTTGAAGAAGGGGATTTAGTGGGGGTAAATTTCATTGGGCTTTATTTCTAGACTGATAATGCAAAATAGACCCATGTCATTTTCATGTGCAACTGTAGCTTTTCAGGATTTCTTTTAGAGATATTGCCTGACTCTGCAGGGCATAAGTCAGTCACATGGTTCTTTGGGTTAGTGGTGATTGCAAGGGTCACGCCTTAGTTACAGAACTGTGAAGATCACCACTCTGGACCACCAATTTTCATTATTCTTTTGGCTAGTATTCTGGTTTCATCAATTTTGGCCCACATCAATTTCAAGAATACTTCCTAACAGTGTTTTGCTGTGAATAGGTTCTTAGCAGTATGCCACATACTCCTTAATTGTACCTTTCTTTTGAGGTTTATCACATTCTGCCTTCTATCATAGTTATTTGTATGCTTGCTTATTCCCCACTATATCTTAAGTTCCCTAAGAGTCATGCAGGCCTTTGTGCTACCCTTCTTTTCATTTTATTCGTTAGCTAATTGGGGGGTAGAGAGAGAGACAGATCCTCCTAAAAGAAAACCTTTTTTTTTCCATAATATAATTTGATTTTAGATCTGATTAATATAGTGGATTCCGGACATCAGGGATAGGCATTTGAATAGAATGTTAGTGAAATAAAATTATAATATTTTAAATTAATTTTTCAACTTAAACCTTAGATAAAAAATAATGTTCTTTTATAGAATATGCTTTTCATTATACTGGAAGAAAACTTCAATTTAATTGTGCTACATGTACATTTAAAGTACATGTAAACATATCTATACTTGATAACTTAATGAGACAAAATAAAATGTACCTAATATATTGGTTGTCAAAAGGCTAAATATTTATTATACAGTAACCCAGAGATAGTCCCTTGTATCAATGATTTGTTAGATAATTATGTAATTAATATTGGTGACAACTGCTATGTGATTTATCAGGAGTCTCACAGCACTTTGCAAATAAATAGTCATTATCCCCAGTATACATGGGAAAATTGAGGAATAAAATGATCACAGGATCACAACACTAAATCTGAAAGTGTCCTCAGAGGCCTTTGAAGCCCTGGGAAGTTAAGATATTTGCCAGTTATATAGGTAGTCAACATCAAAAGCAGGATTTATAATCCAGTGCCCTCCAAAGACAAATAGTCTTTTATACTTAACCATGCTAATCAAGTTAACATATTCACATATCACAGTATGAAAGAAGAACAACGAAGAATAACTGACAAATAATTCTTGATTCATAAATCTTTACTGGGTCCTTTAGATTTCCTTTGTTAAAAGACTAATCTGCCAAATTGATATCCCAGCTATATATGAAAATTGAGAATCTTTTTACCAAGAAACTGGGATTTTTGAGGCTGCCTTAGATAACCGAGCATAGAAACTGAATCTATACACAATACTAAAGATGCTTAGTTGCCAGGCGCCCACCAATACACCTTATCTTCTTGATTCTTCTTGTAGAGAGTTCTGGGATTCCAGAGAGGCCCTGTGTACTTACCGGAACCCCAGAAAGTATTGAGTAAGTTAATTTTGTTTACTTTTTCCTTTTACTTTTCTTCCCCCTTCCCTAAAGAGGGGAGAAATGGAAGGGCAGAACTGTTACTAAACACTGTTAATTGATGCTGTGTTACTAAACCACAACCAGCAAGTGCTGATGTATATAAAATTTGGGGTTGCCATACTATGGGCATTTCTCTGCTACCACATATTTAGAGTGTTATGAAGTCTGCTGAATTTCTCATAGCTATCATGATACTTCCTTTATGAAGTAGGTTTTCAGGATATGCACAACAGTTTCAAGTTTTCCATTCTAAAAAACTCCTATCGGGATGCTCAAATTAAATCTTAACTTTCTGGTATTAGTATGGTACTTCTTCCTGAAAAGGTTGTTTTGAAATTATCTAGGTGACATTGCATAGCATCATGGTATTCATATTATACCCTGAGATCAATCCTGTTGCCTCTTTTTGATTCAAATGTGTTTGGATCTCTGATATGCTGTTTCATTCGAAGGACCATCTGGGTAGTCTAGAATTGGGGGGGAGTGACAGGAGTAAGAACCTATAGAGCTTTAAGAAAACTGTTTTTCATTCCTGTTACAAGTAACAACTTCGCAGACACCAGTTTTCAGTCTCATGGAACTGAAGATCATTGTGGAAAGAATTGTGCTAATTTGGGAGAATCTATCTCCTTTTTTTCTTTTTCCTCTCTCCCTTCTCCTCTTTCTCTCTTATCTCTGTTTCCCATCTCAATATTCTGTCTCTATTTTTCTTTTCCTTCTCTGTGTCCTTCATGTCTTTTCTCTCTCCGTGTGTGTGTGTGCGCGCGCGTGTGTACATGCATCTGCATATCTCCCTCAGTCTACAGTTATATTTGGTTTGTGGACAAAGGTGGGTTCCAGATTATGTCTCTCAGTAGGCAGACTTGTTTCATTATTGCCATTGCTCACAGATTTATAGAAAAGTTTAAATTTATTTTACATTGCAAGCAGTGACCCAGAATAAGTGTCACTGGTGAGTATACATTATAGGGCAAACAATATGGTTTTCCTGGGAGCAAGGCATTTTTCATACAGCAATGGTTGGTCCAGAACTGAAGCAAAATATTAAAAAGAAGCTGTACTTCAGGAACACGTGAGGAGGGACTCAACAAACAGATTCTCAGCACTAAAAGTTTAGATCAGACAACTGATCAAAACCAGCAACTGAAAGAAGGAAACCTGAATTTCATAATTTTTTTTTCCCTTTGTTCTTATTGCACTTTCTACTAACTGGACTTTTCTCCAGATTCTTGTGTCAAAGTAGTAGCACATGTTTGTAACAAGTAGGAAGATAGTTGAATTTTCATAGGTAGAGAGTTAAGTAACTCTTAGGTTACCCAAAAGGAAGAGATGTGGGGAGAGACAGACACACTACTTCTTCTCACTACAAAAAACCAAGTTGGTGGTTCCCAATCTCAGCAAAGAAGTCAAAGTAGTTAAATGAATTAAAGAAGAATTTGAAATTTATGAATGAATCATACTAATAACCTTAACTCTTCTTCCTTTCTCTTTTTTTTTAATTTCCTGCTTTGACTCTCTTTTCTTACCTCTATTTTACTTCTTTCCTTCTTTCTACACAGACTACTTTGTTTAATGACAATTCTTTTTTGGTCTTCCCTCAAAGACAAGCCAAGCGACTATTGGGACAAATTGTTGATCGCTGTCGGAATGGACCCGGATTTCATAATGATGTAGATGGGAATAACACAATCCAAGAGATTCTCATTCCTGCATCTAAAGTGGGACTAGTCATTGGCAAAGGAGGAGAAACAATAAAGCAATTACAGGTTTGTGATGTTAGTAGATCCTGAATTTATTTCCTTCCTAGGAAATGTTTCTTTAAAGCCATTTTCTACTTGCCTACTTTCATAAGTGTTATTTTATTTTTCTTTTTAAAACAGGTTTTGCTGATGTTCTTTCAGTTTTTTAATATCATTTTCCCCAGCATTTTTTCTCTTTCATACATAACAGTATTTTTTTGAGACAAAAAAAATAGCACAACTAGTTAATATACTGAAAAAGTCGAAAAAAGGTACATTACGCAGCACCTTTGGATAAGAGAATATCTCTTTTGAAACATACATCTTCTTTATAATTTCACAACACTCACTTTTTATTTGTGCATGTGTTCTTCCTATTTATATTGTTGTGATCCTTGTGTATATTAATTTCTTGGCTCTGTTTATTTCATTGTTTATCAATTCATGACACACTTTCCATGCTTCTCTGTTATTAGCACACCCATCATTGTTACAGCCCAGTAATATTCCAATACAATCAACATAACACCTTATGTTTAGCCATTCCTTAATTGATATACATATAATTTCCAATTTTTTACTATCACAAAAAGTGCTGCTATCAACGTTTTAGTGTATATAAAGACATTTTTCTTATCAATAGTGTCCTTGGGTTATAATTTAATATAAACTCAGTAATGAAACCTCCAAGTCCAAAGGGTATGGATATTCTAGTCACTTTATTTTCACTCCAAAATAGTTGTACCAGTTCAAAACTCCACCAATAATCAACCAAAGTACAATCCCTCCAACATGGACAGTTCTCATCTTTTGTCATATTTGCCAGTTTTCAGGGTATAAGGTGAAACCTCAGTTGTTTTGATTTATATTTCTCTGATTCAAAACATTCTTTTACATAGTCATTAGTTTGCAATTTTTCTTTTAAATGTTTGTTCATATCTTTTTATCACTTAACCTGTTGGTCTCCAATATATTTTTTAATTATTTACGTATCTTGGATACCAAATCTTTTTTTTTTTTTTTTTTTTTAATTTTATTTTATTTGCATAACATATGTGTGGGTAATTCTTCAACAATAACCCTTACATAGCTTTCCGTTACAAATTTTTCCCCCCAACTTCCCCACCCCTTCCCTAGATGGCAGGATATCCACTACATGTTAATTATGTTAAAATATTGGCAAATCGAATATATGTATACATATTTCCAAACTTCTCATTGTTGTGCAAGAAAAATCTTATCTACACAAACGATATATCAGATAAAGGAAACACAATGTAAGCAAACATCAATCAAGGAGTATGAGAATGTTATGTTGTGGTCCACGTTTCGCATCCCTCTCTCTGGGTGTATATGGCTTTCTTCAGTGAACAATTGCAGGTGGATACCAAATCTTTATAAGAAAATTTTGATTCAAAAAGCTTTACTGCTGTTCAATCACTGCCCTTATTCCATTTGGATTAATTTTGTCTGTATAGAACCTTTCTAGTTTCATATAATCACAATTATTTTCTTTAACTTTTGCAATTTCTCATATCTCTCTTTTGGTTAAGAATACATCTCCTTGGCACAGTGGATAAAGCACCAGCCCTGAAGTCAGGAAAACCTGAGTTCAAATCTGCTCTCAGACACTTAACACTTCCTAGCTATGTGATCTTGGGCAAGTCACTTAACCCCAATTGCCTCAGCAAAAAAAAAAAAAAAAAAAAAAATCTCCTAAGGGCAGCTAGATGGTGCAATGGGTAGAGTGATGGCCTTGAAGTCAGGAGGACCTGAGTTCAAATCCAGCCTTGATGTTTCTCTTTTAATTTTTTTATAGAATTTTTTTTAATACTTAATTCACATATATTTTAGATTATATTGGACTATTTTTTAAAATGTTGGCCTAAGCCTAAATTCTACAATACTGCTTTCCATTTTTCCCAATGTTTTTTATTTATTAAATAGAAGATTCTTTACTAAGTATTTTATGTTTGGGGGTTTATTGAACACTTAAGAGATTGAGTTTGATTCTCCCTTATTTAGTCTGTTCCATTGATCTACCTCTCTCTTTTTTTAACCAACACCAGGTAGTTTTGATGACTGCTACTTTATGATATAGTTTGAGGTCTGGGAGTGCTATTTTCCCTTTTTCCCTATCTGGTAGGCTTTTTCAAGAATATCTGAATCATAGTGGCTGGAATTCAATGGGATTCCAAATATTTTTGTTTCTCCACACATCTTAATGTTTAGAACACAAAAACCTACCAGATAAAAATTGGGAGTTCATGTGTACTGGCAGTGTTTCATATGCGTGTGTGTGTGTGTGTGTGTGTGTTGTTTTGGGTTTTTTTTTTTTGTTTTTTGGGATTTTTTTTGCTGAGGCAATTGGGATTAAGTGACTTGCCCAGGGTCACACAGCTAGGAAGTGTTAAGTGTCTGAGACCATGTTTGAACTCGGGTCCTCCTGACTTCAGGGCTGGTGCTCTATCCACTGTGCCACCTAGCTGCCCTCATATGCATTTTTTAAGTACAGCCATTTGGAGAATTAAACTTTGTTATTATTGTCTTAATATGTTGATGTTCATATATGCCATTTAGATGCCCTGAGGAAAGGAAAGAAATCAAAGGAAGAAAGATTTTTTAGATATAGTTTGGCTTATTCCATTATCTTAGATGTTTTATACTTGAAAGCTGTCTTAAAAATAGAAACACTGAATCGTAATTGATTACCAAAAATATAAATGTTGCTTGAATGGTAAAGTCAACGTTAATTACATAAGTTAATTATTCAGGGCAATGAATAGAACACTTGATTTAAAATCAGAAGACCCAGGTTCAGTCTTCAGCTCTAACATTTACTTTGGACAGTCACTTAATCTCTCAGGACCCTTACTTTCCTCATCTGTAAAATGGAAGTTAAATATTGGCATGACCTAATCACTCAATAAGATAGAAAGGAAAAGTATTTTGTAAGCCTTATAGTGCTATATGAATCTATGTCATTATTATTGACCCCAAAGTGACTTTTTTTGCCCTATTAAAAATCATGTTTCCATGTTATATGTTCTTCCTAGGAGCGAACAGGTGTGAAAATGATAATGATCCAAGATGGTCCTTTGCCCACAGGAGCAGACAAACCCCTTCGTATTACTGGAGACCCATTCAAAGTACAGGTAAACTTAACTGGATAATTTTTTTCCAAGATTATTATGCAGTGATAATATACAACTTAACTAAATTGCTATTACTCATGAATTTTATTATTTCTATTTTTATGAATGTTTTATATAGGAAAAGATTCAAAGTTTCATAAAAATATGAGGTAGAGGTATTGCTTTTATAACATTAAGTTGTCTCTGAAAATAAATATTCATTTTATCCAATTGGACTGTTCTCTCGTTGGATTTAAGAGATTAGTTGTAGAAAGAATTTTAACAAACAATGTTCTAGGTGCATCATAAGACAAAAATACTGCAGACCCTGAGGCAGCAAGATGTAGACACTTATTCATTTTTTTCACTATTTGTAATGGATTTGTTTTATATTCCCATGTCCAGTCTACCTTATAACCAGTGGCACTTGATTAGGGCTATAGTTATGAATTCTTTGGCCATAAATCAGAGTAAAGCCAACTAGTCTGTGTAGGTATTGAGGATGTGGCCTTGGCCTTAGCAATATAATACTTTACTGTTCTACTAGCCTTAGACAATAAGGTGATATAATATCAGAGAGTGGCAAAGCCAGGTGTTTAATTACAGAATAGTAAAATGAGGCTGATCTGAAATTCAATAATGTAGTTTCTGAAGTGTTTCATAGAATTTTTTGGCATTAGAATACAGAAATCTGACTGAGCTTCACAGAGAACAAAGCAGTTTTTGAAGCTGAGGAAACTCTTGCTCCTAAGAGGTTAACTATGTTACTTCTGCCCATCAGAGGCTTCAGGAAGCAACAGAGTTGTTTTATTTAGAAGAAAGGGTCTAACTTTATTAATTAATCTTGATACATCAGTTGCTCACTGCACAACTCTTTCTTTGGAAGCATTGTCACAATCCAATAGAAACAACCAGTCCCTCAATAAATTTGTTCACTTTGTGACCCTGCTACAGTTAAACACAGATTTATGAAAATAGTAGTTTTTCATCAAGACCAGTAACTATAATAATGGTTGCAAGACAAGGTGGAGTAGTTCTGAGTGAACTGGTTTTTTTCCTTAAGCTCTAGTTAGGGTCATGAGCCTGTCATTTCACTTGTACATGCATAATCCATCTTAAAAACAAAAAAGCAGTAATGTTTCGTTTTAAGGGGCTTGCTTTTTCATTACACATAATCAGTTTTGCTGCTTTAGAAAAATCCCACATACTCTATTGAGGTATTGTGTTATCTATGCTGTTAAAATTATGGAGTGCTGAAAGACCAAACTTGATGGTATTTAGTGTGTTTTTGTTTTTTTTTAAGATTGTTTAAGATATGAGAATTCATATCAAGAAAACCTGAATTCAAACACACCCTCAGACACTTCCTAGTCATATGACTCTGGGCAAGTCACTTCACCCTGTTTGCCTCAGTTTTCTCCTTTGTAAAATGAGCTGGAGAATGAAATGGTAAACCATTCCAGTATCTCTGCTATGAAACCCCTAAATGTGGTTTCCAGATGTGATTGAAAAGACATTACAAGCAACATTTCTAATTGTTCAGCAGTACCCTAGGGCCTGACAAACATCTCTCTGCTCATCCCTGGCCTTGAGCCTTACCCCAGTTCTCTAAGAAATACAGAGAATTCATATGATCAATTCTTCCTCTCCATGTGTGATCCTTTTATTGTAATTATTGTATGAAATATAGCCTGAGATCAATTAATAGAGGAGTTCATGTCACTAGTATTGCATAAATTTTCAATTTTAAAAAAAGTAACTGTCTTAAACTCCCCCCACCCCAACTTATACATGTACATTAATTTGTTTAAATACACATTTTTTTTTTTTTTTATAAATCATACTGAGAGAGAAAAATCAGAACAAAAGGGAAAAAACATAAAAAGGGGGGGGCGGGAATGAGCATAGCATGTGTTGATTTTACATTCAGTGTCCATAAACTTTTTTTAAATGGAACTGAAATTTTTGGTTTGAGCCCTCAAGCTATCTCAGGGCATGATCATTTCCATACAATGTGACCCTATTAAAACACAGGTATTAGGAAACCAATTCAAATTTTTAGGTAAATTGTGTTTTAATTGTATTTCTTTCATCTGTGTGATAGGGGAAACAAAATTTAACCTTTGAGATAGCTAAATCCACGTAATAATCAGTTCTACTTTTTATTTTTTGTTTTTGTTTTGTTTTGTTTTGCTGAGGCAATTGGGGTTAAATGACCTGCCCAAGGTTACACAGCTAGGAAGTGTTAAGTGTCTGAGATCAGATTTGAACTCAAGTCTTCCTGAATTCAGGGCTGGTGCTCTATCTATCCACTGTGCCACCTAGCTGCCCCTCTACTTGGTTTTTATATAGAATTTGTACTAGCTACAATCAATCATCTTTGGCTTTCCAAATAGTAATTGAAATGTAGCAGAATGATTTAAAAAACAAAAACAAAACTAAGCATTTGTCCTCATTAACAGATTTTTTTTTAATTCCTGAAGTTTTGTTTCTGCCATATTGTGTCATTGCTGTGTTATGCTTAACCTCACACTGATATTTTCCATTCCATATGAGTCTTCCCAAAATAAAATATTTCAGAAAATCATTCAGAAACTGGAAAGTGTCAGAAATAATTTCTTGGAAGAATTAGTAGCTAAGTTAAACCAAATAGATTATTTTTTAATCCAGATAGATTGAAATATAGCTTTGGATAACGGAAGAAATAATTCATTCATTCTCAAGTCTGATGAGTATCTGCTTCTTTCTCCTTTCTTCCCCAAACTGTACCAGATTACCTCTCCTTACCCCAATTTCCTTGCAAACTATTTGAACAGTTGTTTGGAAAGACTGTTAGACTTTGAATAGATATTTCTGCCATATGTCTCGCTTTCTTAATGCACTTGTTTGTATGTTTATGCAGCAAGCAAGGGAAATGGTACTAGAGATTATCCGAGAAAAGGATCAAGCTGACTTCAGAGGCGTGCGCAGTGATTTCAGCTCCCGAATGGGAGGGGGCAGTATAGAGGTACACTTGAATTAGAAATTGTAATTGTTTGTGATCATGGGAAAAGGAATGAAGAGGGTTTCCTAGTGGGCATAGTAACAGTCATCGTTCCCAGTAGTTATTTTTCATCATTTTCAGTGAATAGTGCTATTCACATCTCTTGTTTATGAATGTAAGTAGGTGGTATATTTCTGTACATAAACACCTTTCCCTGATTTCTGAGATGTAACAGGAAATCTAGGCAGTACTTTTTGAGTGCTACAGATTCAAATATTCAAGTTCCAAAGAATCTTGTTTTATATGTGGAAACTTTGAAAACTATTTCACTAATGTGATAGAGTAAAATAGTCTTTGGGCTGTAAAATGATAATGTAAAAATCAAGTCATCCCTAAATATATTTCATGGCTTCTGCATCTGCAGTTCATGCTTATGTTTTTCTCCTATCTTTGTTGAGATTTTTGTTTCTGTTCCTTCTCCTCTAAGGTATCTGTGCCTAGGTTTGCCGTTGGTATAGTTATAGGAAGAAATGGGGAAATGATCAAAAAAATTCAGAATGATGCTGGTGTAAGGATTCAGTTTAAACCAGGTTAGTTATGATATCATTCAGAAATCTTATTGTTTATCTCTGGTTGCCGGACATCTTGCATAAAGAATGTGTCTTCCTTCCTCCATGCATCCTTTGACTGATTTGAGATGTTTTGTTTTTACCTTTTTTGTGTTAAACCTTTTAACAGTTTCACAGTTAAATTATATTTAAAGTTGTGGTCATGTAAAATATTGATTGGAAATTTTTTTTTTCTTTGTTGTAAGGACTTTTGTTTATACTTCCATTACACCAAAAACTAGTCATAGAAATAAATGCCCAAGGCTTTGCCTATCTACAAATTGGTCAATTAATCAGGTATTTTTTTAAAGAGCCTACTGTGTGCTAGCCATTGTTCTAGGCTCTGGGAATACAAAAAAAAAAAAGAAGAATGGAACCAGTCCTTACTTGTAGTGAGCTTATGTTTATTGGGAGGAAATAACAACTACATATAAAAATATATACAGCAGTGATTTGATAGTTTTAGTATAAATGTTTGCATTATCGGGTCAATTTTTGCCTGTCTGAGTTAAGATTTTTTAATTTAGTCTCTCACTTATTGTTTCACAGATGATGGGATTAGTCCTGAAAGAGTTGCACAGGTCATGGGACTTCCAGAAAGGTGTCAACATGCAGCACATGTCATCAGTGACCTTATTCTTACAGCACAGGTGCGTTCTAGTCTCTGGGGTCAACCATTTTAACAACACAAGTGGAAAATGATCAACATTTCTATCACTGAGCTAAACTGCATTTTATATGCTGCAACTTTGCTAAAGTTATTGTTTCTAGTAATTTTTTAGTCGAGTCTCTAGGGTTCTCTAAGTATACCATCATGTCATCTGCACAGAGTGATAATTCGGTTTCCTCATTACCTACTCTAATTCGTTTAATCTCTTTTTCTTCTCTTACTGCCAAAGCTAACATTTCTAACACAATATTAAATAATAATGGGCAGCTTTGTTTCACTCCTGATCTTATTGGGAATGGTTCTAGTTTGAC
Organism: Myrmecobius fasciatus; assembly: GCA_023553655.1. Taxonomy (NCBI): domain Eukaryota; kingdom Metazoa; phylum Chordata; class Mammalia; order Dasyuromorphia; family Myrmecobiidae; genus Myrmecobius; species Myrmecobius fasciatus. The sequence goes on from JAJPUD010001148.1 coordinate 177,709, forward strand.
TCCATTACATATGATGCTTGCTGATGGTTTTAAGTAGATACTACTAATCATTTTAAGGAAAAGCCCATTTATTCCTATACTCTCTAGTGTTTTTAATAGGAATGGGTGTTAAATTTTATCAAAAGCTTATTCTGCATCTATTGAAATAATCATATGGTTTTTGTTAATTTGGTTATTAATGTAATTGATTATGCTGATAGTTTTCCTAATATTGAACCAGCCGTGCATTCCTGGTATAAATTAAACTGCATTTTAGACGCTCAATTTAAAAATACCGTATTGTATGAAATGAATTTATTTTTAATTTAGGTCTTCTACCTTTTCTGTGGCTCCCTTATTTCTCTTGTTCATGCAGAATTTTTTTTTCTTTTTTTTTTTTTTAGTCAAATCTTGATTATCTAGAATGGTTGAGAAAACCTATACTATGTATTAGTATATCAATTTCTAAACAATTAAAACCTAATATACTTAATACTGTAACAATATAATCTTTGATTCAGAAAGCTCTTCACAAATTTTTCAGCTCTCAAGGATTTTATCATTTTAAACATAATTTAAATTGAGTAGTCAAAGATAACTGTTTTGTAAATCTGAAAATACTCTACAAATGCGAATCATTATTGATAGTTTAACAAATATTTATTAAGGGCCTGATTTAAGGCATTATGAGCTGAAAATATAAAGGCAAAAATAAAAAAATACTGTACACTGAAATGATACAAAGTATTTTGAAGAAGAAGATAGCATTAAAACTGGGGAAGATTAGATTAGGCTTCACAGAGAACATGGTGTTGGAACTAATCATTAAAGGGGAATATAAGGCGTCTCAAGAGAGAAGAGAGCATTCTAGACATGGGGGACAGCTTGTATGAATGAGTAGACTGAAACTGTAGATCCTGTAATATCAAATAATCAATTTTCTTTAGAAGGGAGTTAATATGGTTATAATAACTAGTCATTTCACTTCTTTATAGTTCAGTTTTCTCAGTTATAAGAGAATTGGAAGCATTGGACTTAGGAGGGTTGGGTTATAGTCCTGGCTGTGCCTACTGACTTTCTATGTAACTTCAAGCGAGGGTGGAAGGGGGGGTTATTGTTGTTGTTTTAATTAGTTGAAAGCCTGGGATGTGTTGACCAGAAGGTCTCTTCTGCTCTTATAGACTATGTTCCATGTTTTATTGCTCAAGTCACTATCAAGGAAGAGAGAAGTATGAAACATGGATGTTCAGTTATAGAATTCCTTTATAATCATCTCTAGGAGCTGAATATGTTGTCTCTGAGGTGAAATATAAACTTCTTATAGACTTTAGAGTTTATAAAGCCCTATTTCACCTCCTCTCAACTTAACCTATATTCCTTTATTGGGCCATAGTTAGTCTACCAGATTCATCAGTCCAGCCAAATTGGTTTTCTCTCTGGTTTCTTTACATTCCCTCTTGTGGCTTCCCACCTTTGCCCTGGGCCTTCCCTGTATGTACTCCCTTATGGAATATACTTTCTCCTTTTGTTGCCCTGGTGGAGTCCTTTCTTCTTTCAGTATACAACTCAGATACCACCTTCCACATGGAAACTTTCCCTATCCTCCCTAACTCCTAGTATCTTCCTTTGTAAGTTATTTGGTATTTAACTACTTGTGTATGTATTGAGGTTTATTCACTTTAAATATATGTGCATGCTTGTGTGTGTGTGTGTGTATACACATATATATAACTTAGAATTGTTTCAATCTTTGTACTTGTATTGTAGGGTCTGGCACATGATAAAAACTTGAAAAGCATTTGTCAATTATTGAAGTATTAAAAGCACACTAGGGCTAAAATGGAATGAATGAATGAAACAAACCTAGTTGGAAGGAGTTTACATTTTAATGGGAGTGACAACAAAGACATAGAAGTATATACAGAGTATATTACAAAGTGAATAAAAACAATTAAATACAAATATGTTTGAAAGAGGGAACACTAACAGTTGAGGAAATAAGGAAAGAATTTCTATAGAATATGGTGTTCAAGGATGTTTTGGTTTGGAGTCAAGGAAAGAGTGTATTCCAGATGTTAGGGAATGACTAGTATAAAGGCACAGTGATGGGGTATCATGTATCAACGAGAGAGGCCAGTTTAACTGGGTCACTAGTTCTGGATAGGGAGTAATGTGTAATGAGGGTGAGAATATAGGTTAAGGCCAGTTTATAACCTAAGCTAAGGTACTGGGAATTCTAGGCAGTAAGAACCCACTGGACTTGATTTAAGGTAGGCTTTACCCTTAAAGGAGAAGTACTTTTTCAGTAGTATGGATGGGCTGAAGCAGAGAGACCAATTAAGAGGCCCCTGTAATATTCCAGGTAAAAGATAATGAGACCTGAACTAAGGTAGTGTTAGTCTTAGAAAAAAAGGTTCAGAAACAAGACATCATAGAAGTAGAAATGGTGAGATTTAGCAACTTACTGCCTCTGTGGGAGGAGAGAAAGTGAAGAGACAAAGATAATGGCAAGGTGACAAACATCAGAAGTAAGTTTAGAAGTGAAATGAGTTTGGAGGGAAAGATAATGAGTTCTTTTTTGGAGACATGTTGAGTTTGGAATGTTTACAGAACATTCTGTTTGAAATGTCTTAATAGGCAATGGGTAATACAATATTGAAACTCAGATTTTAGAGAGTGATTCTGCATATGAAAATTTGAGAATCATAAGAATGAAGATGATAATTAAACTGATAGAAGCCAAGAAAACATAATCTACAATAGAATCTTGGGGTATCTAGATGATGAACCAGCAAAGAAAACTGAAGACAAGCAGTTAGGTAGGAAGGGATCAGGAGAGGGGATAATGTTATAATAACCCAGAGAAGAGAGATTGCAGAGATAGAAAACAGGCTACAGTATTGGGTAGATGGAGGGTAAACATTGAGAAAAGGCCTTCAGATTTGTCAGTTAAGCCAGAATATGGTAATTTTAGAAAGGGCAGTTTCAGATGAATGAGGTTGGAAGCCAATTTGCAAAAAATCGAGAAGTGAATGAGAGGAAAGGCAATGGTAAATACAACTTTTTCAAGGAACTTGACTGGATGGTATGGGATCATAATTTGAGGGGGTGCTAGGGTCCACTGAAGATTTTTGGAATAGGTATAGTGGCTTGAGCATGTTTAAAGGCAGGAGAATAACAATCAGTAAATAGAGAGAAATTGAAAAGTGGGACGGAATAAGTAAAATTTGTAATCTAAAGAAGACAAGATGAAACAAAATCAATCCAGTGTAAAGGTGCTGGCCTTGGAAAGGAGAATGGCCACTTCATTGTCAGATACTCAGAAGAGGAAAAGAGTAAGGAAAGCATGCCACGGGTTTTGAGATGAGAAGACTTTTTATATTTTGAATGGCTTTAATAAAGAGATGAGGTCCTCAGCTGAGAAGGGTGGGGAAAGGAATGTTGGAAGCTTGAGAAAAAAGTTTTGGAAAATCTTTTGTGGAAAGTGAGATTAAGGAGCTTTCTTGTTCAATCATGTCTGACTCTTTGTGACCCCATTTGGGTTTGGTTTTTTTTGGCAAAGAGTAGCCATTTCCTTCTCCAGATGAGAAAACTGAGGCAAACAGCATCCAGTGACTTGTCCGAGGGCCACACAGCTCTGAGTGTCAGTGTCTGAGGCCAGATTTGAAGTGAATCTTCCTGACTCCGTGACAGTATTTTATCCATTGTGCCACCTAGCTGATGAGGGAGTCAGGAAAGAATAAAAAGATTGTCTCCAAGAAAAATTACTGATAAATCATCTTGCCTATTTGCCATTTGTATCTTTCTCACAAAAATGACTAAAACAAAATCAACTTACCTGAGTTGGAAGGTTTCTAGATAACTGTACAGTTTTTTCTCACAAGTAGAAGACTTTGTCAACAGTGCACCTTTTTCTTCTTTTCTTTCTTTCTTTCTTTTTTTTTTCTTTTTTTTTTTTAAACACTGTTCTGAATTAATTTGGCAAAGCGGCTCCCTCTTATGAAGGAAAGGAAACTTCAGGCTGACTGCATGTTTTTTGTTTTTTTTTTATTGTCACCATTTTGAAATGCTGCAGGACCAAAGTGTTTGACATAGGAGACAGTGATTGGAATGGAATTTGTGCACTCTGAATGTTAAAAGAAATCTTCTTCTGTACATGCCTCCCTTTGCGCACTGTTCTGTGATCACTGAACAGTGTGAAACTGTGTTTCAGAGAAGTCTTCTCTTCAGCATCAGCCTGTGGGTAAAGGGGACGGCTCTTGTCCCTTTCAGAACTTGCCTTCAGTGGTCACTGTTTAACACATCTTTGTGCTGGCCCTTGGGAGTGGCATTGCAGATTTTAAAAAAACAATCCTTTGATTCTTTCTGCTTGTTAGATTGCAAGGTTTTCTGAATCATAGAGCATTGTCTGTATGCCAGCCTACTTTAGGGGAGGGTTAGAAACCATAAACTGTCACTCAGGCTTCACTTTCAAATGCCGATAGCTCTTTAGCGTCTGACTTCTGATAATCACAGCATGTGTTAGCCACAGGAAAGAAACCTCAGGGTTGGATAAAACCAGGCTCTCAGTTCTAACAAATTGGGTCCAGCAATTAAAACATAGGAACCAGGGTAGTTGAGCATTTAATTTTGGAGTTTATCCAAATGCTTATTTTATTTAGATATATTTATGGTGTTTATATAACTGCATGTGTACTTATTTACTCAGTTCCTTTTCCAATAAAGCTTTAAATTAATTCCATTTTTATGAAATACTTAATAGTCAGAAACATGAGAAAGTGCCCTGCTACTCCAAACCTAGATTTGTGTCACTGATTATTTAGCCTGTCATTTAAACTCATTTTCAGAGAGGAGACTAAAAATTAGTGGTGATTGTGGTTGTAGTGAGAATTGTCACTAAAATCTTGCTTTCCTCCTAGGAACGGGATGGTTTCGGAAGCCTTTCTGTACCCAGAGGAAGAGGTCGTGGCCGAAGTGATTGGAGTGTTGGGGCACCTGGAGGGCTGCAGGAGGTAACCTACACAGTCCCAGCAGATAAATGCGGCCTTGTTATAGGCAAAGGTAATAAATCCTTGCTGGATTTCCACTTCACACCTATACCTCCAGAATCTGAGTTTGCCTAATTAATTCCATTTGCCCTCCTAAACTTATCTAGTCTAGCCCCTTTGTTTTACTGATCAGTCAACAAGTATTTATTAGGCATATTACCGAAAGCTAAGGCATATTACCGAAAGCTAGACCCTGGAATATAAAGACAAAAGGGAAATGGGCCCTGCCCTTAAGGAGTTCACATTTTTGTGAAGGAACTTTGCCTTGCCAAAAGTTACTCGTTGGCAGCCAAACCCAGCATCAAGTCTTGTGGCTCCACATTCTCCTGCACCACTCGAGGTTCTAGTTGTATTGAGCTAGTTTGAAATGTTAAGAAAGTGGTATTGAGATTTTCAAATAATTTGAATCATGTTCATAAAGTGCTTTAAAGTGCTACAGCAACCTCAGTTGTTGTTCTTAGACCATTGATGATTAGAGACAAGAATCCACTATTTTCATTTGATAGATGAGGAAACCCAGACCCAAAAAAGTCTAACAAATAACCAAGGACTGATTAAAAATCCAGTCTCGTGCTTTTCTGTTTTAGACAATAACAGTTACAGTATTTTGGCTTTTTAAATTTTTTTCCAAACTTCTTAATAAATAATTGTTGAGAAAAATGAAAGTGGATGGGCTTGCTTTGTGATCATTTTTTAAAAGAACAACTAAAATCCACATGAGTAATTGGGAATCTTCTTATCCTAATCCTTTAGTATGTTGTGGGAAATATATATATATATAGTGTATTGAGGAGACAAGTTGAAAGGGGAATAAGGATTTAAATACAAGTTCAAAGAATATTGTTCCTTTATGTAAGCCAGGTGCTCTGAAGCTTCTTTGTTTTTTTGGGGGGGTTTTTGTCATTTTTTTTTAAGCTGTTATCATTGCTTCATTAGTAGCAAGAAATAAACATAGAGGGTTGAGTTGCATAGGTAAAAGGTTTATATGAATGTATTCCTAATCTTCTAACACTCTCTTCCTGATTTTAATTGTTTTGTTATCTATCCAAATATATTAGTATTTAAAGACAATTCATGTAATTCAGTTGAGGACTAAACTTTAAAATTGACTTCTTGTGAATTATACATCTACTCCTAAGGATTAAATGATATATTTTATGTGAAAAGAAATAAGCTTGATTTTATCTTTAATTTGTTATTTGTCATTATAACACTTTCCAGAGAGCAGCATTAGTGAGTTCTCTTTAATTCCTGGGGGGAAAGAAGTAAGGATGGGAAATGGGAGCTTTGTCTCAAGCCACTAGAAATATGATGTCAGAGCACCACATAAAAGGGGGTGGTAAATATCCCAAAGCCCATTCTAAATTAACTCTTCCGTTAACTATTCCTTTGCAATTACAGAATGACTGTTATGTTTGCCTTAAATTTATTTTTTAACTGTTTACCTTAGACTATAAGCTTTAAGAAAGAGATTATCTGTGTAATTTCTTTTGTATATCTGACTGATGTTGTATCCCATATCACTAAGTATGATTCATTGACAATAACACATTTGATATCCTTCCCCTCCTCTATCCTGCCAGTTGGATGATTTTAGGCCAAATCTTGTTGATATCCATAGGTTATGAATTGTTATTGATCTTGATAGTTTCTTTTACTTTTAAAGATGAGCTGTAAATTATATATATGTACATATATTTTCCCCTTTAGATATCAGTGAAGCTTCTTTGTCTTTATCATTTGGGTTTCTTACCATTGGCAAAAGAGCAAGCTCTTTGTCTTCTTGCAAACCATTTTGAATCAACTGGATGAACTAAAGTGAATAAATAGAACAATTCCTCTCTCATTATCTTTTCCTTCTCTCTTCTCTCTTCCCCCCTCCATTTTTTGTTCTTTAAGAGGTTGGCTAGGTATGGTATCTTATTCTCCTTAAAGCTGTTGGGGATGTGGTTAAGAAGGGTACCCATACAAATGTCAGGCGTTCCCTTTGGGAGTTGGTGCTTGAAAACAAACTGCAGCCTCTTTGGGCCCCTAGCTGGATTTCCATGATAAACACAGCAATATTGACAGATAATGTGGCCAGCCTGGCTCTTGTCAGCCCAGCCTTTTAGCAGGTTTGATTAATTGCTTTACGATTTCACGTCCAGCTGGGGGGCCACTGGTGGGTCGTTTCTGCCCCCCATCAGGTGGAACAATGGAGCAGGCTGTTGAATCAGTCTATAGACAGCCACCATGTGCCAAGCGGGTGACCTCATTTTGAAGGAAGATGAACTTAAATTAACTCCTTCCGGCCCCATGTAGTATAGTGTTGACTGCCTTTCCTTATTAGCATGCTCCCTAGGTCTAAAAAAAGAATTCCTAGGGTTAGGGTTGCAAATGCAACTGTTTTCTGAAAGCAAAGGAGATATTAGCTGATTGGAGACTGGGGCTTTGAACTGCTAACATGCACTGTTTTGTGCATAAACCTTGAAATTAAATTATCTTGATTCAGGAGGTAAATGGTACTGACAGGGGCTTGGTGGGCTGATGAGTCCTGCAGAACCATAGCTTTCCTTGAAAGATGACCTTGTAGTCTTTCTTGTTTTAATACAGTAACCTGAAAACCATTTGACAAATAAAGCTGTTGTCCCATTTTGTGGGTCAATGAAAAGAAAATTCCATGACTCTTTGCATAGAATGACTCTTGAATGAAATGTGGTAGTTAACAGTACCAAGGAGTGAGGTTGTACTTTACTTATAAACAAATAAAGCTTAAAGAATATTTAAAATTGTCATGTTGTCACCTATAATTTATGTAGAGAATGGGGGGGGGATGGGAACTTTATACAAATCTAGCAGTGATTTAAGAAAAGCCTGAGAGTATTCAAAACTTTGATACCTACTTGATAAGTTTCTGGTTTTTTTATTTAAAACCACTTTGTATAATGTACTACTCTAACAAATATTAACAGAAACTTGGAATACTGTATTAGTTCTAAGGTTTATAAAATTGTAAATGACCTTTATCTTCAGCATACCAGATTATAGATGTGTTATTGTCTGTTACAAAAGCAAGGTTCTGGGGTTGATTTTGGGGGGGTTGCCTTGCTAGGGGATGCAACATATGTTGTCCCCCAAAATATCTTTGAAAACCTAATTGCTTGAGGTTAGTTATTCTGAAATGATATTCTCTCCCTAAGTATGGGGAACTGTTGGGACTTGGGACAAAGGAGGAAGCAAAGATTGGAATGTTAAAAAGGTTAAGAGTATGTTATAAATTAACAAATATGGCCCCTGTCCCCCTATAAGGTCCTGTGTAAGGGTTTTTGTTTTTTTGTTTTTAAACTTTACATAAGAGCAGGATATGGGAAAATCTCAAACAAAAAGAACTGTTTGATTATCATCTTAGCTGCTTTGCATATGGACTGGAGACAGTTACTGCCCTGTAACAGTTTTTCAGTGATTATTATCCTCTTTGATTTACAAGACCAGTGCTATAAGTTTTCCCTCTATTCTTCCTTCTCTTCTTCCTCCCCCCCCCCCCTTTTTTTTTCCTCTTCTCCAGTTGAGTGGAGCTGATCTTTAAGTTCTGTGAAATTTCAAAAGAAGAATTGAACCATTGTAATGCTGGCTGGAGCTTTTGTTAAGCAAATTTCATTAAGAGACTGGGACTCTCACAGGTTTTTCAAAAAGTCCAACTAAATTTTCATTAGCCCTGCTCCACCCAGTGTTCTTATGTACACTGTCATGGTATGGCTCTCTGTTTAGATCCATTCCCTATGGATGCAGTGACTTTAGAAGTGACAAGATGGTATATTAAATGCCTTAGTGGGAGCCAAGAATTGCTTGGTTCTTTGCCTGGCCATTTGACCTGTGTAGGGAGGGGAGAGCGGCTAGGGTGGCCTGTGTGTTTTGGTTGAAGGACTCTATTGAACAATGGAGGAGCTATCAGAAAGTCATTCTTATACCAAGAAAGGAGATTGTACTTATCAGAGGGAAAGTTGAAGACTTAAACACACAATGTTTTTTCTTAGGCCTAGAATTCTGAATGAGGATGATATTGGAGAGCAAACAAAATCCATAAATATTTATTGAGTACCTACAGCGTGATACATTGTAGTTGTACTAGTTCTTGGAATTTGGTACAGTTTGGTTTTAGATTGCAAATCTCCATTTCATATCATACATGTATTCTAATAATTGAGCACTTCAATGCCAATAAAGAGGTGTTCTGATGGTCATTTTCCTGCTGGTTTTACCTATTAGTGATCTTACCATATTCCAGCCTATTATCAGCAAGTGCTCAAGCTCCAACAAGCAGGTGGCTGCCTTCTTAGCAATATTGTTCCTTAAAAACACTTAAATGTTTCTATTTACTCTGTATATGTCCAGTGCATAGAAAGTATTTTGTTAACTGTTTTGTTAACTGTTATCAGAATCACACCTCATTTATTTTTTCCTGTATTCTTTTTTTCTACCTACAGGGGGTGAGAACATCAAAAGCATAAACCAGCAGTCAGGAGCTCATGTAGAACTTCAGCGGAATCCACCTCCTAATACAGACCCCAGCGTACGGATATTTACCATCAGAGGCATACCACAGCAGATCGAACTTGCCAGACATCTCATAGATGAGAAAGTTGGTGTACGTATAAGGCCCTTTTTCCCACCTTTGGGCTATTAGAATATTCTATTGGCTGTCTGGTGCCTTCCCCCTGCTTCCCCAGGAATCTTTGTATTTCCTGTGCCATTCAGCAGTTCCTCACACTGTTTTGGTGAGCTTGGTTGGGGCAGTTGGGTTATCCCCATTTTTACTGAGGGTGAAGTCTGAGGCACAGAGGCTGATAATGGTCATGGGACCAATGAGTGAAGCATTGTGGATGTTCCAGCTCCTCACCACCCCAAATCTATGCCTATTTTCCAGGCTAGATGGGGCTAATGCTTTGCACCCAGCACTGCCCGCCTGGCCTCTTGTTGGCATTGTACTGGTAGCCAGACATGCAGATGGTTTTCATTGACTCTGGCTTTAGTTTCAGGCACCTCAAAGCAGATAAAGGGAGTGTTGATGGAGGAAAGATTTGCCACTGCTCACCTCAAAGGGGACATAGAATTGCAGAAAGAGACTTGGGCCAGCCTTAATTGACGGGAGAGTCAAGCAGGTTGGTCCATATACACAGGGTGATAAGCTAGGTTTACTGTGGTGTTATCATCCATAGACATGGTGGTACCATTATTTGCTGTTCTGTGGTATTGTTCACCTGAGGGTGTGAAACCGTTCTGCAAATAGTTTTCTGTGGGGAAGAAAGGATAGATTTAGGGTTATGAGGTATTTTTGTTTTCATTTACTTTTTATTTTGACTTTTAAGGCTGATTTGGAATGGGAGGGTTTGGGCACAATTTAGATGATCAGTGAAAAGGAAGTTAGAATTGTCATTGTGTCTGTGACAGGGTACCAATATGGGCGCACCTGGAAGCTTTGGTCAGAGTCCTTTCAACCAAGCACCTGCTACACCTCATCAAAAGTGAGTCTTTTGCCTGTCTTTGCAGAGAATTTTCTCTCAGGAATTCCACCTGCCCACAGTGTCCCTTTTGGGGACTCCCAGTAAAAAGGGTGAACATTTGGTAAGGGCATCACAATCAAATAATGTCTTAAATTGGGCCATACTGATGATTAATGTCAGGGCTTTTCCAGACTAATTTGGAAGTCCTCTTTTCTAACAATAACATTAAAAAACTAACACATAGTCACTGCCAATGGATTCTAAAACAGGACTTCTGGGCCAGTCTATTTCGTAATTTCCACTCCTAGCATTTTTATTTATTTGTTTTTACATCCCATGTAGCACCTTTCCTCCGAGGAGCTCAGGGTGCTTTCCAAACATTGCTGCTAAAGTGAACGGTAACCCTCACAGCAACCCTGTGAGGTAGGTAAAACCAATTATTTCATTCTATGTCTCTTGTAATAGTAAAACAAGCTTAATCTTACAAGTTTAGTTTTCAGATTTTGAGAAATGGGTGGGAATCATGGAAAAAGAATATTGAATGAAAGAAAATGTGAAGGGAGGTGGTCATGGAAGATGAAGGGACATGATGGATCAGAAAGAATGAATGTTTTGTAATCCGCAGTGGTCCTCAGGCATTTATGACCCAGGGCTGGGGTAATACCTACCAGACGTGGCAGACGCCTGCACAGCAAGTCCCAAGTAAGTAACACTTCAGGGTCCGATGAAACAAGATGCATATTTTCTTACATTGTGTAAGAAAAATAGATCAGTGAATTCCTAGAACCCTCTCAAGTCTAAAAGGTAGTGAAGCCTTCCTATAAAATGTAGACATAGCCAATCAAAGGTGATTGGTGTGAAAAAACAGCTTAAGTCTTCTGCATTCTCATGGATATGTTACTACAGACTGGCTGCATAGAGCCCCACTGTTCCTGATGCTTTCTTCATCATTTGCCTTTTCTGTTCCAAGATGTTGACTGACTGTTGTTTCCACAAACCTAGAAAACAATAAGGACCCAATTGCTCCCTCTCTCAGATCACACAAGGGCTCATGGCCCTTCCTTGTGGTTGACTGCAGTCTGCAGACAATGTGATACAGGGGTTGTGAAGGAGATGAGAAGGCTTAGAAAAGAAAAATCAGCATCTCTCTTGCTGTTGCTCTCTGGGTTGGGAATTTAACTGAAGCCTCTCTTTTACTTCCTTTAGTCACTTTCCAGGTTTATTGACTTGTTTCATTCTGTTTAACAGTCACTAGGCACTTGTCCCTCATGAATGGGTCATAAATATCCCATTTCACAAGAGTTTCCTTTGGACCAAACTACTCTTAACATTATTGCTATTTAGCCAGGTCTCATGATGAAAAGACTGAAGAAAAACATTAACCCTAACTCTATCTTCTTGGGTGCCTCACAGAACCTTTCTCTTTGATCTGGATGACAATATCCCTCATTTTTTTACTTACCTCAGTATCTGAATTCTACTCATCCTCTATTACAAAGGTGGTGGTTTGGGGGGAATACAGAAAATGACAATCACTAAGCAGATGTTTAATTTTCCTTAAATTCCAGGGGGAGGGTTCTGATTTCTTTGGTAGAGAGTTGTGTAACTCCTTTTTGAGAAAATTTGGAAAGCTTGCCCAAGTCTTCCAGTCTATATTCCCCTTGTTGCTGCTTTAATTGGTTATGGCTCAAAAGGCTCTTTTGGAAATTCTTTCTTATTGTCTGGAAACTAAAATGACCCTTTAGACTTGAATTTCTCTTGTTTTCAGCTCGAGTCAAATGAGTTCCCAAACCAGAAACTAGCTTTAGCTGTTCTAACCCTCATGTTTTATTGATGTTTAGAATGTGTTGTTAACCCTTTTTAGTTATTTCCAGAGACTTTTCCTATTTAATCATCCTTCTTAAAAACCCAGATTTCTTTGACATATTGAAAATTCTAACATGTTTTTGTTTGGGAAGCATTCATTTTGATTCTGTAGATTTTATGACTTGTAGCATACTTTTATGTTCCATTAAGTGTTCTTGTGCCAGGTGATATGGACTTTGCACATTGGAAATAAAGGAGTCCTGTTTCTATAGTTATTTCACAAATAAATATTCCAGTAGATGTGAGACAACAGGACTAGGAGTTGAGTCCTAGATTCTAGTATTGATTTCTTCACTCTCTAATCTTATTGTGAATGTCAAGGCACTTCTCTGCTCTGAACCTCTTAGATCTTATAGGCCCCTTCCATTTTTAAGGTTATAATTCTGTTATTTGAAAGTCAGATTTTTTTTTGAATGACTGTAGCTTGACTAGCAAAGAATAATCTTCGGGTTAACTAGTAGTCAAGAAACAGCCTAACTGAACATTTCCCATTCTTTGCTGTGGTGAAGACAAATTCTGAACACAGTCAGAAAAGTAGATGTGTTTAGACTGATTACTAGTCAGTTCTGATTTTCTCCCCCTTTGAAGGATGAGAGAAATAAAAATGTAGTTGAGAGCTTTGTGTTAGCCATTGAAGATGGAAGTTGTTTTTTTAATTTTTAATGATAGCCTTTTATTTTCAAAATACATGCAGATAGTTCTCAACATGGCACTGCAAAACCCTGTGTTCCAAATTTTTCTCCTCCCCTCTTCTTCTAGACAGCAAATAATCTAATATAGGTTTGTTTCTATATGACATGTTTATGTGCAACTCTTCTAAATGTGTTTCCACATCTGTCACAGAAGTGGTGCAGTTATTAAAGCAGACTTGACTGCACTGTTCCCTGGCTAAAAATCAGAGAGTGGTTTCCTGATCTCTCCTCCTCTTTCTCCCCAAGGCATGGGAGGATTACTACACAGAAAGTACATAGATATCTATAACTGAAAAATCTTATTTCCTGCATCTCAAATGCTACTTTATTTAGTTTAAATTTTTAAAGGATATCTTACTGGAGGTGTGGGGGAGGGGACTGTGACAGGGTGGAAGGAAAGGAAATATTGATTCCACCTTCTTATCTGTCTAGTAATATATTTCTGCCTGCCATCCAACTTCTTAGTCCCCCTCAGAGAACTAGATCATTCCACTGTCAATATAAAATACCTATCAAAAAAATTGTCTTCTCTACACTTCCTTCACTCTCTCCCCTTGGCCTTTACTTCTGTAATGATGGGAGTGGAGAAAGGAAGATTCTCTTTTCCTGACCCCCACTCTTAACCCAAATTATGCATTTGAACATAACCTCCTCAAATCTATCTTCAGTCTTAAATAAATTAATTACTGGGTAAAATTAATTACTTAATACATTAAAAATGTATTAAGGCTGTGTCCTTTTAGCCTACTTTGGACTCTTTAATTCTGATAAAAATAAAAGGCATTCAGGGGGTCCTTTCCTTTGTTGGTATTAGCAGGTGGACCCTCAAGTCGGCCCTGACCTCAGCAGAAAGAAAGGTCCTGACTTATGGCTTTGGTCAAGTCTTTTAACACTCTTTAATGCCCCTGAACAGGATGCTACCGATCCATTCCTTCCACCCACTTCACACTTACAATGTATTATGTTTAACAATCTCTTTTCCCCCACCTTCCAATTCTCACTGATTTCGAATCCTTTTGCAGCTTATATTGCACTGCATCTTGGGGGTGGAAGGGGAAGGAGTAAAGAGTTAGAATTAACTATCCCTCCTGTCCACTTTCCCTTGTCTCTAGCCTTCCATCTTCTTTCCCCAAAAAGAAATTTGGAATAGATTTCAATCTGATACATATATTGGCTTTTTACTAGAATTATAGACTTTGCAAATGAGTTTCCATAATAATGTGTATGTTGGGGAGCACAGTGAAGTGAGGTTAAGATTGAGCTTCCTTTCTTAAAATTTCTTTAATTTCCTATGTTCAGTTTAATTGAATGTTTACAAGTCTGCTTGTTCAGCTGTAGCCTTTTGTTTTCAAATAAAAGAGAAAGATCATATAAAGTGGTGGTATTATTTTGCTCCCGTATATTTGAAGTTCAGTTGACTGTGTAAACAAAACCAACTCCGCCTTTCATGTTTCTCTTAGCCTCCTGTCTATTACATACTCTTCTTGTTTAAGGTATTGAATGCTAAGTCACCTCAAAGTAGTCCATAGCCAGTGTCTCTGAAGCCTCCTCCCTGGCCCACTTCATTAGGACGTTTCTTTGCTCTCATAACAACCTATCCTGTTTGTTTCTGTCTTAGAGGCCATCCCCTTCCCCCTAACTCAGCTACTGTGTTCCATGCCTAACCTAGAGGGACCTTCTTTGTACCCCTTCCCCACACAACCAGGGACCAAAATTGGTAGTGTCTTTCTTGGATGGAGGTTCACATTTTGTTTTCTTTCTCTTTTGTCCTGTCATCTATCCTTTTCCAGCTAAATCTATTGCCTCTTTCCCCCAAAAAATACTAAAGCACCTAAAACATCATTGTGAGGTGTGTATCTCACAGGCTTGTTGGTGTGGGTAAAAAATACACCAGGAAGTTCTGGGAAGGAGGAAAAAACCTTCCTTTCCTCACTGGCCTGATTGTTTTTGTCCTCTTCAAACAGGCCAGCAGAGCCAGCAGCAGAACAGCCAGCCTGGTTACAGCAAGGCATGGGAGGACTATTACAAAAAACAGAGTGAGTGGCTTTCTTCAAAGGCAGATGACCAATGACAAAGTACCTTCTTGTTTCTCCTGAGTACAACTTTATTTGATTGTGGACAGAGCATCTTCTTTTCCTCACCCTTTTCCCTCAGGAACTTCATGCTAACACCCCAACTTTGTTTCCCCATTTTTCTTTTCCTTTTGCCAGAGCAGTGCTGTAACCATCCAGTTATGTCTCAGCTGGTTTAGAAATGCACATTACCCCTATTCTATGTTGATTTTCATACTGTTGATTCCTATTGAGCAGCAGTAGACTAGGTGAGACACATTGTAGAAGTAGACGTGTAGTACTGGGTTAAGTCTTCCTGCTTAATCCATATAACTGAACCACAAACCAAATCAATATTACAAACACCTAGGTAATCAATTCAGATCAGAGCTAAAATTGGTATATTTTCTTAAATGGTTGAGTTAGATGAATTAAATATTCTATAATCTGAATTGAGATCTCATTTGGTTTGAAATCTTGATTCACAACACTTGCTAGCTGTGAGAGCTCAGGTTGAAGGTTGGTGAGATTGGGTAAACTAAAAGATTTAAGGTTTAGGGAGTTTCTATGAAGGGAAATGATACTTCTTTCCCTGTCATTGAGAAAATTTCCTGGGTGTGAAAAGGAATGAGGGTTACTGAGGGGGGAAGCTGAAATGATACTTTTATCAAGGATGGTTCGTGGTGAGGCAGTAATGGGAATAGTGGAATTTTTTGGTTAAGTGTTTGTAATTTGCACTTATCAGCAAGTCAGCTTCACTCAGGTCCTTATGACTTTGCACCTCTTGAAAACTGAAATATCAGACAATGTAAACTATATTTCCTGAAGTCCACCAACACTTTAGGAAGGGGGAAATACAGGTTTGAACCCTGTTTTACTTAATATGGCTTGTCTTTGCACTGGTATAGGTGCCTTTGGATAATTTGTCTTTCCTCTTTTGTCAATCAGGCCATGCCGCCAGTGCAGCTTCTCAGGCAAGTTCTCCACCGGACTACACAATGGCCTGGGCGGAGTATTACAGACAGCAAGCTGCTTACTATGGGCAAACATTAGGGCAAGCTCAGGCCCACAGCCAGGTCTGTATTTCCCTGAACACAACAGTGTGTACCTCTGTCCTGTTCTTTTCTCCCCTACCTAAGAATAGTTTGGTGACTGAATTGAACACTGGCGTGCCATCCCATTGAAGCTCTTGACTTTAGCCAGCCACTATTTTCATTGTCCCCTGTTGTTCCTCCATCCTTAAACATAGCTGTCTAATACTTGGGTCTTTGTAAAATTTGGACACGGGCAAAAAAGCAAATATTAGCTGGGATACTTAAATTAGCCAGGAAGAAAGAAGTCCTATTAGCCACTTCTGTTTAGAATTCCTGCTTTCTTGCTTTTTCTATTCAATGAATCTTTGGGGCCAAGGATAGCTGGAGTTAATTTTATAACCTAGTGGGGCAACTCCTCTGGATGGACTAATAAATTGCCATCAATTTGTCAGTTGTATAAAATACAGTCCAAAAAGTAGGCTTTCTAAGGCACCTCCCCATGGGGAGTATTGCCATTCTGAGCAAGTTACTACTCTATGATGTTTTCTGATATGGGAAGCCAGCTATTGAAGTTGCTGTCATTTGACTTAGAAAGGTGTCCAACAACAATGATTATCTAGCCTTGTCCTGTTTCAGTTCCATGAGTCATCTCACAGATCATGTAAAAGAGGGTCTGAAACATTCTACTCGTTGGGAGGCAGGGCCAAGGAGCACAGAGCCTTTAATCCTATGGACAAGAAATAGGCCTTCTAAAATTTAATAATTAGCCATTTGATGGGTATTGAGGTCAAATTATTAAGTAACTAAAGGAAAAATATCCACAGGTTTTCTTGTTAGCAATGCAAACCATAGTGTTCAATGACTCAAATAATGGTTACCTTAGCAGCTGCCTTAGAGGGCTCAGCAGCTATAGGTAGCTGAGCTTTCCAAAAGCTAATGGAATGGTCATAGCCTAGGAAATGCTAGTACTATTCTCTCACCCCATTCTATTTCTCCGTTTGGAAGAACATCCCTCCTAAAAAAGGTTTTTTCTTGCCATACCCTGTAACATCAGTCTCATGGAGGGGTGGGGACATTTCCTTGTACATTGGCTCTGTTGTTTATTTGGATGCCTGATTATAGTGCCCGAGGGAGAGAAAGTGTGACCTGTCACCCACCCTGGGAGAACTGTTTCAGAAGTAGATACTTTTAAAAATCTACCAAGAAATAACTTTTCTTCTTTTTTTTTTTTCCCCCTCTGCAGGAGCAGTAGAACAATGTCCTTATGGCAATTTTTTCCCCTTGAAATCATTGTGAAAGAAAACCTTTTTGTAACAGAGGTTTCTAGATTTGCAGCCTTTTGATGAAGATTTTTTTTGTTCGTTTTTGTGAAACACTAGTTGTAGAATAATCTATACTGAACTTTTCTAAGAATCAGGAAAAATTAGTAATATACTAAACTTCATGAAAATGCTGGTAATCTTTTGATTTTGTTTTTTTGGGGGGCATTTTTTTGTTGTTTTTATTGTTACTTCCAAATTTGTAAACTTTGGGGTTCTTTTTGGAACAGTGTCTGCAAATTCTAGGCACCAAAATGTACTCCAGAGTAGTGACATTTCAAACATGGAAATTTTTGTTTGTTTGGGGGTTTTTTGTTTTGTTTTTTTCTTGGCGTGTTTCTTTTTCCTTTTTGATCTTTTCTGTTGCAACAAAGTGGCTTGGAAGTCTTAGGTGTTATGTAACAAATCCTAAAAAAATTTTTAAACAGTATTTAAATATTCTTAAATATGTAAATGCATTATTAAATGTTTTACTTCTAATTTCTTTTATTTTGGCTGTCTGGTTTTATTGCATTTTTTTTAAAAATACTACATTATGTATTGTAATTAATTATGTGAATTCTGTATTGAGACAGTTAACTGTCGGACAGGTTAGGGGAGGGGGGGCATTTTGTAGGGTTTGTATAATTTCTAGAGTCTAAAGGGGTAATATAAAAACATGTAATTTTTTTTAGCAATACTTTTTTTCACATGTCCATTTTGGGTTGCATTTGTGTATCTAAGACCTCCAAGCTTATTTTAAAAAATTTTAAAAACCTTCCTCTAAGCTCTCAGAAATATAAATACTGTTATTTTTAATATTAAAAATAAATCAGCTACTAGTAACTTTAACAAACACTGTGGAACATTAAAACCATATATAAGGTAGTAACTATTTTTTAATTCCAAGGTGTTTTTTGCTTTTTTTCATTTTTCTTTTCAAATATTTTCATATCTAATATTTGTCCAATTACTTAGAAAAATAAATGATTCTAGTATTAACCACAGTATGCGCTAAATAATTTTGATTTAATAAAAAGGATAATATGATTTCTTATGTTTAGTGTTTTCTTGTACAGATAACTGTATTTTTAAAAGAAAAAACGGAACTGAAACTATTTTTTCTTGCATTTTTAATTGACCTGAGGGACATTCCGTTTTGAAATGTACTGAATTTACTGTTTTTTTTTTCCTCTTTCTTTTTATTTCCCTATAATGCTTGAAATGTCTAACTATAAAAAATGCAATTAAATAATGTTGAGCATGGTGTTTAAAACAAAATGTTCTTTTTATTTGACTGACAGTTGCATTTTACACTCTATATAATAAAATTTCCACAAGGCTTCTTGTGGGTGAAGTGTTTTGAGTCTGTTTTATTTTGCATTTTCTTGGTACCTCCCCTTCCCATTGCCACTCCAAATGGAAAAAGGTCAGAAATGCTTGCCTGCTCTTAGACAACTGACTCGCATTGCATTATCTCCAACTTAGTTGCTACACTACATAGGCTTATATCTACTTCGTTAAACTAATTTCATTTTAATGGCTTTGTATAATTTGATGTTATTGACTTGAGAGCCTTAATTACAATCAGCCCCCTCTTACCTGTCACATCTAAGCATCTCTTGAAATGGCGTGACACTGAGAAGTTAATAACTAGAGTTTTCTCATATGGAAAGACGCTGTCATTGTAAGTGGGTCTTGAAGATTAATTTATGGGAGTAATATCAAGGGCTTTTGATCCAATCCTCAGCTGTATAAACACATTTTCCTGTAACTAAGTCAGCAAAGCCTGCATGATCTGCTCCATATTTTCTACTAACCGATCCATACATAATCATGATTGTGTATAATGTATCATTTTATATACAATCATGTGATTACATATAAAATTATGATTTACATTTCTTTATTTCTAGTCCTTGTGAGTGTTGCCATTCTTGTTCTCAGAAGTAACAGATTTGGGTGATGCTTCAGCTGGAAGTGGTGCTACACATAACACTGATCACTACTTAGGGGTGGAAACAGGTCTGAGACTACTTTGGTGGAATCTTCCTTGTGAATGGTTCTATTCAAGTGATGAAGTATACAATCACAGCTAAAGGCCAAATGCTCTCTGAATCAAGGATGTAGAACAATATAGTGAAAGAATAAATACTTCTGCCTTTTTTTTTAACCACCTGCTTTTCTAATTTCTATAACTAGCAGTGATGTTGAAGGCAGATTTTTATACTTAATATTTATGTATGCTGCCATCCTCTTTGTCTTTACGTAGAAATCTCTTGATTTAGATGGCTTCTTGATCAGCTCCTGAATAGAACTCTCCTATCATGATTATTTACAACTCATCTGCTTTATTTTCTGGGCCCCAGACTTTTCCCTCTCTCTCCCTTGCCCCCCCCAAAAAAAAGGCATCTGTGGCCCAGATAGGTCAGAAAGGGGTGTAGAGAGAATCCCATCTGCAGCAATTTTGAGGCATATTGAAAGCCGGAAGAAAAAATGGGGATATGGCATCTTTAAATACACCTCTAGAGAATCGAGTTTGACGTTGAGAGATTGAATAGTAAAAGCCACTTGGAAAAAAAGAAGGGAGGGGGTGAACAAGAGGAGGGCATAAACGCTGATGATGGGAATGGGAATTGGGGAGAGGGCATTACAGAGAAGACTTCCTTCTAATTCATCTTCTAAGCTCTGTGCCAAAACAGCATTTGGCATGGTTCACAGGGAGCAATTGTGTGATAATGAACCCTAAGGTGTCCCTTAATTGAAGACTGAGTATTGCGGCTTGTGCCAAGAGTCATAAATGGCACAGGATTGTGGGAGGATGCATTTTCTTAAATGTATCTGTAAGTACAGATTAGCGCTTTTCCCCAGTGAAATGCCCATACTATAAATTATGGAAATATCTCCTTCTGATGCAACCTTTTATTGAGGGGGTGGGGTAGGGTGGGGTGGAGGGAGGAGGGGGAAAAGTTTGCAAGCATATGAAATTTGGCCTCATTAAGATGGCGCCCACAGAATATGGGTTTTTTTTTTCATCAGCAGTCTGGTGTCTTAGAAGGCTAAAGTGCTTGAAATGCACCAACTTCAGCGATTGTTTTCCATTAAGAAAGCTGCATGGTCATCACTAAGGACTTTGTGTCTGTGGGGGTTGGGCAAAGAGTGTTGAGGGATGGGGGCTTCTGACCTGTGTTTAAAACTTGGTCCCCATTCTCAGAGGCTTATGAGTATGAAGAAGTTGCATTGGCAATCCCAGAGACCCTCAGAGGAGTTTGAGGTGATGTGTTCTGAGAAGGCCTTTCTAGTTGGTCTTGGTACCTGTCCACACCCACAGGCTTCTCAGGTTATGGTATGCATTACTCTTCCTGTGGCTGTAATTTGTACAACTTTATATATCCCCCCATCTTTGTCCTTTCTTTTTGGAGGGGGATGGGAAGGAAAGTGGGGCTATATATTGCTAGTTGATGGGCTGTTCAGACTTCAAAGTGGAGCAGTGTCCATGGGGTTTCCTTGACAAAAATACTGAAGTGGTTTGCCATTTATTTCTCCAGTGGATCACCTTTTGTCAGAACTCTACTATGACCTGTCCAGGTAATCTGGGGTAGACCTTGGCAACTTGGTCCATTAAGGCATTTCAACACCAGAGGGTATTGACCTCTGCCTCTTCGTGTTTGGGGCAGTACCTCTGTGCCATGGGCCCCCTCAATAATGCCCTGGTATCAGCTGGGATATTACAGATAGGCTAACACAGATGGCCCCAGTTAGATCTTTCCGATTAATGGACTAGAAGACTGCCTGAGATCTAAATCTGGGAACAGAAGTGGGGCACAAGGGATATGCTGAAAAAGTGGGTGCCAGCCTGAATATTTTTATTTGGGTGGAGGAAATAAGATGTGAGTCTAAATTAAATACAGGGTCTTAGGATAAGCTTTCTGCCAGGTTTCAACACTATTCATGAACATTTGGCTTCTTTGACCTCTGAGATTTCTAATTCTGGGCTTTTATGCCCAGAGGGAGGATATAGAGGAACCTTTGTTTTCCTCTGTCTTTCTGCAGAGAACCATTGCTCAACCCTTAAGTAAAATGGTGGTAAGCCTGAGTTCTCCAAGGTTGTGTCTGGAGGACAAGTTTGGGCAGGCCCTACCAAGGTTGAAAAGTTTGACTGTAGGACCAGAGACAGACTATAGCTGGCATCTCAGGGCTAGGGCCCTAGACTTGGAATCAGGAACACTTGAGTTCCTATTCAGCCTCTGACACTAGCTGTATACAGATGGACAGGTCTCAGCCTCCCTAAACCACAAACTTCCTTAACCTCACAGGATTGTGAGGATCAAATGAGAGAATGATGAGATGTAATATGTTTGCTACTAATATTGTTGTTCCTATCTTCTCAAGATGTCTAATTCCACTAGAAATGGTCCTGGTAACAGGCTACTACCTTATTCGTTTATGCTTAATATCTTCCTGACTAACTGCAAGTAGGTAAAATAGTAATTGAATAAGTATTTAGGTACAAATTTATTTCTGTAGTCTCTGCTCCCCAAGAATGAAGTAGCAGCAGACAGGTGACAGGAAGGATAATGGCAGGGATGGTGATGAGTTAAGCTAAAGGCTGAAGGCTCATTACCAAAGGTTTGGTCCCAATAAATCAAAAAACTACCAAGGTCTGAAAGTGTTTCCTTATACTTCAGTAAAGGGAGTAACCATATTTATAGAATATCTTCACTGAAGTATTTAACCAAGTCCCCTATTCCTTTTGCCCCCAACAACTCTATGTCTTTATCCTCTCAAGAATTCCAAATCAGCCATTTATAAATATCAGATGGAAGAACAACTCAGAGATCCAAATGGGAAAGGTAAAATAGTGTTGGTTTCCCAGAACTTTATTCTTTTTTTTTTATAATAGCTTTTTGCTTTCAAAATAGTTCTCCCTTGCAAAACCTTGCGTTCTAAGTTTTTTCCCTCCCTTTTCCCCACCTAGATAGTAAGTAATTCAGTATAAGTTAAACATGTGCAATTCTTCGAAACGTATTTCCACATTTATCATGCTGCACAAGAAAAATCAGATTTTTAAAAAAAGCAAGAAAATTACAAAAAAAAAAAAAAGGTGAAAATACTGAATTGTGATCCACATTCAGTCCCCATAGTCCTCTTTCTGGATACAGATGGCTCTCTCCATCACAAGTCTATTGGAATTGGTCTGAATCACCTCATTGTTGAAGAGCCAAGTCCATCACAGTTGATTATCACGTAATCTTGTTGCCATGTACATTGATCTGGTTCTGCTCATTTCACTTAGCATCAGTTCATATAAGTCTCTTCAGGCCTCTCTGAAATCATCCTGCTGATGCATGCAATGGAATATGATTGTTCTATAAGAAATGATCATCAGGATCATATATAAATTATTCAGTTGTTCTCCAATTGATGAGCATTCACTCAGTTTCCAGTTCCTTGCCACCACAAAAAGGGCTGCCACAAATATTTTGAGATTCTTTTCCCTTTTTTATGATGTTTGGGATACAGACTCAGTAGAGACGCTGCTGAATCAAAGGTGCACAATTTGATAATCCTTTGGGCATAGTTCTAAATTACTTTCCAGAATGGTTGGATCAGTTCACAACTCCACCAACAATGTGTTAACGTCCCAGTTTTCCCACATTCCCTCCAAAATTTATCATCTTTTCCTGCCATTTTAGACAATCTGAGGACAGGTGTGTAGTGGTACCTTGGAGTTGTCTTAATTTGCATTTCTCTAATCAATACTGATTTAGAGCATTTTCTCATGACTAAAAAATTGTCTCAGAACTTTGTTCTTATAAAAATATTTTCAAATTACCTACTGCATGACAATCAAAATTTAGAATATGTCTTTGTGTGGGTGATAAGTAGAAGGGGGTCTATCTTTTTTTTTAAGCTTCAAGGTTTTTTTTTCTTTTTTATTAAAGCTTTTTATTTTCAAAACATATGCATGGATAATTTTTCAACATCGACCCTTGCAAAACCTTGTGTTTGAATTTTTCCCCTCCTTCTCTTTTTTCTTATAGAACAATAATATCCCATAACATTCATTTACCATAACGTATTCTGCTTTTCTTTAACTGATGGTCATCTACTCAGTTTTCAGTTTCTTGCCACTACAAAAAGGGCTGCCACAAACGTTTTTGCACATGTGGGTCCAGAAGGGATCTATCTTGCATAAATGCCCTGCCATTTCATTATCTTCTTTATTAAGGAAATCCTTTTCTAAACTGAAAAAGGGATCCTTTTTTTTTTTTCTTATTACCTTCTTGCTGCTTCTGTCTCTAACCCAGTGATTATCCTGTCCTCTCTTTCTGCCCCACCTTGTGTGATCTAAGTCAGTCAAATACCCATTAGACCAGGAGGGAATCAGTATGTGGCCTATCACTGGACCACAGTGCAATAGTGCATAATGGGACCTGGAAGGTAATAGTATAACTGTACTTTGATCTGGCCTACTTCTGTGATGATGTGTTCTATTTTAGAAAAGACATTGCTTTGAATAAAAGTGGGACAATAGGTAGGAAAGGGGCAAGAGAAAAGCCATGTTAAGAGCAATAGTCAGAAGGCCTGGATATAGTCTTGGCACTATCATTAATCTATTCTGTGACCTTGATAAAAGACTCTTTACCTCTATCTCCACCTATTACCTTATTCACCTCTGTGGATTTCACTCATTTTCCTCATCTATAAAATCAGGTTTGCACTAGATGGTCACTAAGATCCCTTTCAGATCTTAACTAATCTACTGTTCAGAGTCTGTGTTCTATGATCCTTCCATCCCTAATATTCCATAATATATTTTATATTCTGTAATATAGCCGAGGGCTATCATTCTTTGGCTCTTTCTTGGATGGAGGTCTGTTTTCTGTAAGTTTGGGTTGAGCCTCCTTAGTAACTTGGGTTCAATTCACTCTTCCATGTGGGAATTCCATGCCAGAGGAAATTTTTCCATTTGCTGCTCTATAGCCATCCATTTGGTATCATGTTTCTTTCTCCCGTGGGTCAGTGGTTTCTAATTCAAATAGAAATGATCCTTGGATTCAGCCCATATTGACTTAGAAAATTAGAAGTTAACATTATCCATGCTGTACTAAATTTTTATTTATTAAACATTTCCCAGACATATTTTAATCTGATTTGGGCTTCACAGTGGAGTTTGACACCTCTGCTATGGATAAAACCAAACTTCAAATTATTCAAATTTAGTTCTGTTTAGTTTTGAAATGCTTGGGAGTTTATTTGGGGACTTTTGAGGGGCAGAAAAGCTAATGAATTTATCTTATTAAAGAATAGTGTAAAACAAGTCTGCATTTCTCTAGTTTGCACAATTGAATGCCACAACCAACCACCTAGCAAATTGTAAATTTGATGAGATGGTACAGTGGTGAACATGAGCTTGTTGATTGTCACTCAACTTTAAAAGCAGTCATTTAACAATTTATTAAGCACCAAATATGTGCTTAAAAAAAAAAGAAAAACATAGCACACTAAGCTCCTAAGGAGCTCCCAGTCTAATAGGGATATATATATATATATATATATATATATATATATATATATATATACATATATATATATATATATACACAAACTATATACAAATAAAATGTATGTATAAGATAAATGGGAGATAACCAACAAAAGGAAAGTACTGGCTTTAAGGACTGAAAGCTGGAAATTGAAGAAAATCAGAGAAACCATGCTTAAGAGGACAATTGATATAGAGGGTGGGATGGAAGGAAAAACTGAACTTGGCATCATAATGTCATTTAAGTTCTGAGCTTCAGTTTCCTTATCTGTAAAATAACACTAAAAATAAGTAACATTTTTATGCTACTTTGAGGTTTAAAAACACTCATAATCTTTACATACTTTGTATTTCAGAATTGTTGAGAGTTTCTTTTGTAATTATAGTAGGACAACAAAATGTGAGCCGTTTTTTTTTAATTTAGTATTTTCCCCCAATCATAAATAAAAACAATTTTTAACATTTATTTTTAAACTTTGAGTTCCAGATTTTCTCTCTTCCTCTCTCCCTACATCTCCACCCTTCCTCATTAAGAATATAAGCAATTTGATATAGGTTAAACATGTGTAGTCATGCAAAACTTTTTCATAATACTGATATTGTAAAAGAAAACATAACCAAAAAAAAAAAAAAACAACCCAAATCCCCCCAAAAAGTCAATTCTTTCTCTGGGTATGGATATCATTTTTTATCATAACTCCTTCAGAGTGGTCTTGTATCTATTTATTGCTGAGAAAAATATGTCACAGTACATTTCATTGCATCACAAGCTACTATTTTCCTTAGTGGTAAACAGTGTGACAAAGCAGATATGATTGATGAGCTTGGAGTCAGAGGGAAGACCTGTGTTCAGATTTCACCTCTGACACAAATTAGCTGTGAAAACTAGTCATTTAAGCTCTCAGTGTCCCAGGCAACTGTAAGACCAGACTTCTTCTATGCCCAAAGGGTTATTAAACTTGGTACACTCTGTGATTCATCCAGTGTCTCTACTGGGTCTGTATCCTAAAGAGATTATGAAAAAGAGAAAAGTACCCACATGTGCAAAAATGTTTGTAGCAGCCCTTTTTGTAGCGGCAAGGAACTGGAAACTGAGTGGATACCTATCAATTGGAGAATGGTTGAATAAGTCATGGTGTATGAATGTTAAGGAATATTATTGTTCTGTAAGAAATGACCAGCAGGATGATTTCAGAGAGGCCTGGAGAGACTTGCATGAACTGATGCTGAGTGAAATCAGCAGAACCAGGAGAACATTATTCACA
This sequence comes from Myrmecobius fasciatus, assembly GCA_023553655.1. Taxonomy (NCBI): domain Eukaryota; kingdom Metazoa; phylum Chordata; class Mammalia; order Dasyuromorphia; family Myrmecobiidae; genus Myrmecobius; species Myrmecobius fasciatus. The sequence continues at coordinate 203,971 of JAJPUD010001148.1, forward strand.
GCAACAAGACTATATGATGATCAATTCTTATAGAATGTGGCTCTTTTCAATAGTAAATTGAATTCCAACAGACTTGGGATGAAAAGTGCCATCCACATCCAGAGAGAGAACTATGAAGACTAAATATGGATTGAAGCATACTATTTTCACTTTTTTGTTGTTGTTTTTTTCTTACAGTTTTTCCCTTTTGTTCTGATTTTTCTTTCACAATGTGATTAATATGGAAATAGGTTTAAAGTGATTACACATGTATAATTTATATCAGATTACTTGCTGTCTTAGGGAGAAAGGGGAGACAAGACCCAGAACGAGAAGGCTGGTGAGGAATTATCACTCTTTGCAGATGGCATGATGGTATACTTAGAGAACCCTAGAGACTCAACTAAAAAACTACTAGAAACAATTCACAACTTTAGCAAAGTTGCAGGATACAAAATAAATCCACATAAATCATCAGCATTTTTATATATTACCAACAAAGTTCAGCAGCAAGAGATACAAAAAGAAATTCTATTCAAAATAATGGTTGGTAGTATAAAATATTTGGGAATCTATCTGCCAAGGAAAAGTTAGAAACTATAGGAACAAAACTACAAAGCACTTTCCACACAAATAAAGTCAGACCTAGTCAATTGGAAAAACATTAAGTGCTCATGGGCAAGCCGAGCGAATATAATAAAACTGACAATACTACCCAAACTAATTTACTTATTTGGAGCTATACCAATCAAACTTCCAAGAAATTATTTTACAGATCTAGAAAAAATAGTAGCAAAGTTCATTTGGAAGAATAAAAGGTCAAGAATTTCAAGGGAATTAATGAAGAAAAAAAAAAGGCTGATGAAGGTGGCCTTGCTTTGCCAGATCTAAAACTACATTATAAAGCAGCGGTCATCAAAACCATTTGGTACTGGCTAAGAAATAGAGTAGTTGATCAGTGGAATAGGATAGGATCACAGGACAGACTAGGCAATAACTATAGCAGTCTAGTGTTTGATAAACCCAAAGACTCCAGCTTTTGGGATAAGTACTCACTATTCGGCAAAAACTGCTGGGAAAATTGGAAACTAGTATGGAAGAAATTAGGGCTTGACCCATACCTAACACCACATACCAAGATAAGATCTAAATGTGTTCATGATTTAGATATAGTGATATTCTAAGCAAATTAGAGGAACATAGGATAGTTTACCTCTCAGACCTGTGGAGATGGAATAAATTTATGTCCAAAGAAGAACTGGAACTCTTAATTGAACACCAGATAGATAATTCTGACTATATTAAGTTAAAAAGTTTTTGTACAAACAAAACTAATGCAGACAAGATTGGGAGGGAAACAATAAATTGGGAAATTATCTTTACATTTAAGGGTTCTGATAAAGGTCTCATCCCTAAAAAATATAGAGAATTGTCTCATATTTATAAAAATTCAAGCCACTCTCTAATAGATAAATGGTCAAAGGATATGAACAGACAATTTTCAGATGATGAAATTAAAACATCTCTAGTCATATGAAAAGCTGCTCCAAATCACCATTAATCAGAGAAATGCAAATTAAGACAACTCTGAGGTACCACTACACACCTGTCAGATTGGCTAAAATGACAGGAAAAGATAACAATAAATTCTGGAGGGGATGTGGGAAAGCTGGGACACTAATACATTGTTGGTGGAACTGTGAACGGATCCAGCCATTCTGGAGAGCAGTTTGGAACTATGCTCAAAAAGTTATCAAACTGTGCATACCCTTTGACCCAGCAGTGTTTCTACTGGGCCTTTATCCCAAAGAGATCTTAAAGGAAGGAAAGGGACCCACATATGCAAAAATGTTTGTGGCAGCTCTTTTTGTAGTGGCTAGAAACTGGAAATTGAATAGATGCCCTTCAATTGGAGAATGGCTGAATAAATTATGGTATATGAATGTTATGGAATATTATTGTTCCGTGAGATACGATTTTTCTTGCACAACAATGATGTGTGGAAATATGTATACATATATTCGATTTGTCAAGTATTTTAACATAATTAACATGTAGTGGATATCCTGCCATCTAGGGGAGGGGTGGGGAGTAGGGGGGAAAAATTTGTTACAGAAAGCTTTGTAAGGGTTAATGTGAAGAATTACCCATACATATGTTTTGCAAATAAAAAGTTTTAATAAAAAACAAATAAATAAATAAGAAGTCTGATGAGGAAACCCTTTCAATGATGCAAGTAGATATTGGGAACCTGAGTTCCAAAGATCACAGATTTAGAATTGAAAGAGATCTTCCTTGGATGTTATGTAGTAGAACCCCTTCACTTTACAGGTAAAGGACCTATGTAGCCCAGAGAATTTAAGAATCACACAGGAAGCAAATAATAGTCAGTTTGAACTCATATTCTTAGAGTTCAAATCTAGTAGAGGGAAATGGCTCTCTAAGAGGGTAAAACACCATATAGCTACTTGATTGCCTCATTCACTTTCTGATTCTACTAAGTATACTTATCTAGACAGTGTAAACATTTTTTTCAACTAACTGGTTGATTGAAAGTTATAGATTACAAGGTTCAGGAGGGCACAGGCCATTTGTTTAGTGTCCAATTCCAATAGGGGCTCAAGGGCCACCCTAAACCCTGGAAAAAAGGAAGATGACATTTGTTTAATATCTTTATGATTCTGAAAAGTTGACTCCATCCTTACAAAAGTTCTGTGAGGCTGATTAGATAATGCAGTTACCATTAGACAACACATAGATTAAGAAATTGAGACTCAGAGGATATAAGTGACCACCCAAGATCCCTCAACATTCTGGTATCATACCCAACTCTTAGAGTTGGAAGGATCTTCATTAGTCAGACAGTCCATCTTTTCAACAATGAGGTGATTCAAGGCAATTCCAACAGACTTGTGGTGGAAAGTGCCATCCACACAGAGAGAGAGAACTATGGAGACTGAATGCGGATCAAAGCACAATATTTTCACCTGTTTTTGTTGTTGTTGTTGTTTGCTTGTTTTTTCTTTCTTTCTTGTGTTTTTCCCCTTTTGATATGATTTTTGTTGCACAGCATGATGAAGATGGAAATATGTTTAGAAGAATTGTACATATTTAACCTATACTGGATTGCTTGCTGTCTTGGAAATGGGGGAGGGGGGGAAATGGGAAAATATTTGGAACACAAGGTTTTGCAAAGGTGAATGCTGAAAACTTTTTGCATTAATTTGGAAAAATAAAATACTACTTAAAAAAAAAGTCAAGTAGTCCAAATGTTTAGCCAAGTTGGAAATATCAGATAAGAATGTGAAATATTCTTATATGAGGCTCAAACATCCAAAGTAAATTACTCTTCTCTAAGTAGTACTCTAAGCCCACTAAGGTTAATAGTTTACTTGTAAGACTGGTAGCCTTTCTTAGTTCTAGAACAGTATTTGCTTTTTCTCCAAGAGAAGCCATAGGGAGGCCAATTTTTGAATGCTGAATCTTTTGCATCTTTGTCCATTCAAGAGAAAACTATGTGCCATTTCTAGAAGTGACAATTTTTTTACTCCTTTTTTTATTAAAGCTTTTTATTTACAGAACATATGAGTAATTTTTCTACATTGACCTTTACAAAACTTTCTGTTCCATAGAAGTGACAATTTTAAAAGAATGATAATAAATTAGAGCATGCCTCAAGGGGCACAATAAAGGGTCTAGACATCACATTTTATAAAAAATGATTGAAGTAACTGGGGGACAAAAGGTTTGGAAGAGAAGGGAGAATGAGCAGACACATGCTTGTTGACTTCAAATATCTGACTATGCCACCTCCTGGCTCAGGAAACTCTAGTGCCTTCCTAATACTTGTAGAATAACAGAAAGCTTTGCAAAGATCAATGTTGAAAAATTACCCATATATATGTTTTGCAAATAAAAAGCTTTAATAAAAAAAGTCCACTTACCTTTTCAATTTTAATATGTAATTATTCCCCTTTATTCCCCTTTATGCTGTATTATGCAGTACAAACTGACCCACACATGCTGAAAATGCCTTTCCTAGTCACCACTACTTGTTTGTTTCAGAACTCAGCTAAAATCCTACATAACATTTTTTTCTTTTTCTTCCAGCTGCTATTATCTCCCCTACAATAAAGATCTTGCATCTTGTTCTATATATACTTAAATGTGTACATATTGTCTTTCTTGATAAAGCATAAGCTCCTTGAGGGCAGGAGATGTTTTGCTTTTAGCTTTGTGCCTAGTCGAATACCTTGATACATAATCAAAACTGAATAAACTATTCGGAAAGCATTCAGCAGAGTCTCTGGCACATTGTAGGTGTTAAATAATTGTTTATTCCATTCCTTTCCCTTCCCTTTCCTAATGTTTCCCTCTAATTGATTTGTTCATTCTTGGGATCATAGATCTAGACTTGGAAGGGACCTGAGAAGTCATCTTACCTGGCTCTCTGTGTTATAATTGAGGAAAGAGAAAGTTAAGGAAGTATAGATAGAAAGAAACCTGCATCAGGTACAGGATTTAATGAATGGTTGACTTACCATGAGTGGAGGATTGTCTTATGGAAGAGAGAGTAGACATATTGTATTGCAGAACTAAAAACAAAGAGCAAGGCACATGGGGAGTTAGGCTCGTTAAAGTTTATGAGATCAATACAGCTCATTATCATCATTTCCCTACTCTGAAGAACTTTTAACTTGAACTGAACCACAATTGACGCGATTGCCTCAATAAACAGTCATTCTACAGAAGATATCACATCTGGCTTCTGGCTACACCCTTTATACTTTGGGAAGAAAACTGTAATATTATGGCAAAGGCATTGAATTTAGAATCAAAAGAGCTGGGTTCAAGTTTCAGTTCTGTCACTAATTGTGTGCCTTCAGATTATCTCTGTGGAATTCATTTTTTAAGTGAAAAGTAGAAGGTTGAGATGATGACCTCTAAAGTCTTTCCTCCTACTATTATCTTATGAATTCCCCTGCAATGAAACAAGGAAAGCTAAATTAGTGATAAACAAGTTTTTCTTGCCTTTGTGCCTTTGTGCACTTTAAAAAGCCACGCTATTGACCCACACATAACACTGTATGTCAAGATAAAGTTGAAATGGGTTCATGATCTAAACATAAAGAATGATATTATAAACAAATTAGAAGAACATAGGATAGTTTACCTCTCAGGCCTGTGAAGGAGGAAGGAATTTGTGACCAAAGAACTAAAGATCATTATTGATCACAAAATAGATAATTTTGATTATATTAAGTTAAAAAGGTTTTATACAAACAAAACTAATGCAGACAAGAATAGAAGGGAAGCAATAAACTGACAAAACATTTTTACATTGAGGTTCTGATAAAGGCCTCATTTCTAAAATATATAGAGAATTGACTCAAATTTATAAGAAATCAAGCCATTCTCCAATTGATAAATGGTCAAAGGATATGAACAGACAATTTTCAGATGAAGAAATTGAAACTATTTGTAGTCATATGAAAAGGTGCTCCAAATCACTATTGATCAGAGAAATGCAAATTAAGACAACTGAGATACCATTATACATTTCTCAGATTGGCTAAGATGACAGGAAAAGATAATGACAAATGTTGGAAGGGATGTGGGAAAACTGGGACACTGATACATTGTTGGTGGAACTGTGAACCATTCTGGAGAGCGATTTGTAACTATGCTCAAAAAGTTATCAAACTGTGCATATCCTTTGACCAAGCAGTGTTTCTCTTGGGCTTATATCCCAAAGAGATCTTAAAGGAAGGAAAGGGACCCACATGGGCAAGAATGTTTGTGGCAGCCCTTTTTGTAGTGGCTAGAAACTGGAAATTGAATGGATGCCCATCAATTGGAGAATGACTGAACAAATTATGGTATATGAATGTTATGGAATATTATTGTTCTGTAAGAAACAACCAGAAGGACAATTTTAGAGAGGCCTGGAGAGACTTGCATGAACTGATGCTGAGCAAAATGAGCAAAACCAGGAGATCATTATACACGGCAACCAACAATACTATATGATGATCAATTCTGATGGACATGGCTCCCTTCAACAACGAAATGTTTCAAACCAGTTCCAATTGTTCACTGAAGAAAACCATATACACCCAGAGAGAGGGATATGAAATGTGGACCACAACATAACATTTTCATGATCTCTGTTGATGTTTGCTTGCATTATGTTTCCCTTCTCAGATTTTTTTTTCTTGTAGATCCAACTTTTCTTGCACAGGAAGATAACTGTAAAAATATGTATACACATATTCGATTTGTCAAGTATTTTAACATAATTAACATGTAGTAGACTTCCTGCCATCTAGGGGAGGGGATGGGGAGAAGGAGGGGAAAATTTGGAACTGAAGATTTTGCAAAGGTCAATGTTGAAAAATTACCTATGCATATGTTTTGTAAACAAAAAGCTTTAATTTAAAAAAAATATAAAAATTAAAAAGCAATGCTAGAAGAAGAGGAAAGGGGAGGTAAAATGGGGATAATTTATATCACACGAAGAGGCAAAAAAGACCTATTACAGTTGAGGGAAAGAAAGGAGAGAGATGAGCATTGCTTGAACCTTAATCTCATTGAATTTGGCTCAAAGAGGGAATATCATGCATATTTAATTTGATATAGAAACTTGTTTCACCCTATAGGGAAGTAGGAGGGAAAAGGGGAAAGGAAAGGATGAAACTAATAGAAGGAAGTACAGAAGTAGAAGGGGAAAGGGATAAAAAGGGGGGAGGGGCTGAAAAAGGGAGGGCAGATTGAGAGAGGTAGTAGTGAGAAGCAAAACACTGGTGAGGAGGGAAAGAAAGGAGAAAAAAAAGTATAACTTGGAAAAATAGGATGGCAGGAAATAGAGAATAATTGTAACTATGAATAGGAATAGGAATAAAAGCAAATAGCAGAGTGGATTAAAAGTCAGAATCCTACAGTATTTTGTTTATAAGAAACAGAGAGATTGAAGCAGAGAGATGCACACAGAGTAAAAGTAAAGGCTGGAACAGAATCTATTATGCTTCAGATGAAATTAAAAAAAAAGCAGGGGAGTTGTTCCTGATCTCAGATCAAGCAAAAGCAAAAATAGATCTAATTAAAAGAGATAAAGAAAGAAACTATATCTTGCTAAAGCATACAATATATAATGAAGTAATATCAACATTACATATATAAGAACCAAGTAGTATAGCATCCAAATTCCTAGAGAAGTTAAGTTGCAAGAAGAAACAGACAGCAAAACTATACTGGGGGGGGGGGGGAATCTCAACCTTGTTCTATCAGAACTAGATAAAATGAATTACAAAATAAACAAGAAATAAGTTAAGGAAGTAAATGGAATTTTAGAAAAGGTAGGTATGATAGACCTTTGAAGAAAATTGAATGGGGACAGAAAGAAATACACTTTTTTCTCAGTGGTATGTGGAACCTACACAAAAATTGATCATATATTAGGGTATAAAAACCTCAAAATCAAATGCAGAAAGGCAGAAATAGCAAAAGCATCTTTTTCAGATCGTGATGCAATAAAAATTACATGTAATAAAGGGCCAGGCAAAAGTAAACCAAAAATTGATTGGAAACTAAATAATCTAATCCTAAAGAATGAGTGGGTGAAACAACAAATTTTAGGAACAATTGATAATTTCATCCAAGAGAATGAAAATAATGAGACAACATACCAAAATTTATGGGATGTAACCAAAACACTTCTTAGAGGAAATTTTACATGTCTATATGCTTACTTGAATAAAATAAAGAGAAGATAAATGAATTGAGCATGCAACTAAAAAATCTAGAAAAAGAATAAATTAAAACCCCCCAATACCAAATTTTAAATTCTGAAAATAAAAGGGGAGATTAATAAAATTGAAAGTAAGAAAACTATTGAACTAATAAACAAAACTAAGAGATGGTTTTATTAAAAACCAACAAAATAGATAAACCTTTAGTTAAATAGATTAGAAAAAGGAAAAAAGAAAATCAAATTGCTAGCATCAAGAATGAAAAGGGTAAACTTTCTGCCAATGAAGAAGAAATCAAAGTAATAATTAAGAGCTATTTTGCCCAACTATGCCAACAAATCTGACAATCTAAGTGAAAAGGATGAATACTTAGAAAAATATAAATTGCTCAGATTAACAGAGGAGGAAATAAATTACTTAAATAGTCCCATTTTCAAAAAAGAAATTGAACAAACTATTAATCAACTCTCAAAGAAAAAAAATCTCTAGGGCCAGATGGATTTGCAAGTGAATTTTATCAAACATTTAAAGAACAATTAATTTCAATACGTGCAAACTATTTGGGAAAATAGAGAAAGAAGGAGTCCTACCAAATTTCTTTTATGACACAGATATGGTGCTAATATCTAAACCAGTTAGGGTCAAACAGAGAAAGAAAATTATGGACTAATTTCCCTAATGAATATTGATATAAAAATCTTAAAATAATAACAAAAAGATTACAGCAAGCTATCACCAGGATAATACACTATGACCATGTAGGATTTCTGCAGGGCTGGTTCAATATTAGGAAACCTATTAGCATAATTTACTATATCAGTAATCAAACTAATAGAAATCATATGATTATCTCAATAGATGCAGAAAAAGCATTTGATAAAATCCATCACCCACTCCTATTAAAAACATTAGAGAGCATAAGAATAAATGGAATTTTCCTTTAAATGATCAATAGTATCTATCTAAAACCATCAGCAAGCATCAAATGTAATGGAGATAAACTAGGAAGCACTCCCAATATGATCAGGTGAAACAAGATTGCCCACTATCACCATTACTATTCAATATTGTATTAGAAATGTTAGCTTTAGCAATAAGGGAAGAAGCAGAAATTAAAAGAAATTAGAGCAGGTAATGAGGAAACAAAATTATCACTCTTTGTAGATGATATGAGGATATACTTAGAGAATCCTAGAGAATAAACTATAAAGTACTAGCAAAGTTGCAGGATACAAAATAAATCTACATAAATCATCAACATTTCTATATGTTATCTACAAATTATTTTAAAAACTACATGTGTTTGCTTACATTGCTTTTCCTTTATCTCATATGTCTTTCCTGTAGATATGATTTTTCTTGCACAACAATGATGTGTGGAAATATGTATACATATATTCGATTTGTCAAGTATTTTAACATAATTAACATGTAGTTGATATCCTGCCATCTAGGGGAGGGGTGGGGAGTTGGGGGGAAAAATTTGTAACAGAAAGCTATGTAAGGGTTAATGTTGAAGAATTACCCATACATATGTTTTGCAAATAAAATAAAATTTAAAAACAAAACAAAACAAAACAAAAAAACCCACTACATCATGGGGGCAGCTAGAAGGTGAAATAGATCATCCAGAGTCAGGAGGACCTGAGTTTAAATCTGACCTCAGAAATGTACTAGCACTGTGACCCTGGACAAGTCACTTAATCCTGATTGACTAAAAAACACAAAAACTCACACACACACACACACACACACACACACACACTTCAAAACAAACAAACAAAAAATGACCAAACTACATTGTGACCTGCCGCCTCTTTGTTCTATAGGGACCAAAGGTAATTAAGTTCAAATGAGATCTAAGGAAAACAAATTTAAATTTGATCTGCCAATAACCACCTGGAGGCATTTTACCTCTGTTACCTCAACTATAAAATGAATTAGACTAGATGGCTTCTGGAGTCCGTTCCAACTTGAAATCTATGATTCTAAGATACCATTAACCATGACTATCAGGAAAGCAGAGAAAGTGGGAGAGAGGAGGGAGGAGGGAGGAGGGAGGAGGGAGGAGGGAGGAGGGAGGAGGGAACGGGGCTTCAAGAAGAGAGGAGAGGGAGCTGACACTGAAAGAGAGCTGCAGCTGATAAGGTTCCAGCCAATTGTGGGGCATTCAAAGGCAACACAAATGATTAGAGCACATCCTCGGGCCTGCTGCTGGGCCCATGTAATGAGGTATTGTGGTATATTGTGGTTGAGACTATACCTTTCTCCAAGATGTTGGATGAATGAGGAGAGGGGAGAGGAAAATAACAAAGTCACCTTTTCCAATTTGGGGCCATCAAAGCTTATTTTGGGAATTAACTGTCCATCTTGGGTTTGCCAGGTCAAATAGCCCCACAGATAAAATATTATATATGTGTTTCCTTTGGCCATGGCCTTGCCAAAATATTCTTAGACAGTAGAAAAAGAAGGGGGAGTATGAAGGAGCAAGCACAAGAGAAAGGACAAGAAGAGGAGGCTGCGTTTCTTTTAAATCCCACTGTCCTTGCTCTATTCTGTGAGTGGGAACCATGGAATGGGCTCACCCCCTCCTCCCCATTCTAAGCTGGCCTCCGATGTGGGTGCACATGCCCAGAGCTGCCAGCAAGGCACCCATGTGCTGGCTTCAATGAAAGGTCAAGATTACAAAATCACACACACAGCTTTTCTGATCCCCCATCTCAAAGCAAAACCCCTCAGCTGGAAGAAGTGGTAGGCATGCAGGTGCATTTCAAAGGTTCCTTTTTTTAGAGCTTCAGAGCATCTAAAGGAGGGTCAGGGGCACAGATCTCAAGGGAAGTCTAAGTGAGTTTCCCAAAATGCCACTCGGGAGATTTTTGTTTTTTGTCTGGTTTCTATCTTGGCCCCTGAACAACAGGATTGGCCAAGGGAGTAGGACAAAAGGGAATAGGAAAGAGATTGTGGAGAGAATTCATAGCACTTTTCCTCTAGATTGGATAAGGAAGATAAAGGAGAGACAATTTAAGAGAGGATGACCCAGAGTTTGTAAACCTTGTAACTCAAAGAATAATGGTTCCTTCCACAAAAACATCGATATTGGGCAAAGAAATCCTTTGGGGAAAGACATAGTGAGGTCTATTTGAGACATGTTGAGTTTGAGAAATGTCCAGTGGGAAGTTGGTGATGTGGAACTGGAGCTCAAAAGGACTGGGTCTGTATATAGAGTTCTGCACAATCATTTCTATCAAGAAGAGTTGAATCTCAGAAAAAGGGAAAAGAGATAGAGAAGAGAAATGAGCTCAGAATAGAACCTACACAGAGGAGACAAGACATGGATCCAGGAAAAAAGACTAGGATGTAGCCAGACAGGAAGGGGGAAGGAAAGAGACAGAGACAGAGAGACAGAAAGAGAGAGACAGGCAGAGAGAGGAGACAGACAGACAGATGAGACACACACACACACACACACACACACACACACACACACACACACAGGACCTCCCCCTTGACCAGTATAGATTTGAGATCCAGGAATTATTAAACATTTACAAGGTGACTCACTGATCTTCCCAGAGTGGTTGTGAGGATCAAAAGAAGTTACACATATAAAGTACTTAGCAAACCTTAAACCTCTGTGTAAATCCTGGTGGTGATTTTTCCCATTATTTTCTAGGGTAGCTGCAACTTTTATTGGCTATTTCCTGATCCCACAATCCTTAGCCATATAGTATCATATCACCAGGAGAATGTTGCTGTTTGCTTATTTTCTCTTCCATGATGGAACTTGATGATATTTTAACATGAATTGTCTTTATCTGTGTCCAGATCTTATCCACCCTGCTAAGCTGTGAGTTTTGCAAAGTTGCTCACCAATGAAGCAGTTATATTTCATAAACACACCCAAGGCATATTTTGGGTAAACTTTTGTATTGTAAACTTAGAAAATGAAAAAAGAAAAAAAAACTTTTTGTATACAGCAGACCATAAGAGAAGATTCAATATAAAACAGTAATTTTTTACTTCAAGAAAACCTATATAATAAATATTACACATTCTTTTCAAAACTGTCTGGCTTTTCTTTGCTTGTGAGTTTTTTTTCTCCTATTTCCTGATTTATTTTCCCTTCTCCCTCTCCCAACCACTCTAAAGAAGGCTACACTTAATCATGGATGTATATATGTATATATATATATATGTACATATACATATATATACACATAGATATCTAAACATTCATATATATGCACATATACACTTGTACACATATATGTAAGACCATACTATACTTATTTCCATGTATCATTGTTACTTTGAAGGTGGATAGCATCTTCTTTCATAAGTCCAAGTTCTTCCACATTTTTCTTAATCAACCAGCTCATTTCCTACACCATAGTAATATTCTATTTTTTTACTAAAGCTTTTTAATTTTCAAAAGTTATGCATTAACCCCTGCAAATCCTTGTGTTCCACTTTTCCCCATTTCCCCCCATCCCATCCCCTAGATAGCAAGTAAAAAAGTATTTTATGTTTATGTTCTTATAGTTCCTGCATCTGTTTCATATTTTATCTGTTTGTTTTATGTTTCATATTTTATATACTTAATAATATCTGTTAGAAGACTGACTTAATGAATAAACAACAAATGACTGAAATGCTCAGTATTTAGTGAATACTTTAATGCGTATCCATAATAATATGCAAGATTTTGTAGAAGGAGATAAGATATTCTTATCTTCTAGTAACTTCCAGTCTAGTAAGAGGAGTCAACAGCTAAGAAACAAGTAAAGAATTAAGTGATAAAAACTGGTTTTAGAGTTCAAAGAAGTGAACTCTTCATATAGATATTTAGGAAGACCCTATGGAGGAAGAAGGACTTTAGCTAGGTCTGGCAGGGCAGTTAGGATTTGGAAAGGCAAAAAGAAGGTGGAAGACATTTCAAGTGTTGTAAATACCATGGGCTTTTATAGTTCTTAATAAATTTAGCAGGTACAGGGAAATAGGGTGAGCTGTGACCGAAGGTACATGTTGAGGACCTGTGGAAGAGAGAACTGGAATTAGGACCCACGTAGAAGGCCAAGGTGACTCTATACAGTCCCCGTAATTAGGGAAAAGAAGCTTACTCTGATTCATATGCTTTACAAATGTTATTTCACTCCATCTTTACAACTGAGGTAGATGCAATTATGCTTATTTTACTGTTGAGGAAACTGAGACAAACAGGTTAAGTGACTTGTGTAGTGTTACATAGTTATTAGATGTCTGAAGGCATATTTGAACTCAGGACTTTGGGACTCCAGGCTTAGTGCTTTCTCCATCATGCCACCTAGCTGCCCCTACTAGGACATCTGGATTAATGTCCTAGAGCTCCATAGCCTTGATTGTGGATATTTCTGGGCTCCTATCAAAGTCCTGGATCAAACACAAAGAGGATAGTGCTCAGAGCATTACAGAGTAACCAACAACATAGTATAGTGAAAAGATATCCAAGAGTTAGCAGTATACCAGGAAAACAGGGTGATAGAAATAGTTGCCTAATTGGTCACCATAATTTCTGTCTCTTTCTCCAATCCATTCTCCTGAGACCTGCCAACATAATATTCCTAAAGTATAGCTCTGACCTATTCCTCTCCAGGTACTTGGAGTCTCTAGACTTTCTTTGCCAAGTCATACTAGTCTTCTCACCATGGAAATTCATTCTGCTCCTTCAACCCACTGGTTAGTTTCTCTCAGAACCTCCATTTTAGTCAGGTCAGCGATGTCTACTATTAGCTCTCAAGATTTTCCCCACCATGCCCCTATAGGAATATTTTTCCCCTCCCCATTAGCTTCCTTTAATGTGTTGTCCTACCCAATATGAATGTAAGCTCCTTTCTTGAAAGTAGACTCTGTGTGTGTGTGTATGTCTATCTATCTGTCTGTCTTTCTTTTTATCTCTGTCTATTTCTCTCTCTGTCTCTCCCCTAGTATTTCTTGTGTCTGGCATATGATATACTCAATAAATGCTTCATAATGTTGGCCAAGTCATTTCCCTACTTAAGAAGCCACCTAGTTCCTATTGTCTCTAAAATCAAATCCTATTTTTCCCCTCAAAGCCCTCAGTGATCCAGTCCTGTCCACCTTTCCAGACTTATTTTACATTATTTACTTTCACACATTCTATATTCCAGCAAGTTAGGCTGAACCTACTTGCTGCTGTAATATATTTCATCCTATTGCCATCTCCATGTCTTTATACAAGATATCTCTTGACCATCCTCTGATTTCCTTTAAGACTTACCTTAATTGCCACTCCTTTTGAGGAGGGCTGTTTCATATCCACTTTTATAGTCACATGTTATTTCTCCAGATAGAATGTAAGGTCTTTGTGATCTGAGACTTTTGTTTTTGTCTTTGTAGCCCAGTTCCTAAAGCAAGAAAACTTAATGGATGGTTCTTGATTGATTGATCTTAATAGGAATAAATGAGCAGTGATAAGGAGGAGACTTGGTTCAAATCTCAGCTTTCACTGAGTCAACCAAGATAAGACATGCAACTTCTCTGAGACTAAGTTTCTTCATCTGTAAAATGGAGAAAATAATACCTGTATTACCAACCTCAGAATTATTGTGAGGAAAGAGCTCTAAGAGTACTACATAAATGTGAATTGTTACTATGGTGATCTCTTCCTTTTTCAATGGAGTTCAGATAGAAATGGTCCTGGGACAAATCAGTATCCTGCTATTATTATTCTGTAATATTTAACATTTTATGGATTATTTAGCAGGTAGAAAAGAACTCTGCTTTTTGTTGTTGAATAAAAGCATTAGGAGGTGAATTCATCTTCTGCAG
>JAJPUD010001148.1:218535-223535 GCA_023553655.1 Myrmecobius fasciatus
GATGATAATGTTCTATTTCCAGTACATTTTATTGGTAGAGCTCTCCAGAATATCTTAAGACTTTCTTCTAGACAAAGAGGAAACAAACAATTACTGAACAGCTATTATGCATAAGGTCCTATGTAAACACAAAATTGTATATAGTTCACAGGCTTAACCTTTAAGAGGTTTAAAAATCTTAACAAGGTGATAATGAAGATAAGCTGTTTTAGAATCAGAATGCAAGGCCTACTAGAGAGTATGACTATTATTTTGTTATGTTTCTAAAAACATTTTATTACTATACAGGGTTGTGGTAAACTAGATGTTATACTGAAAGAAATGGCCATGAAAAGTATTATTGCCTTTACTCCAGAACAGTAGAAATGCTTGCTTAATTTGCTGTTAAACAAATAATATCTTACTTTTTCCTTGGAATATTCCTCTTTCTATCCTTGGCCACTGACTTTATTTTTTATATGTTCATTAATCTTCCAAATTATATACCTATATGATTTACAATGAAAAATGCTATCCATCTCCAGAGAAAGAACTGATAGAACCTAAATGCACATCAAAGCATTCTTTAAAAAACAAACAAACAAAAAAAAACAACTTTATTTTTCTTGCTTTGTTTTTTGTTCTGTCTTCTTTTGCAACATGGCTAATATGGAAATATGCTTTGCATGACTGTCCATATATAATCTATATAAAATTATTTGCTTTTTCACTGAAGAAGATGTGAGGGATAGAGAGAATTTAGAACTCAAAATTTTAAAAATGAATGTGAAAAAATTGTTTTTAATATGTAATTGGAAATATATATGCATATAGATGTGTGCAATTTAAAAATGTATACATTCATTTATCGTCTAACTGAACAAAGGATTACTGCTCTAAGTTGGGGAAGAAACTTTTTTTTTACTGTATTGTATCTGGATCAATGTTGCATGTTTTCTCCTTTATGACCATGAGGAAAAAAACAATAACCAAACTATATCCTAATTAAACAGAAATCACAGAACATTTGGTCAGTTCATTAATTCTGTAATTTGTGCCTTTGGGGATTATTTTGGTGATGGCAAATTGTATGAGATATTCATGGTCTGCTATGAACCACTCTCTGGGTGAGACCAGACTATATCTAGGGATCGATGGGAATATAACAGCAGGTGTTCAGAGTCCAACAGAGTCCAAGTCTTGTCAGTCATGAGTCAACAAGCATTTATTAAGCATTTACTGTGTTTCAGGTATAGCAATGACATAAAGAAAAGCAAAAACATAGTCCTATTCTCAAGGAGCTTGCATCCTAATGGGAGACAAAACATACACAAATTTATACATAGAAGATATGCATAAATATATATTCATAACATTATGTTTATAGTCACATAGGTGTACATACATGCCTGTGCAAGCATATATTATATATTCAGGGATTCTTAACTTGATGTCAGAAGGGGTGAGAGAAACAGGATAAGACTCCTGTAGAAGGCAAAATTTGAGAGAAGTCTTGTAGGATGCCAGGCAGGGGTGAGGGAGAGCATTCCAGATCTAGAGAAAAGGCACAGGACAGATGATAAAGTGTCTTGTGTGAGGAACAACAAGAAAGCCAGATTCACCGGATCATAAAATATAAGGAGGGAGTAAAGTGTGAGAAGATTGGAAAGGAAAGAAGATTATAAAGGGCTTTAAGATTCTGAAACACTGGAATTTACTGAGTAAAAGAGTGAAGTGGTCAGACTAGTACTTTTAGAAAAATAACTGGTAGCTTAGTGGAAGATGGACTAGAGTAGGGAGAGACTTGAGGCAGGAAAATCAGTGAGAAGGCTTTGGCAATAAGGCAGGTGATGAAGTCTTTACCAGTGTAGCCGTTGCATATGAATGCAGAGAAGGTTGTGATGGCAACCTGGTTACTGAAGATCTCATGGATCTAGATTTTTTTTAAAATAATTTTTGATCGTTTTTCTATCATCAGAATCTCTCCCAGTGTCCCTCATCTTTTCCCTCTCAAAGAACCATCCCATAAAACAAGACAAAATTTTTAAAGAAAAAAAGAGAAAGAAGAGGGGGGAAATCAGCAAAACTAATTAATGCATTGAAAAAGTGTGAAAATATATTCAATTTACCACACCCAAAGATGTTCTACCTCTGCAACGGAATGGGGTAGGAGGTTCTTCTCACATCCTTTCTTTGGGGCCATGCCTGTTTTCCATAATTTATTGCATGGATCTTTAAATGGACTATAAGAGTTAAAAGATATCTTATGTAATCTCACTACCCCCCCCCTTTTACAGACAGGGTGCAGAGAGTAGAAAGTACTGGCCTGAAGAGTAGAAAATCAGAAAATCAGAAACAGAGGGTTTTGTAAAGATGAATGGTCATTTCTAGTAAATGGAATAAATGGGGAAAGATTATACATCTGACAGCTCCAAATTTCTGGCTTGGGATAGCAGAATTCATGTGGTTGGCTCTGGAGAGGGGATCCAGGGGTCTCTTGCTTAAAATTAGTCAGTAGTAGATAATTCTTTAAGATTCTTGTATTCCAAAGATTCCTTATATCTTTTTTATTATTTATGAATAAATTTTTCCCTTGGGAAGAAAGCCTCAAAAAACTCACTTGGATTTGATGAGGAAGCCATTTATCAAAATAGAGCACAGGATTTGAAGCCTGGAAGATATGAGTTCAAAGCTTGCTTCAAGCATTTACTAGTCCTGTAACCCTAGGCAAGTCACTCAGCCCAATTGGGAGTGGTGATGGTGGTCCTTTCCATGTTTAAAGAGCCATCTCTCTGTCATCATACAGTGTTAGATGCCACCTAGGGCTTTAACAGTTTTTTTTTTCCCTCTCTACTAGTATCCTCAATCCAGGGAGAGCAGAGAAGCCAAGAAGAGAGGTAGCTTCCCTATGGGATGGTAAGAAGGTGGGAAGAGAAACTCCTTTGATGATATTAGAGCCCAGTAAAGTTTGTTTAGCCTTCTAGTCCGTATAGAAATGTCTGTTCCTCTCCCCAGCTCTTCAACCAACTGTGTACCACCAGTGAGTGTCCTTTTTATCAGCCTCTCTAGCTCATTTTAACAATCTTTCCCTGCCTATGTTTTCTAGTTCAGTTCGATTTTGCCTCTATTTCTGTTCTCTGCCTCAGTGTCCATGTCTCTTGTCATCATCTTTGTTTCTCTATGTATGTTTCAAGCTTTTTCCTCAACCTCTGTCTCTGCTTGCCTCAGTCTCCCTATGTCCCAGTCTCTCTCAAATGTGTGAGGCTTCGGCATACTGTTTCTTTCTTTCTAGACTTTCTTGCCGCCTCACTGATCAAAGTGGGAATCTGGGGTCCGTGACTTGGAGGGGTGGAGGAGGAAGATACGGAGTCTCCCCCAATAATCCTACCTCCAGGACTTGGCTATCTGGGATCTGCTGGTTGAGGTGCGTTTTCCATCATCGGCCCGCTGCTCCCCGTCTTCCCCCAGTGTGGAGTAGGCCCTACCTGCCACCTCAGAACAACGCTTTGTCGCAGCAGGGAGCAACTCCCGCTCCCGAAGGGGCTGCCCCCAGGCCCCTCCCCTTCAGATCCGGGCAGGCACAACCATTGTCCCCAGCTGGCTCTCCGGTCGGTCCCGGGTCGCTGTGGCCGGACGCTGCGCGCGCAGCGCCACCCCATTGGTTTGCACTCCGGGGGGCCCCTCGCGTGCCAGCCAGTCACCTGCCCGGCCCCCGACGGCGCCGGTCTCCCCAGACCTTTCTCTCGGCGCCTTTTCTGTTTTGACTTTTCCCGGAGCCCCAATTTCCAAACGAGCTTCAGATTGGATCCATATTGAGTGCCTTTTGTCTTTCAAGGGCTGTCCTTTGCTAATTAAATTTGATCCCAACAAACACCCCCCCCCATCTCCCCATTAAATCCGCGCCGCCTTTCAGCCTGCAACCTCCGCTTTCACTGCTCTTGTGTTGCGCTCTTTCTTCTCCAGCTCCAGTTTTTCCTTCCCGCCTGGGTGCGGAGGGTGAGGGTATAGGGTATGGGGGGGGGGAGCACAAGAGAGAGAGGAAAGAAAAGTGCCCCTCATTGAGTTAAAGCTATTGAAAACATTGGCTAATTTCTTTTGTGCCGGGGTCCGAGCACCCGCTCTCCCTACGGCTTCCCCACAACCCCCTGCCGGTCCCCAGCCCCTAGCCTCCTGCAGCGCCTCAGCTCTTTGTCCGCGAGCGTCAAAACAGCGGAGAAAAGCCATTCTGCCCTGCACATTGGGGGCCGGGAGAATTGGGGCGCCCTTCACTTGCCTGTCCCCAATGACGCCCCTAAGCGGGGGCTGGAAAGGATGGGGGGCGCTCTTCCCTTCTGTGCTGAAGTGTGTGTGTGTGTGTGTGTGTGTGTGTGTGTGTGTGTGTGTGTGAACCCGGGTGAGTGGATTTGTGTTCCTGTGGAAGAGAGCGAACGTGCTTCCTTTTCACTTGTAGCCTCTCCTTTGAAAAGACTTGGAGGTGGGGGGGAGCGAAAGGGAAGCAAAGACAGAGAAGAAGGAAAGAAAACAGAGAGGAGATGGAAGGGGGAAGAAGATAAAGAGAATAGAAAGGGGAGGGAGAGAGGACAAAAAGGAGAAGAACAAGAGGAAACAAAGAATAGGAGAAAGAAAAATAGAAAAAGAAAAGAGAAAAGGCAGAGAAGACAGATCTGCAGACAGAAACATCAGTTCCTCTAACATCCTATGACTCTGTGTCACAGAGATTTCAGGTGAGAATGGAATAAAAATTCATTCTCTTCCTCCATAATCCCCGAACTTCTATCTTTAACAAAATTTGCTGATTTGGGAGTGGAACGCTGGAGGGTGGGAGAGACAGAAGACGGGGAAGGGACAGTGACTTCATCCGACCAAAGTAATAAGAAATTAAAAGACATAAAGACAGCAGGTCCTCCCTCTTCGTTACTGTATCTAAACTGAGAGAGAAAGCCAGGGACTTCAGCCTTCTACTCTGTTCAAACTGGAGCTAAAGCCACATTCTTTTTTTTCCCCCTTCTTTTCTCCCAGTA
>JAJPUD010001148.1:228535-253712 GCA_023553655.1 Myrmecobius fasciatus
GACTGGGTGTGATTGCGATCCCGGTGTGCCGGACCGTGGAGGTTTGGTTTTTTAAGCTTTGGTTTGAGGTTTGGAGCGAGTTAACAACCCCGCGTACTTGTGTTTTTGAAGACTCACTCTGGATCACCCTGAACACCTTTCCCTTGGATCTTATCCCCAGGACGACAGTCTGGACTCGTGGCAGGGAGGAAGATAGGGAAGCGAGACCAGCTTGGTCCGGTCCGGTTTGGTTCAGTCTCTGACCAAGCCCGCGGCTGGGAGGAAAAGGGATAAAAGTCAACCCTGTAGCTTGGATCCGGTTGAGGAGTCTGAAGAAACATCCCGGATTTAGTGTGTGAAACCCTGGACAAAACTGGAAGGCAGGGACAGTCGGAAAGGGGGTTCACTCGGTGACAAGTATTCCAAGCAGGTGAGATCTTGGGCGCCAACGTCCATAGCTTTCTCTTTGCCCCAGCCCTCCAGCCCTTAGGCCCCCGTCTTGGCTGAAATGGCCCCCGACGGCCTTGCAGCGAGTGTGGCTCCACAAACTGACCGCACGCCTGGATTTCGTTTCCCCGGCGGTTCGGATCCTGGTGGCCCGCTTAATTCGAACTACGTGATTAGTGTCTAAAAAAGGAGTTGTACTCCGGCGACCCCAGAGGGAAGCATTGGGAAAGCTGAACTCTGGCTGGGAACCTGAAGAACAGGGGGAATGGAATATGGGGCTATATCAGGTCGGGAAACTGAGGTTGGGGGACTTCTTAGCTAAGATCACAAAGCAGCCCGCTCTCAGTTTCTCAAAACTGAGGCACGAACTGGGGAGAGGAGAAACGGGAGGCAATCCTGCCTGGCCCTGTCTGGTCCCGAGACTAGAAACGTTTTGACTGGATAATGGTAATTCTGCCATCAGATGCCTACTGAAGCAATCGGAGGCAACAATCATACCAGGAAGAGTGTGTGTGTGTGTGTGTGTGTGTGTGTGTGTGTCTGTCTGTCTGTCTATCTGTCTGTCTGTCTGCCGGTCTGTCTCTCTTTTTGTACCTATCTCCCATTTCTTATCTCCTCCATTCCCACTCTTCACCCCTTCGCCTCAATTAAGAAGTGCAGACTTGTAGCGGGTTTCAAGAGCAGTAGCTTTTCTCCAGCCCAGCTCCCAGATTTCTGTGCTGGGATAAACCTAGCCTCTGGTCCTGCCTCTCCCTCTGCCCTTCCCACAAGGGGAGGGGGGAGAAGGGAGAGGGAGGAGGACGACGACAACGACGAAGGTGAGGAGGGGGCTCCTTCTCCCCCCTCTCTCTCTCCTCGCTCTCTCCCTCTAGGTTTGTCGCTCCCTGGTAGAACAAGTCTATCTTACAACGTCAGGGGGGTCATTAATAACCAATTAGGAGGGTCACTGCGGCTCCTATAAAGGGGCTGAGAATTTGCCAAGTGGCAGACTGTTAGGTGTAGAGTAGCAAAAGACGAAAGCTCGCTTGAAAGCCCATCTCCAAACACTGATAAGCTTCATATATATTTCTCTCTCTCTCTCTCTCTATTATATATTTTACTCAGACTTGCCTATAGACGCTATCTTTTTCTTTCACACTTTTCTTGCCCTCTTTTTTCTCGGCTACTTCCCTCCCTCCTCTTTCTCCTCCTCCTCTTCCTCCACCTCTTTCTTTTCCTCCTCCTCCTCCTCTTCTCTTGCTCTTCCCTCTCTTGCTCTCCCCCGAGCCCATTGCCGTCTCGAGTGGTCAAAGAGGACGGGGTGGTTCATGATGGGCTCGGTGCTCCCCGCGGAAGCCCTGGTGCTGAAGACTGGCCTGAAGCCGCAAGGGCTCTCTCTGGCAGAGGTGATCACCTCCGACATCCTGCACAGCTTCCTATATGGTCGCTGGCGGAACGTGCTGGGCGAACAGCTCTTCGAAGAAAAGTCTCACCACGCCAACCCCAAGACAGCTTTCACCGCAGAGGTCCTGGCGCAGTCCTTCTCCGGAGGTGAGTGGGCCCTGCTCCCTGGGATGGTTTTAAGACAGACGTCTATCGCCTACGCCCTGGTCCCGCTTCAAGCTAAAGGGTCCCCGCTAGCTCGGGCCCTGATATCTACATACCTCGATGCCCCCTTGGACGGCGCTTTGCCCAGCCCACCTCAACCCAACCCAGAACACACAGAAGCCCAGGCAGCCGAGGGAACCAGCTCAGGCAGCTCTTTGTCCCGGAGTTCACTCAGAGATGGGGTGGGAGCGAAGGGGACACACTAGCCCTCCTTGGGGGTAGGGGCTGGGGGTGGGGTAAGAGGGGGAACAACTTTCTGAAAACCCAGCTCTTGGAACTCTCCAAAATCCAGAGTCTTCGGAATTCCTCTCCCATTGACTTCCTCACTCCGGGTCCCACCGTCTCTCCCCGCCTCTCCCCTCTCCCTCTTCCCACTCTGCCATTGATTTTCTTCCCCCCCCCCTCCTCGGGCCCCCGCCCCTTTTGAGCCCAAGTCCCTGGCGTTTAAGGCCTTACTAGGCGTGTAATAGCAGTTGACTCAAAAAGAAGGGTTTTAAATTCATTTAGTTAACTTGGGCTTGACCTGCGAAAGTTCCCACTTAAACCCAGAAACTTTAAAGGGGGGGAAGAGGGACTGGGGAGGGCTGGGGAGAGGGAGAGAAAAAAAGTTTCTTTTCTTTAAGATGTCTCAAGTTCTTATTCCTCATTCATCAAACCGCAAACAATATCTCTCCCTTTCGCTGGCATTTCTGGGCGTCCCCCTCTCTTTCCCCCCTTTAAGATTTCTGTTCCTCTCTTAATTTACCGTGAAGACTAATTCCAGTTCCATTCACACTATGTCAACCATCTAATCTCCCCATTTTGTAAGGGGAATTCCTCGGCCCCTTTTAAACAAGTCTTCTCGTCAGTGAGGCCGAATTTACTGCTACAGCATTCTTAAAGGGCTAATGAATTTAGAATTAGCAATTTCTTTCTAGTTGATCCTAATGAATGCAGATCACTTTAACAGCGTGACAAATTGCTGGATGGGCTGAAATAGACACCATTTAACCCCCCTTTTCAGGCTCTGCGCTCTCATATTTTTTTCCCAGGTAGCTTAGAGGGGAACCTTGTAACACATTGTAGGATCCGGAATGTGCATTAGCTGCCCCCATCCCAGCTGGGGGTCAGGTCCGCCTGAGGCTGGAAGATCGACCCCGAAGAGGCTGCGGCACCACCTACCCCCACCCCTACCCGGGCCTAGCCAGGCTGGGACTTCCCAATCCTGATGCGCAATGGGGCAGCCTCCTCCCTGGGAGAGGTAGCTGCTGTGTATAGTATGACAGTTCTGCTGAGGTGGCTTTCTCCCTCTCTTCATGTCCTGAAATTCCATTATGGCACCTCCAAAAGCGGTTTCCAAAGATCTGCCTGATCCTTAATCTCTCCCCTATTTACAACTGCGTGCAGGAAAAGGGAACCCCTTGAAAGACGGTTTAATTTTTACTCGATATTCCTTGCCCGACTATACCAGGGCTCTAAAACTAGGGGCTCGATTCTGTCTCTTCATTCTGCAACCTAGTTCTTATGTCTTTCAGCAAATAAATGGGGAAATGAAAGAAACAAGGCTGGGGCCTGGGAAGGGATGGGGACTGGGATGTTCTGTTGGGAGCCTGTGCCATCCTCCCTTTTCACTGCCCCTTCTCATCTCCTCTCTCCACCCAGCAGAGGTGCAAAAGCTGTCGAGTCTGGTGCTGCCATCTGAAGTGATCATTGCTCAGAGCTCCATCCCTGGGGAGGGTCTGGGTATCTTCTCCAAGACTTGGATCAAAGCAGGCACTGAGATGGGTCCCTTCACAGGCAGGGTCATCTCTCCGGAGCATGTGGACATCTGCAAGAATAACAACTTGATGTGGGAGGTAAATGGAAAGGGTATTCACCTGGGAAGGGCCTAGGATCAATGCTCTACTGGTGGGCAGGTCTACCAGCTTCTGCCTTCCAAGCAACCTAGCTCCCTAGGCAGGAACTTGGCAAGAAGAGTCCCAAACAGCTATCAAAGTCATCCTCTTACAAGGCAAAGGTATCTATGAAGTCAGAACAGGAGGTTTAGTCAAGTTTCCCAGAGCAGGGCACCAACAGGAACTGAAAAGGTTTTGTGCTACAAACTGGACTCTCAGTTCTCCTCTTGAATGGAGAGCAGTGGATACCCTTCAGATTAATGGTGAGAAATGCCTACAGTACTCCACCTGCCCAATTCAGTGTAAGCAAATACCGATTCAAAAATTACCATTCTCTACTCTACTCCAGCTACCCCATAAGCATGTAACATGTAGTCCTAGTATGGGAGTTGAAGGGAGAAAAGAAGATGCAGCCAAGAGGTCAATCACTCACCAAATTTTCATCCTTTCTCCACACCCTCCAAGAACACACCTCAGAATGAGCTCATCTCCATCCTTTTTGGAAGCTCAGTAAAACCTGCCTTCCCTGCAACAAAGGATCTGTCCTTCAGCCTCTCCCTCTTCTTCCCCAGGCCCTAAGCCAAAATCTTACTAAAAGCTAGGGAAAGATGTACATCCAGATGTTCAGAAACCAAGTGAATCTGTGGCTTTGAATGTCACACACACACACACACACACACACACACACACACTCTTTTGGAGGAGAGTCTGAAGACCTAGTCTACCACTAACTGGATGACCTTGAGACAAATAATTTTCTGTCTCTGGAGTTTTCTCCAGCTATAAAATGAGGAAATTGCATTAGATTATTTCTTAGGTTTCTTCCAACTCTAATATTGTGTTCTTAAGGTCTCTTTTAGCTCTGGCATTTTATATGTTAAGATCCTTTCTGGTTCTGACATTGTGTTTTTTCTCCAAATTTATACAGATATACATAGTACACAGTGATAAATGTGTGGTAAAAGAGCCAATCTAAGTCTTTTCATTATGGATCATTCTGGTCTTTTCATTACATTCCTAAATTGAACGAGATCTGACTAGGAAAACTTCACTTCCCTTGCTTTATGAGTACTTTATTTTCTAGACCTCCTAGCCCCAGGGTGATAGTTTCTTCTCTAGATTGCTGGCCCAAACACCATTCAACCTGTCCAAATCAGATGATTCAAGGAAGCCTAGTTTTCAGAAGGAGCAGCTAGAATTCAAAACCAAGGATTGGCAGCAGAAAGGGAAAGTTTCTTTTTTCCTTCTCTACTCTCTACCCCGGGGAGGGGAGAGGCAAAGCTATATAGTTGCAACCAAAAAATTAATATTGAACATTTTAGAGCATCCTAAGAAAGGAGATTAAAATTATTCTCCCCCTTTCACAGAGAAGCAAAGTTAGGTATCTGGAACCAGGCTCTCTTAGAGAGTTTATAATAAAGCCTGGAAGAGAACTCAGAGGCTTCTGAGTTATTTCTCTAAACTCATGGAAATTGCCCACTGATTATTTTGGGAAAAGGAAGAGGAGTTAGTCTTGTTCTACTTTATTCTAGAGAAAACCAAAAACAGTAGATGGAAGTTGAAGAGAGATGGTTATAGCTTCATAAGGAAACAATTCTATTAGAAATGTCCCAAAGCAGGATGAGCTACCTTAAAAAATAGTGAGTTCCCCAACCTTTTCAGGTCTTGAAGTAGAAGCTAAATGACGACCTGTTGGAGGTATTGTGAAGAGGATTCCTATTCATATATGAATCAGGCAAGATGCTTGCTGAAGTATTTTTCAGCTTCAAGATCGTATGAATCATCACCATTGGCTTTGTTCATTTAGCAGTTATGGGATCACAATATGGCTGATCAGGAAAAGACTGTCTCACTAGAGGCAGACCACTTTAACCTCCTCATTTCACAGAGGAGAAAACTGAGGCTCAGAGAGGTGATACTTTGCTTGAGGTCACATATTTCATAAGTGCAAAGGCCAGAATTGAACTTAAGTCTTCTGACTTTCAAGTCCATTGCTTTTTCCATCATGTAATATATGCAATGAGCCTCTCCAATGGACTGTTTCTCAGACTTCCTGTTTCTTAGCTTGGACTCCTTTCTTCCCATGGCCAGGTATTCAATGAAGATGGCACAGTTAGATATTTCATTGACGCAAGCCAAGAAGATCATCGAAGTTGGATGACTTATATCAAATGTGCCCGAAATGAGCAAGAGCAAAATCTAGAAGTGGTACAAATTGGCAACAGTATCTTCTACAAGGCAATTGAGGTGAGAAGCTGTGGGGTGACAGCCTCCTGCCCAAGATGTGTGTGGGGTGTGTGTGTGTGTGTGTTTTAGGATGGGGGCGTTCCTTTAGGGATTCTGAGCAGCAGAGCTCTTCATGCCTATATTTGAATGTTTATGTATGTACTTTAAAAGAAGACCAAATATAGTATCTCTCTTTTATAGGGGAGCAAAATCAGCAAGAATTTTCCTTATAACTTAATTTTTTTTAAATGGTGATCCAAGGCAGGTCAAAAGGGAATGCCTGATATTTATTCCCTCTAGACAAGTAGTCCACAGGATAAGTTTAAAGGATGCTTCTTTAGGGATGTAGAGGACTAGAAAACAAATAATAACCAGGGAAGACAGTTTTGACTTTGGAGTGATTTGTTTATTTATAATTTATTAAGCTGTGGATTCATATTCATTAAAATAAAAAAAAATTTATTCAAACCCTATTCGATGAAGAGCACTGTGCTAAGCATTGAAAGGATGAGTAAGACATCATCCCTGTCTACTAAGAGTTTCCAGTATAGGAGAAGAATCAAATAATTATAATAAAACCAGCAAAGACAGGAATGATATGCAAAAAGAGAGTTTCATCTGAAGTCTATGTTAGGAAGCATTCAAAGCCCCAGGCTATGATATTCATTCATTCATTCAACAAACACTTATTAAGTGCTTAAGTGTACAGTATTGTGGGAGATAGGTGCTGGGAGAGCTACAAAATTTAAATATTGCTATTTTTGCTCCTATAGAGCTTGTAGCTAGTTAAGGTTTGAGTTTTTTGTTTGTTTATCTATAAGAAAGTCAATGCTTCTGTGTTACTTGTAGTCCTAGAAACCTTTCATTTCCAGATACTTCATGAGCAGGACCCAGCAGTTCCCTCAATTGGCATCATATTCCCTCCTGACCAACCAATGCACTCAAAACCCATTTCCTAGAGAGGAAACAGGATTGGCCTTTGCCCTTGACAGATCTTGCCACTAACAGATTCTGGGCGGCTTAAGGGAATGATAAACACCATTGCAATGAGACCTAAGGGAAAAGCTCTTCCTGGGACCCTCAGCTCTGAAGCTTGTAGAAGGGAAGAGATTATTGGGCCATTTAAATGATATGTTTTGAGTGAAAGCTAAGGGATAGTATGAAATGCTCTCAGTAGAGGCTAAATAATCTGATATTGAGAGGAAACTTGCTAGCCAGCCAGTGACCCAGTGTAGTCTCTATGTGGAGTTTGAGGACTCTCCCCATCCCCAAATGATCTAAATTAACCTTAATTTGAAGTTCACTTCAAGAACAGAACATTCTTATATCTTGACATTCACACATTTTCTCTTTTAACTTTGAATCCTCATCCTGACTCCCCAATATGTATCCACTCATACCTTTATCTTCACAGTATCCTCACTCTCATCATTACACACATGCCCTTGCTTCTCTCATTTCTTCCTCCCCATATCCTCACAGATTTTTAATTTTGGGAGATAGGGGTGGGAAGAGGATGGGAACTATGATTTTACCGATGTCAGGAGATCCTAGGAAAGAAATTCTTCAAGCCAAAGCATTTTGGCAATTACCTGGCAATTTCTATAGTCTTAGAGAATTACCTGGGGCACTAAGAATTAAATGATCTGTCCAGGATCACTCAGCCAGTAAATATGTGTCAGAGGTGGGCCTTGAACACAAGTCTCCCTGATTCTGAGGCCAGTTTTCTATAAACTATGACTAACTGCCTAAACTCCTCATATACATTTATACGTTCGCAAGTCTTTTTATTTTACTTTTTTATTTTTGGAATTTAAGTGGGTTTAAGTGATTTATCCAGGATACACTGCTAATAAGCAAGTTTCTGAGGTCAGATTTGAACTCTGGTCCAGGGCCAGTCTCTATCCACTCTGCCACCTAACTGCCCTCATTTACTTTTATTTAATCTTTTTTTTTCCTTTTCCCTTTTTTTTTTTTTTTTTTTTGGTGTCTGTGTGTGTGTGAGAGATAATTGGGGTTAAGTGACTTGCCCAGGGTCACACAGCTAGGAAGTATTAAGTGTCTGAGTCAATATTTGAACTCAGATCCTCCTGACTCCAGGGCTGGTGCTCTGTTCATTGTGCCATCTAGCTGCTCCCCTCATATACTTTTATACCAAGACACATATACTCTCATTCCCTTCTTTTCCCATACCCAAACATATATACCCTTAATCTCTCTCTTTCTCTCAGAAATATGTTAATGCAATTCAATTGAACTCAACAGGTATATCGCACCCACTATTTTCCTGGCACTGTGCAAGGCATTGAGGAAGATGAAATACAATATGGTTCTTACCCACAAGCAGCTCCTATTTAGTCACAAATTTCACTGCAAACACAAACATGTTTTCACATTTAAGTAGGAAATTAGAGCAACAATATAAATTGTCACTGTGTCTGGGATCTTATTGAAGTATTCCTATCTAGAGTCAACTTACAGCTCTAGGTATGTTTTACTGTGTGTGCCAGAGCACTGTAAAGTGAAATAAAGCCAAGGAAGGAACCTGGGAGAGTCTAAGGTAAGAATTCAAAGCGTGAAGTTAATACTAGGAATAATTAGGGTGACTAATTTTTCAAAGATTTAAAAAATGCAAATCAGCTTGTAGTCTCCTACTCTAGACCAGAGACTTGAAATTCTAAAAATTGAGAGAAGCAAATTATATAACTTCACCAAATTATTATCTTTTCAGTAGCACTGCACAATCAGTACTTACTGTTTTGATTTTATTTTGCAGTGCTTATTGTTTTGACTTTATTTTTTATTTTTTGCTTAAATAATAGTTTTTATTTTCAAAATATATGCAAAAATAGTTTTCAACATTCACACTTGCAAAACCTTGTGTTCCAAATTTTTTCTTCTTTCCTTTTCCTACCCCCTTCCCTAGAGAGCAAGTAATCCAACATATGTTAAACATATGCAATTCTTTTGTTTTGACTTTATTTTGCAGTACTTATTGTTTTAGGTTGTGTTTTTTTGTTTTGTTTTGTTTCTTTTTGTGGGGGCTCCAAACTTGTAATTTTATCACTGAAGGCAACTCCCAGTATAAAAATTCCCTCCAGCCATGTAAATTGGAAATGTATAGTCTTAGAGAGCTACCTTGGGGCAAAAATGTTTAAGTGTTTGGTTAAAGTTAAATCTATGATTACACAACAGCTGTTCTTGTTTGTCCTTTCTTCTTGAAGAGGACTGATACCATGAAGTTGTAATCAAGGTACAGTGTGTTTGACTGTGGCTGATCAGTCCAATATGAGCTTGAAAAGCTCTTCCACAGGTTGGACACAAATAGTCCATTTAAACTTTTGGGATGAAGATGTCTCTAGATTTGTGCATCTCATGTTTCCTTTGTACTACTGCAATTCTGCTTTGCTCTTGGAGCACAGTGCCTTCTTTGATTCGGACATTCTATGCCTCCCATGACAACATCTTCCATGTCTCTCAATTGATGTTAAAGTTCTTAAGAAAGACCTTGAGAGTATGTGTTAAAGGAAAGACATGACCCCAAGTTTTTTTTGACTCCAAGGACTACTCTTTATCAATTGTTACTTTGTCAAATTGCTGGTAAAACAAGGAAAAAAGAAAAATTTAAATATCCCAAATTTTGCTTTAATAAAAGAAATTTAGGACATTAGAAATGGCAGCCATTTTCTCAAAATCAACTGAGCAGGTTTGAGTTAAAATAGATATCACTGTCATGCGAAAACCTATTATTGGATATTAGAAAATGGATGTACTTGGATCTAACCACACACACACACACACACACACACACACACACACACACACACAGATGATCCAAACTTCCTTCTTCAAACAACCCATCTGTTGTGTGGTGATTACTTGCACGTGACATTTTGCAAGTTATTGTTATGAATGTTTTTAAAATGAATTTACTTTTTGTGTTGCCTATATATAAGCTGGCAAAGGAAAAAAGCTTTAAGTCTGATTTTTTTTAACTTGTTGCCCATCCATACTTTCATCAACATTTCAATTTGTTAAATTATAATCTCTGAGAAGTTCTGTCAACATTATCTATACAAGCCATTTTGTGAGATTATGCATGCAATCCTATCCTCACCTCCCTCTCCTACAATATACAAATATCTGGTTCCCAACAATAAACAATTGAATAAATTAGGTTAAAATTCTGTGAAATGCCAAAAAGAGAATTTTATTATCTGGGTAAATCTAGCTGTATTTTCCCCTCCCATACTCATTTCTACCTCAGAAAATAATTTTAACTAGTGGGAATTTTCCCCAACCTCATGACATACTTAGACATTTTAAAAATACAAACCAAAAATATTATGAAGGCTCAGATTTCTGGATTATTCTAATTTCTATTTCTGCATTATTCTAATAGGAATATATCATATACCAGAAAACTAGATAATCAAAGAAAGTGAAAAATTATTTGGACCTAAAAGTAAAAGCTGAAAAAGAATTTATAAATCTTTCAATTTTGAGACTTAGAAGTTTTTACTGAAGATTATTCCTGTAATCATATCTCTATTGTCTCTTCCTCAATCTCTCTCCTTCCTTTCCCCTCTCTTTCTATCTCTCTGTCTCTGCCTGCCTGTCTGTCTGTCTCTCTTACTTTCCTTTGTCTCTTTGTGTTGCCTTCTTTCTCTGCATGTCTCTTTCCTGATCCCATAAGTGATCTTCCCCCCTCTCTACCATTTCCTTTTCTTTTTGGTTATTGCTGAGCTCACCATTAATGGAACAGATCCTTACTAGCTCCCTCTCTTTCACTTCTTTATATGAGTTCTGCAATCATCATTTAAATGTGTACCCCAGGATATCTATGATGTTTGCTCTGTTGTCCAGCAACCTCTTATCTGGAACTCTCCACAGCCAGCTATATATAGAGGACTATGATTCATGGACAACTGATGTTCATAAGAAATCATCAAATAACAAATGATGTGCATTAGAATTTTAAAGTTAAATGTACTTCACTGTAGTCTCATTCGTCCAAATCATCCATGTTTTAGTTATTCAAGCTCTCAGATATATCAGAAGTCCCTATTCTCTAGACCATATGTAGATGACAGTGTTTACTTACTGGTGATAATCATAATAATTGCTGACATTTATATAGCACTGTATAGCTTACAAAAGAACATGATTTCAGACATATATATTTGTAACAGAGGCATGCTGAGATGAGGATGGAGGAGCTCTGAATTTGGCTAAGTGCTTCTTTATCAGGGAAGGTTTGGCAGTGTTGACATGACTAAGCTTGAGAAAATGAAATCCTTATGTGGAATGTACAGTGAGGGAAAGAGGAAGAATAGTTCCTAGGTCAATTCTGAATGCTCATCATTGCATCTTCCTAGTTAGAATATACTACAGGTAATCAGAGTGGAGGAGAGACATTCAGGAAGAATTATGGATATTTCTTCCTTCCTTCTGAGATGTGCTCAAAATCCTTGTTTATTATACTGTGTGTCTTCTGAAAGCCTGGCCAGAAGCAGTTCCAGGTGATATTTTCAATTCCTTTCTAGAGACCGATCATGTATTCTTTGAGGAAAATGTGTTACTTCTCAATTGTGATGTAATTGTTTTTTTTTTTTCCTACTGGTTTTTACATCTGTCTATCTATCTATACATATACATGCACAAACACACAAAATACAAATGTATTTTGGTTTTTCAAAATGTCAAAGGACTGCCCCCAGCTTCTAGATCTTTTCTCTCTAAGATTGTCTTCTATTTATATTTAGCTTATAGATATGGGTTTATGTATGTTGTCTCCACCACTACTATCATCCCCAATATGATGTAAGCTCCTTAAAGACAAAGGTAGCTTTTTTCCTTTTTTCATTCTTTCTCTTTGTGTCCACAGTGCCTGGCACATAGGTAGCATTTAATAAATGCTTATTGATTGATTGAAATTAAATGTCACCAAATTCTACATTTCCTTAAAATTTCTTCTAATATACTTGAGATAAGAAATAAAAAATTCATCTGGGAGCCACCTAGAATATCATGATCATCATCATTATGGTTATCAATGATAATAATAATTGTGATTTTCCATGAAAACAGTTAATATTGAATTAATTTTCCCAAACTAAACCCCTCCATTCATAGTTGAAGTCTTGAAGGAATCCAGGCAGTTAATAACAGATCCCTGGAACCCAGATCTGTCTCTGAAATAAAGATCTGTTGGGAATGATCCAGGCAGATGTATAGACATCAGATCAGAACTGTATCTCATTTAGGAACCATGGGCCTGTATGACTTTAGAGCACACATGGCTAAATACTCAGCCCAAATACTTGGACTTAGAAATGCCAGACAGTATTATAACTATCATATTTTAAAAAGTTATATATCATATCATCCTATCCCAATGGGTAAGATGGCTTTTAGAGAGATTGCTGGTAGGGAGTTTAGAACAGAGAAGAGAGAAAATGTTTTGAACAGGGGTAATCAGGACAGATTGCCTTACAAGGAAGATTACAAGATTTGGACTTGCCACCTTATCTACAATGGGTCATCAGTGATGGACTCACCATTGTTACTTAGAACATATAGTTGGTTGGCTGTTGTCCTTCCTTCTCAAAGAGGACCAAAATGACATTGCTATGTTTGAGCCAAGTTAATGTGCCCAGCTGGTTGATCAGACCAATACCACTCAGAATGCTTTGTCACCAGTCTGACAAAAATAGTCCATATGAACATTTAGAGTGGATTGTCTAACTCTGCACATCCTGTGTTTCTTCTGAGATAATTCAATTCTGCTTTGCTTATAGAACTCAGCACCTTGTCTGATAAGGGCACATCATGCTGGGTGGTTTGTGCCAATGTCATATAATCAGTTCTAAAGTTCTTAAGAGAGACCTTAAGAGTATCCTTATATGGCTTTTTCTGATCACCTTATGAGCACTTGCCCTGTGTGAGTTCTCCATAAAATAGTCTTTTTTTTGGCAAGCATATATTTGGCATTCAAACAATGGAGTCAGCCCAGTGGAGTTGGCTCTCTAAAAGCTACAAGGAGCTTACATTATAGAATAGCTGAGGAGCAAGGGACCTTAGAACATGGAATGTTTGAACATAGAATCATACAGTGCTAGAAGGTAATATAACTTTGAGGTCATCTTGTCTCTCTCCACTTCCCACCCCCAATACCTTATTTTATAGATAAGGAATCTGAAAACTAGAGAGAGGAAATTATTTATAAGTTCACATCATATACATGATAGAATAAAGATCTTGAGTATCATTTCTGAGAAAGAAATAATTAAAGAGATGGCTTGTATGTCATTTTTAGTTATAATAAGATAAGTTTTACTCCTTCTTACAATGGAAGAAATGAAAATTGGGACTCTTGTTCAAATCCTGATTCTATCATTTCAATCTTTGTTGACTGATTGACTAGCCACATGACCTTGTTTTCTCTTCCTTATTTGTAAAATGAGAGAATTGGTCTAGGCAATTTCTAAGGCCTCTTCCACCACATCCTCTCTGTCTCTCTGTTTCTCTCTTTGTCTCTGTCTCCTTTTCTCCCTCCCCCCCCCATCTATCTCTATCTTTCTGCATTCCCTTCTTACCCTGCCCTCCCAACCTGTCCTTCTCACTCTACCCCCCCATTAGACAACTGCTAAAATTTCAGACCTAAGAAAGAAGTAGAGATTAATTACTTCATCTCTTTCATAGCTTCATTTCCCTCCTAATTCCAATGCTATCTACAAAATTTTCAGAACAAATATCTCCTTTGCTCCAGGAAGGTCTGATAATATCTAGGAAAGAAAGGCGCAAGAAATTCATACTAGGACAAAACTATTTGCCTTCTTTAGTTAAAGTTTGTAGGCCCAAGTTAAATGCCCTTTCTAAAAGCAGAATTATTATTTTTTTTTTTCTGGCCAGATTGCCTGGCCTTTCTCCTGTGGTTCAATCCAGGCTCTGATGCTCCATTCATCTTGCTATGAGGTGGCTATCAAAGGTAATAGAAGAAGATGGCATAGTGAATAGAATGCCAAACTTGGAATTAGGCAACCATGGATTCAAATCCTATTTTGTTTTATGTGACCTTAGTGAAGTCACAATGATTTATTTTTCTGTAAAAGGGGTATCACATATATTATCTGCCTCAGAGGGCTGTTAAGAAGATAAGAGGTAATGGATATAAAGTGCTATACATCCCGACCTGGAAGTGCTAAAGAAATTCCAGCTATTATTATCTAATCCCAAATCTCTCCAAATTAAGCAATAGGATAAATCCATCATTATCTCCAGGTGTCTTAAGTATCTGAATTTTCCAGCTTCAAAGCTAACCAATTGGACAAGACCCTTATAACACCAGCCTTTCTCTCAAGACAGATTGTTTAATAGGGAAGTACTGGGACTGCAGATATCTGCTTTTCAAACTCTCTTCTTTCTTTGACTCAAATTCGGTGGGTGTGATTAAAAGGATTCATTCCTCTTTCAATCAGTCTGCAAATACAATGGGTTAAAGAGTCTTGCTTCAATGAGGCTGACCAGATATTGATAAAGAGCTTGGCATACCTTTTAAAATATCAGCAAAACCCAGAGTTTTCTGGTTATTCACAGTCTGAAACAGCTGCCAGTGGAAAATTCCTCTAGCCCTATCTTATTGCATAACTATCCTTTCCCTACCTCTTTGACAAGGTCTATTTGGAAACCTCTATTTGGAAAAATACTTCTTTTTCCTTCCTTTCTCCCTCCCTATCCTTCCCTTTCTCCCTCCCTTCCTCCATTCCTTCCTTTCTTCTTTCCTTCTCCCTCATTCTCCCCCCCTCTCCTTTTCTTTCTTCCTTCTCTCCATTCTTTTTTCCATCCTTCCTACTTTTTTCTCTTGTATTAATGGGGAACTTTGTGATGATCCTGATTTTTTTCACTCAATTCTTGAGCTTTTTTCATTTTTTTTCCCTTGATAATTTGTTCTTCTCATATAGTCTGAGTCTTGGAAGGCTGCTTTTTGTGATTTTTTTTTTTCTTTGCACAATCAAAAGAATCATAAATCCTTTCAAGGCCTTGACTTGTTAATTTTGTTGTTGTTGTTGCCATCAAAGTGAATTTGGAATCCAAAGACAAAAATGACATCTGCTGTTGCTGTACACATTTTGGTCAATTGTTCCCGAGTTTTAGTCTTGAGCACTGCAGTTTTCTTAAGATCTATGACCATCTGTTTACATTGAGTAAATCTGTGTGTCATGAGCTCCCAGGCTCTGAGGATTGCTTAATTTATAATGGAAGCTTTTTTCTCAATCATGGGGGGGGGGGAGATAAGAAAAGGTCATTTGCATGATGTATCAGTGTATTTCCTCCCCTTAAATTTTTTGCCACATATATTTTTAAAAATTCAAAAAGAATTTGAATTTGTGATTTTTTTTTTTCTTGCTTGGGGAAAGGGTGGATTTCATTGCTCTTCTTGAAAGGATGCCCATCACTATAGCCAGGAATAAAAATTAACTAATCAATCAGCAAGTATCTCTCTGAGTCTCAGTTTATCTATTTGTAAAATGAAGATGTTGGCCTAGATGATTACTTTAAGTCCCTTCTGTTTCTAAATCCTATGATCCTAGAGAAGAGAGCTACAGAGAACTTGAAAGCAATTGAATAAAAAGGACAGTTAAAGAGAATCATTTATTATTGAGTCCACTATATATTTTGCTTTGTAAAAGATGATAATGACTTAAATTTACATAATGCTTTGAAGTCAGTAAAGCACTTTACATACAATAATCTTATTTGAGAGACTAATTCCATCTTCTTGTGTTCATGTTATAAATGAGTAAACTGAGTCTCAGAGATATGGAGTGATTTACTTAGGGTCACATATTTATAAGGATTCAGTTCCTAGTCTGAGGATCAGGTATTCATTAAGAGGAGAGAAATATTCAATATGGGCTTCATATTTGAGAAAAATTTCTTGGAACACCCAACATTTGGTTGAACAACTCATAAATAGGAGAAATGATGAGAGAATAATACAAACAACCTAGGCTCAGCACTCTGATCTATATCCTGCCACGCAGTCTTAGGAAACATTTGGATGATTGCAGTTTGGGACTGTTCCTCTTTTTGGGTCAGAGTTTGAATGAAAATGATTTTCTTTCATTATCATGCCCTATTATCCGTGCATTATCCATGATGAAGCTTTGGAAATCCATTTTATTGATTCTATTACAGGGCCTCCTGCTTCCCAATCACAACTTTCAGAAATGGAGTTGTCTAGGCCATGGAGAGGAAAACAAGTCCACGAAATCCTCTGTCATTCAGAGATCTTTTTTATAGAAGTACCTAAGATTCTCTCTTCGTGTTACATGGATAAGGGTTAGTGAATAACAACTGTAGGATCCCACACAAGTGAAGAGAATTCCAGGATGCTGGACTGAGTCTGTGGTAGAACTACAGATGTGGCCACATTAAAATTCTCAGTCTGATTCAGATTTTAAGAGAATTTAGAATTAGAAGTGACCTAAGAAATCACTTAATTCAACTTCTTCATTTTAAAATGGAGAAAATGAGTTTAGAAAGTGAGTTGCTCAATGCTACACAGCTAGTACTGAAATATGAATCTAGGTCTTCTGACTCTGAATCCAGCCCCCTTTCTCCTGTATGTGGGCTACAGTCAGAAGCTTGGTCTTCCTCTCTCCCTCTGATTGCCTAACTACTTGTGGTCTCTTTTTTCTGCAGATGATTCCTCCCGATCAAGAGCTACTAGTTTGGTATGGGAACTCCCACAATACTTTCCTGGGGATTCCTGGTGTCCCAGGGTTGGAAGAAGAACAGAAGAAGAACAAACATGGTAGGTAGTCCTTAACCAGCCAAAGCTATCTTTACAGGTGGCCCTTTGTATTTCTCAGTTTCCTTTTTAACCTCAGGGCACTGATAGTCATTAATTTCTAATTGGAGGGGAAGAAAGAAAACCAAATGGTTCTTCCTGCACAGCTTATGTGATACACCCTTTTCTCATTCCTCTACCCCCCCCCCAAACCCAGAAAGCATCAGGAGCCTCTTTTGATGGATTTTCCACTGTTTCTATGGTTCAAGTAGGGGTTTGTTTTGCTTGGTCGATCCTGTAACCCCAAGCTGGGACTAATCAATAAGATTTAATTTACTCTGTCCCAAGATGCCAGACCACTAAGCAGAGCTTTCAAAGGTGATAGTTAGCCAAAAAACATTTGTTAAGGATCTACTACATGCCAGATACTGTGCTAAGGGCTGGGGATTGAGAGGAAAAAAACAAAACCAGTTCTTGCTCTCCGGGAACTCAACGTCCAATAAGGGAGACTGTGCAAACAACTAATTACAAATAAGATATAGATGTGATAAACTGAAGATAGGCTCGTAGAAAGGCACTAAGGAAGGACTGAGAAAGGATTGTTGCAGAAGTAGAACTTTAAAAAAGCAGGACTTTGCAAAAGCTGAGACTTCAGTGTCAGAGGAGAGAAGGGGGCTTATAGAAAAGATGTTACAAAGGTTAAAACAAGATTTGACAACTGATTTGATGTAGGGAATGAAAGAGAGTGAGAAGTTTAGAATTACACCTAAGTTTCCAGCCTGGGTGATTGGAAGCATGGTGTTGCCCTCAGTAGTAATAAGAAATTTAGGAAGAGGGGAAAGTTTGGCAGGAGCCTGTAGAAAGGGTGGGGAGGAGTTGTGTCAGGGGAAGAGAGAAGGGAAGGCAATGAGTTCAGTTTTAGATCTATTTAGATCTAAGATGACTAAGGGATACCAGTTCAACATGTCCAATAGATAGTTGAAAATGCAGGACTGGAGGACAGATGTAAGGTTAGAGCAGAATAAGTAGATCTTAGAATCATCTTCAGAAAGATAATAATTGCACCAAAAGGTGCTGTTATTAAGAAAAATAATATAAAGGAAAAAATAATAGGATAGAGTCTTGGGGGATACCTATGGTTAGCTTCTGCTAAAGTACACAAAGTATAAATTACCTGGAATATTCATTGGCATCTAGAGGTAACTACTCTAAAATGGTGGTTCTTCCAAGGCAGGCAATGAGTTGTGGAAACAGTGCTGGAAAAAATTAGGACTAGTCATTTCTTTTTTCTGGCCCTGAATTTTCCTGTCCAAAAAAAAAAAAA
This sequence comes from Myrmecobius fasciatus, assembly GCA_023553655.1. Lineage (NCBI taxonomy): Eukaryota > Metazoa > Chordata > Mammalia > Dasyuromorphia > Myrmecobiidae > Myrmecobius > Myrmecobius fasciatus. The sequence goes on from JAJPUD010001148.1 coordinate 246,768, forward strand.
AAAAAAAAAATAGCACTGGGCTAAACTAGATCGTCATGATGATTCCTTTTATAATTCTAAATAACTCATAAAAGTCATAGAATCTCAGAAATGACTGAGATCTCAAAAGCCACCAAATCCAACCTGCACCATACAGGAACTTCCCTTTAAAACATCTTTGACAAATGGTCATTTACTTGAATGCCTGCAGTATCAACACACCAGTTGTCCGGGCTAATGCCCGGGTTCTTTGAAACTTCTTCATCCCTTAGAAGTTCAGGGCCCTGAGGAAATGACCCAAAGTGCTTTGGGGTGGTCAGTCTCAGGGGCAGGATGACAGTGTCTATATGAAAGTGTAAATCAGTCAATGAATAAAAAAGCATTCACTTTTACTGTCTAAAATTTATGCTTACATCACCGTCATTTTCAAATTATCCTCCCTCTTCTTCCCAGAGTTACTCCTTGTAATAAATTAATTTTTAAAAATGAGAAACAGAAAAACAAAACAAAAACTCCTACCAACATTATCAGCTGAATCTTATAGTACCCACAGGGAGAAGGGAGCATTTTTCTTTCTCTTCTTCAGGCTTCAGCAAATCTATATTTAGGCCACTTTGGGCTAGGGATTTTGCTAGGTCTGGGCATACCTGCCCTCATGGAGCTTACATTTTATCTACACATAAGAGACTAAGGTTTCCAGCCAAGGTTTACTTAGTGACTGAAATCATCTGTCTAACCCAGCTGCTCCGTTCTTCTTTCCTTCCCCCGCTCTTTGTCCCGCTGCCTTGGCCAGAGGACTTCCACCCAGTGGACACTGCCACCAACACCGCGGGCCGCATGCGCTGCGTTATCTGCCACCGGGGCTTCAACTCCCGCAGCAACCTGCGCTCTCACATGCGCATCCACACCCTGGACAAACCCTTCGTCTGCCGCTTTTGCAACCGGCGCTTCAGCCAGTCCTCTACCCTCCGCAACCACGTTCGCCTGCACACTGGCGAGCGCCCGTACAAGTGCCAGGTGTGCCAGAGCGCCTACTCCCAGTTGGCGGGGCTGCGGGCACACCAGAAGAGCGCTCGCCATCGACCCCCCAATGCCTCGCTGCAGGCCCACTCCCCCGCTCTGCCCGTGCCCCATCCCACCTCCCTGGCAGCGCACCACATCCCCACCATGGTGCTGTGAGATGCCCTGGCTGGCCTGCGACGGGAGGCATTGGAAACTGGCATCGCGGCGCAGTTCTCTCTCCCATCCTCTCCATTCCTTCCTTCCCGAGATCTGTGAAAGCTGACCTCTTGGAATGGGAAGGGGAGTGCAGAGGAGGGGCTGGTTTCGTCATTTGGTTTTAAGGCAGCAGAGTAAGTCCCTTCTCCCACTCAGCTTGCCTAGTTTGCATCCTGCCTCCTTCTCCGAGGAGCTTGGAATGGAGGGGCAATTGAAGGCGCACTTAATATAGATACATATATTTTCTTCTTCTTCCATCACCTTGGCCCTTCTTCATCACTTTGGCCCTCATAAGTCAATCTGTATCCCCTGACCCTCACCTAGCTATCTCAAGCCTGTGAGCCTTTTCCCTTCTCTGGGAGGGGGTCAGGAAGTGGGTGGGGGAATGAGTAAGGGCAGGAGAAGGAGCGGCTTTGCGCAATCAAACTTATCTGCCCCACTTCCCTCCGACCCCCCAGCTCTAAAAAGTTGTGATCCCCCGAAAATGGACAGCATGGCGGGGAGGGGGGCGATAAAGAGAGCGATCTATGATTTCCCCGTGGCTTATAGCTTATATTCAGTCTGGAGGCCAAAGCAATGCAGGTTGGGATGGAAGGGGGGTGGGAGTGGGGTTGGAATCAGGAATTCCTCCCCTCCCAAAACAAGGGGTGCCTCTGGTGTTTCTGAACCAGATCTCTTCCTTCCCCTACTTCCTCCCACCCTCAAGATTATTCTCAGGAAACAGAGATGCAGGTCAGTGGTTTTCGTACAACAACAGTGTCCTTGCTAAAGCTGCTCCCTGATGGGGCCCAGGTCTGGCTAGGGCAAAGATGGTGGGTAGAAGGTGGAAGGGCAGGCCTGAGACCATTAGACTTTCTGGCCAAGAGTTGCAAGACTGGATTTCAGGGTCCATTGTTAGAACGATCTGACGTTAGGCAGCATTCTCCCCCGGACCTGGACTACTAAAAACTGGAAGCCTAAAGGGATTATGGTAGATCAGGCCAACTATGTATGAGCAGATTTGGGAGGGGTAAGGTCAAGAGGTGTCCCCGCTGCTGAATTTCCTCCTGCCCCAAAGTCTCATCTGAATTATCCTCAGGGGGGAAATGAGGGGGACTGGCAACAGTGCTTTTGGGTCTCACCCGCTCCCTGGAAACACTTCCAAACAGCTGTGAAATCCCTTGGGAAAACTAGGAGACCACTTCACCTGATTCAGCAGTCCCGGCCCTCCAGAAACCCAACCACATCTTTTCCCCTTTCTGCACCATCCTCCTCCCCAATTGCTCCTAAACGCCAGTAATGAGCGCCCTCTAGTGTTTCCCACCCTCCCCCATAGTCATTAACAAGTGGCAAGTCCTTTAGGGTGTTTTGTAAAATAAAGAAACTATAATAATATTAATGAAAAGTATAAAGTGTATAGAGTTTTCACAAACTGTGTTCTACTTCCAGGAAATGGTCACTTTAACTTTGTAAATATTTATCTAAAATGATATTTACAAAACTTTGATATATATTATTTGATTGTATATGTATGACTGTAAATACATTTGTACCTCTTGTATTCTAAAATAAAAAAAAATACTTGGAACATTTATCATTTAGCAAATGAATAGTTTGGCATTTTATGTCTATGACAGCCTTGGAGAAGTAGAGAGTGCTATCAAGTTATTCTTTGTTAAGCTTTATTTAAAGTCAATGCCTGGCTATGAGTTAGGGAAATTATATTTATTTCCTTCCTGTAAGGAAATGCATGTAGACTGTGTCTTAGATTTCTTGGTCCCTCACTCCAGCAGTTTAACTTGCTTCACCGTAACCATGGATCCATCATACATATGTTAAGTGATTAATTCAGTTTGAAAAACATGTATATGCTTCCTAGGTATCTATCACTGTAGTACCTCCATCAAATATCTAGTATGTGCAAGGTACATCTGTAATCTGTAGTGATAGTGCCCCCTCACTCTTCCTACCCATATCTCAGGTTAACAGTGGCGCTGGCTCTGCTGCAAAGCGATAGGTGATTTCCAAAAGCTCACCTGACATGTTGCTTGCAGAAGGCATAATGTTGTTTGCCCTTTTCCGAAGAGAACCAGATAACAACAATGGGTGATGTCTTAAGTATTGGATTAAGTGAGGCAGACTTGCACAAAGTCTCTGAGAGACCTGAGGTCTGCTAGTTTCACTTATTCTACCATTACAGTTTGCACCCCTAATCAAGGCCAGAACCCCTCAAAAGTCAGAGGCTAGGTCCCTTATCTGTATCCTCTGTACCTGGCTAGCATTGAAGCTTAGCCTTGTGGGATGATAGCTCCTGTTTCTATTGTGTTTTAAGACTGAGGATGCTTTATGCTGGTATTCTTAGTGCCGTTTTATACTGAATGCTGGAGCTCCAAGAGCATCAAAAAGATATTTTTCCGAAGCCCCATAGTGAGTAAAAGTGAAGTGTGGAACTGGAACTCAGGCCTTTTTTTGCTTTTCCATGTACTAAGTTGTCAGTAATTTTTTGTTGCTATTGATAATGGTGATGATGAAATACTTTCTTACAAAAGCAGCTTGAAGGCAGCTTAATGGTATAGTCCATAGAGTCAGGAGCACCTGAGTTCACATAAAGCTTTATACACTTACTAGCTCTGTGACTCTAAGCAAATCCCTTTGCCTTTGTTGGCCTCAGTTGACTCAACTGTAAAGTGGGCATCATAATAATAACCTTCCCCTAGGGTTGTTGTGAGGGTCAAATGAGATAATATTTGAAAAACACTTAGAATAGCCTAGGTGGGCAGGTGGTACAGTAGACAGAACACTGGGCCTAGAATAAAGCCCAACTTTATGAGTTCAAATCTGGCATCAGAAACTTACCAGCTGTGTGTCCCTGGGTAAGTCACTTAACCCTGCTTGCCTCCTTAGCTGTAAAATGAGCTGAAGAAGAAATGGCAAACCATTCCAAATGGGGTCACAAAGAGTCATACATGACTCAACAATAACATATAATGGGCACTTAATAAATATTTTTTTTTCCATAAAGGAAAAAATTTTCCATTGAGCAGAAGCGGCATAAATCCCAGCTGAATGACCCTGTCACATCACTGTAGTAGGGGATGATTCCTTTATTGGTTTGGTCAAGGTTAGACTGCATGACCTAAAAGTTTTTGGTTCCACTTAGCTCTGAGAGTCTGTGATTCTGTGACCCTAACTTGGGAGATTGCTCCCTATTTCAGTCTAAATTTATCAGCCAAACATTAACCAATTGACAAACATGTATTTATAGTAATGTTTTACAGCCATACTTTTTAACTTCCCCAAATGCTTTAACAACTTATTTTTTCTTGTTTTTCTAGTTAGTTTCTTAGGTGTAAGACCTGTCTTTGCATGGCTGAAGAAAAAACATTCATAAATGATCAGGTTTGAGCCTTTACAGCCATTGGATATCAGAGATATTCGTGGAATGTTAAAACACACAAAACAGAAAATGTTAGAATTGGAAGGAACATTAGATGTCATCTTGATCAACTTACATTTGTGGAGGCTAGGAGAGAAGGCCAAAGTCACGCTTATGACCAAAGCCAGATTCCTCAATCCTAGTGATACTAGTTTCTCTGATGTCCCCTTTTAAAAACAGATTTTTATTGATATCTTTTGTCTTTAAATGGCATGTTTTCCCTTTCATATTTCCTCCTACAAGAGAATTTTCTCATCACAAGAAAGAAAAAAGAACAAGTGAAACAAATTCACCAAAACTGACCATCCCATGTGAAAAAAAACCCTGACATTATGTGCAAATGTCCACCCCCATAGAGTCAAACCTCTGCAAAGAAGCAGGGGGAATTGTTTTCTAGCTTTTCTTTGGGGCTTGGGAGCAACCTTCTGAGTGGTATATCCTAGTTGTATTTAATAGTTGTTCAAAATAGCTTGATTGATTGTGAGTGATAGAGAATTCACCCCAGTCAAAATAGTATTTACTTATATTCTTGTAAAACCACAAAGGCTATTTTCTATTGATTTTCCAGGGACGCCCTGTTCTCTCTGATATTAGTTGTCACCTGCTTCTCTTCCCAGACCATCACAGAAGTCTATGTTGTACCACTGCCCTCTTTTGGCCATTGATATTCTTAAACTTCTTGGTTCAAATCTACCTGATCAAAGATGAAAAGGCACTTCCTGCCCTATTACCTCCAGCAGCAAATATAAAAATGCTCCTTTTGGCTTTTAAAGCCTTTTATAACCAGATCCCTTCTTATTTTTCCATTCTTCTTATATCTTATACCCCTTTGTGGACTTACTCTATTATGCAGTGACTGGCCTCTTCCTTACTCCTGAAATAACATAATTCATCTTTCAGCTCTATACTTTTCACTGACTGTCTCCCCAAGTCTGGAATTCTCTCTCTCCCTCCTCATCTCTGCCTCCTGACTTCCCTTAGCTCCCAACTAAAATTCACCTTCTACAAAAAGCTTTCCCAGTCTTCCTTAATCTTAGTGCCTACCCTCTGAGCTAATTTCAATTTATCCTGTGTATATTAAGTTTGAATGGTGGATAGAGCACCAGCACTGAAGTCAGGAGGACCTGAGTTCGAATCTGCCCTCAGCCACTGAACATTTCCTAGCTGTGTGACCCTGGGCAAGTCACTTAACCCCAATTGCCTCAGGGGAAAAAATTCCAGAATTTAAAAAAAATTAAAACAGAGAAAATATTTATTTATTTATATTAAAACTTTTTATCTGCAAAACATATGTATGGGTAATTCTTCAACATTAACCCTTACAAAGCTTTCTGTTACAAAATTTCCCCCCCTACTCCCCACCCCTCCTCTAGATGGCAGGATATCCACTACATATTAATTATGATAAAATACTTGACAAATTGAATATATGTATACATATTTCCATACTTATCTTGCTGTGCAAGAAAAATTGTATCTACAAGAAAGAAAAATCAGATAAAGGAAACACAATGCAAGCAAACATCAATCGAGAGTATGAGAATGTTATGTTGTGGTCCACATTTCATATCCCTCTCTCTGGGTGTATATGGCTTTCTTCATTGAACAATTGGAACTGGTTTGAAACATTTCATTGTTGAAGAGAGTCATGTCCCTTAGAACTGATCCTCATATAGTATTGTTGTTGTCTGTATAATGATCTCCTGGTTCTGCTCATTTCACTCAGCATCAGTTCATGCAAGTCTCTCCAGGCCTCTCTGAAATCATCCTGCTGGTCGATCAGTGGCACAGGATAGGATATCAGGACAATCTAGGCATTAACCTTAACAATCTAGTATTCGATAAACCCAAAGACCCCAGCTTTTGGGATAAATACTCACTATTCGGCAGAAACTGCTGGGAAAATTGAAAACTAGTGTGGAAGAAATTAGGGCTTGACCCATACCTAAGACCACATACCAAGATAAGATCTAAATGGGTTCATGATCTAGATATAAAGAGGGACTTTGTAAGCAAGTTAGAGGAACGTAATATAGTTTATCTCTCAGACCTGTGGAGATGGAATAAATTTATGTCCAAAGAAGACTTGGAACTCCTAATTGAACACCAGATGGATAATTTTGATTATATTAAGTTAAAAAGTTTCTGTGCAAACAAAACAAATGCAGACAAGATTAGGAGGGAAGCATCAAATTGGGAAACCATCTTTACATTTAATGGTTCTGATAAAGGCCTCATTTCTAAAATATATAGAGAATTGTCTCATATATATAAGAATTCAAGCCACTTCAATAGATAAGTGGTCAAGGGATATGAACAGACAATTTTCAGAT
>JAJPUD010001148.1:258712-371190 GCA_023553655.1 Myrmecobius fasciatus
GTGGGTCCCTTTCCCTCCTTTAAGATCTCTTTGGGATATAGGCCCAATAGAAATGCTGCTGGGTCAAAGGGTTTGTACAGTTTGATAACTTTTTGAGCATAGTTCCAAATTGCTCTCCAGAATGGCTGGATCCGTTCACAGTTCCACCAACAATGTATTAGTGTCCCAGTTTCCCCACATCCCCCCCAACATTCATCATTATCTTTTCCCATCATTTTAGCCAATCTGACAGGTGTGTACTGGTACCTCAGGGTTGTCTTAATTTGCATTTCAGAGAAAATATTTACTAAATTAATTTAGCATCCGATTATTACTTAATTATTCTATACTAGGTACAGGAAATTGTGCTCTGCCAGGAGAAATATCACAGTTTAGTTCAGACAGTTTCATTTCTCCTCTGTCCTCCTTTCCTAGATGTTACCTCAGAGCTCTTTGTGGTTAGTGGCAATTCAATTCAATCTGACAATCTTTTATTAAATGACTCCTATGGATAAGACTGCAGTTATCTTGGAAAACAGCCATCCACCACAAATATATTGATATTTCTGATTAACCTTGTGGACAGAGCTTAATGGGTCAGGACATCATAGTTTTTATCCCTGGTAATGACTTAATTAATCTGCCTTATAGGATGTATTAAGTGTTTAATATGCATTACACATTGTTCTAGGGTCTGAGAATACAAAGAACCATTTTGAACTGCCTGTTGGACATCTTGAACTAAATGTCCTATAGTTACTTTAAATTCAAGTTGTTAAAAAACTGAACTCATAACCTTTCCCTCCAAGCTCTTTCCTCTTCCTAATTACTGTTACTGTTGAGGGCACCACCATGTTCCTAGTCACCTAAATTGGAAACCTGAATGTCACCCTTGCCCCCTCACTTTTTCTCATCCATCTCTAATACTGCTGTCAGGTCCTCTCAATACTACCTTTTTGTCTCTGACCTTGTCACCACCCTGTTGCCAGCTCTTATCACCTCATGGCTACTGATTGTCTTCCCTGTTTGACTTCTCTCACTTGCCAGTTCATAAGCACACTCCTTACCTATTTAATAGTCACTCCATTTAATAAATTCTTTTATTCTTGCTGTTGGTTCAGTCAAATCTGACTCTTCTGACCCCATTTGGGTTTGTTTGTGTTTTTCTGGCAAAGATAAAGAAGTGATTTGCCATTTCCTTCTCCAGCTTATTTTACAGAAGAGGAAATTGAGGCAAACAAGATGAAGTGACTTGCCCGGGGTCACACAGCTGGCAAGTGTCTGAGGCCAGATTTGAATTCAGGAAGAGTTTTCCTGATTCCAAGCCCAGAGTTCTGTCCACTGAGACCCCTAGCTGATACAAACTCTAGTAGTTCCCAGTTACCTCAAGGATCAACTATGAAATCCTTTATTTGACTTTTCAATTCCTTCACTTGACCCCTCCTACCTTTCCAATCTTCTGACACCCCAGTAATAATGGCTTCTTTTTCTAGTCCACATACAAGATACCCCATTTCTCCATTCTGTGTCTAATATGTCTAAAATGTTCTTCCTCCTTATCTCTGTCTTCCAGCTTCTTTCAAATCCCAGCTAAAATAATAATTTCAGCAAGAAGCTTTTTAATCTCATTTGTATTCCCTCTAAATTACTATTTACATTATATATACATACACATGTATGTATATATGTATATATATAGGTATATAAATATGTATATATATAATAGATAGATATCTTGTACATTCATCTTTGATAGTACATTGTCTCCCACATTATAGGGACACTGTTTTAAGGGCTTAGCACAATTCCTGCTCCTTAGTGGTTTTTAAATACTCAAGGATTTGGCATTCCTTGTCCTTGAGGAGTTTATAAACTAGCTAGGGGAAACAGCATGTAGTAATTTAGTTATAAATAGAATATTAAGAAATAGAGATTAGGTACTCTATTAGCATCTTTTTTTTCCCCCTTGGACAGTTGAAAAATGAAAACATCTACTTCCACCCACTGCCCAGATATGAGAATATGTTTCTCTTAGGAAAGAGCCTAGTGCAATAAGAGGGAAGGTTTATAGGTGTTAGAGGTAACTTTGCAAAGATTTAAATTGGATTTTAATTGGTAGGTCTTATTTTAGTTTCTATTAATGGAATGGACAGGAATAGAATCCAATTTTCCCACTGACTTGTCACTTAGGAACCTTTCATCTTTACTTCTGATTGATCTTCTAGGGCTGTGGTTCTTTGTACTTTGTTACTGAATTTTTCCTCTTTTGGTCTACTTTGTAGGATTCAAATACCTGTAAACAAACACTTGAAGGTAAGGACTGCAATTTAAGAGTGCCCAGAGGGGTTGAATCCTTATGTAAATAAGACACTCCTTTTAAAGCTTGAACAATCACCCACATCATTTACCTGTTTTGTAAGCTTGCTTCTGTTTTCTTAAGGGAGGGGGGAGAGGAGGAGGAGTTGGTGGAGCAGAATTTCATTTCTCTCTACTGGCATCTTGTTGCTTAGAAGAACTCTCAGTAGTTTTAAGTTAACCAGTCCACTAGAGAATAGTTCAAGAAAGAGTCTAGTCAGTAGCTATTGGGAGAGCTGTTTTAAAGAGATAGTTGACTTTGCAGTGAAAGAACAATTTTGACAAGATTCTAGAAAGAGGAAAGATGGGAAAATGGGCTAAATTTAATATTATGCAACCAAACACTACTTTCTGAAGAATCTTTTCTTTGGAGTCCATTGGTTTTGGGGTGTGAGCTTTCTCAATGCCCCCAACCATGTAATCATAGAATCCCCCAACTAGAAAGGGTCTCAGCTCAGGAATCCCTTCTACTAAATCCCTGATATTTAAAAAGATTTCAGTCTTCCATTTGAAGCCCTCCAATGATGGGGAACCCTTATTACTTTATGAAGCAAATCATAACATTCTTAGACAGCTCTAATCATTAGGAAGTTCTTCCTTATATTCAGTAGAAATCTTGACCTATTCCTTCCCTTCCCACTTTCTGCCAGTTGGTACCAGTTCTTCCCACTTGGAGTAGTCAGAACAAATCTAATCTCTCTTTCAAAGAATAGACCTTCATATGTTTGAAGATAACAGTCATGTTTTTACCACTTCACTCACCCCCTTCTTGTCTTCTCCGGGTTAAATATAATCTCTTATTGTTTTGAGCCCTGTCATTTTCATTACCCCTTTTATGTATGGTGAGGATGTTAACTTATTAGTATCCTCCCCAAAACGTGATGCCAAGCCTGCATCCAGATATGATTTGAGCTGGGAGTGTCATCTCTCTTGTTTGGGACGCCAGTCTGGTAATGTAGCCTAAAATCTCATTCGATTTTTTGGTTGCCATGTTATAGTACAACTGAATTCAAAGTCTACTTTACTCCCAGCATAGGAGTTCTAAAGATTGTTAGTTTGTTAGAGTTATAGACCCCCTTGGCAGGAGTCCTATTAATTACAGTTATACTAAAAATATGGTTCAAAATCTGATTGCAAATAGGGTTGGTGCTGTTGGTAATGGGTAGCACAATGGTCAAGTAATTCAGCCTTCATCACCAGAACCAGAAATAATTATTTTGTTGGGTTCAATCAAAATTTGTAAAACTGAAATTCCTAGCTATTGATATTAATGCTCAGGATTTAAATAATGGTAACTAGGCCAAGTATAGAAGTTACTTCCTTCCCAAGTTTCTGAATCTGTAAAGTAAGGATAATGATAATTACCCTGATATCCTCACAAAGATGGAAGCCTGAGTGAGTTCTGGATTGGTAGTCAGAAGACTGGGGAGTCATTTTCACAGATATCAGATAGGAGGAACATGATTAGGCTGCATTTATTTGAAAAAGATTTAAGGATTTTAATGTATTGAAAGCTTAATATGAGTCCACTGTGTAACACAAATAAATGCAGTCTTGGATTGCATGAGAAAAGATACAATGACCAAAGTGAAAGGATGTGATAATCCTATTTTACCTTGTCCTGATCAGACCACATATGGAATATTATATTTAATTATAAATTATAAATATGTAACCATATTTATTATATAAATAAATAATTATATTTAGATATAATTTATAATTTATAACTATCACATTTTTAGAAGGACCTTAATAAGAAGGGTAGGTTTTTTTTATGTGTTTTCTTTCTTCTTTTTTAAGCTTTTTATTTTCAAAATACATGCATAATTTTTAACATTCACCCTTGCAAAATCCTGTTTCAAATTTTTTTTCTCCTTCCCTTTACCCCACTCTCTCCCTTAGATGACAAGTAATCCAATATAGGTTGAACATGTGCAATTCTTCTATACATATTTCCATAATTATCATGCTGCATGAGAAAAATCAGATCCAAAAGGAAAAAAAAATGAGAAAGAAAACAAAGAGCAAGCAAACAACAACAACAAAAATTGAAAATACTATGTTGTGATCCACAGCTCCTCACAGTTCTTTCTCTGGGAGCAGATGGCTCTCTGTCACAAGTCCATTGGAACTGACCTGAATCACCTCATTGTTGAAAAGATTCAATATCATCAGATATCATCAGATAGGTAATATTAGATTGGATTCAGGAAGATCTGATTTTGATTCTGGACAAGTCACTTCATTTCCCTCAGCCTCAGTTTCCTCATCTGTAAAATAGAAATAATAATAGAATTTACCTCACAGGGTTGTTGTGAGGATCAAATGAAATAGCCCAAGTAAAATACTTTGAAAACCTTAAAGGAAATATAAATGCCAACTATTATTGCTCAGAGGAGGCAAAGTAGGGCCATAAAAAGCTTGAAGTTTATATATTATGTATATCCAATAAAGGAATGAGAGATTTAAGCTTTAAGTAGACTTTGGGGCTACATGACTGCTTTTTTTTTTTTTTTTTTTCAAGTATAGAACGATCAGGCTGATTTATGAGGGCCAGACCTTTGAGTACACAGAGATATTCCTCCCTGATTTCAGTCCAAAGTATCATATTTTTGTGGAAACTTGGGGGGAGCAGTTCTCTGGCTGTGCCCCAACCAGGGACTGGGAGTGTTTGATGATGCAAAGTTTTTTAATTGGCTACAGAATTGAATGTGAATACAAAAGGGACAATTTACCCATCTTTCATTCTCTTTCCTTTGTAGTTTCTAGGGGGTAGGACCATTTTGAGGTTGGATGTCCTTTCTCTTATAGTGCTATGGTGCTTGTGAACATACACCATCTCTATTTTTGCTCTTTTCTGATCTTAGGCAAACCAACATCTAGGAAATGATCTTGTGAGTGCAGGAGATCCAGAAGTCTTAGTGGTAGCAATAAGTAATAGAAGCTTTAAGCATTGTGCTTCTATGTAGTGAAGAGGGATGCTCAATATGAATTATAGAAATGCATTGATTCTTTGAGCTGAGGGAAAAATCGACATTCAGGGGGAACTTCATGAAGTCTTCATGAGGGGAGAAAAAGACTTCTAGCTCCAGGAGTAGGGAAGTACCTCGTTGCCACAAGTGTTCTCCTTGGGGAAAGCTGACTTGCACTTAGAAGCAGTGAACTTAAGAAATGGCCAGAAAGCAAAGTGTAGACAGAGAACACTTGTGTGTGAATGTATGCTTAGTTCCTTTAAGGGGATAGTGGTAGAATGTTTTGTACCAATGATTTTTCACCTTTTAATAAATCCCTTTTCTAAATGCTAATGGAGGGACAGATAGATGGCTCAGTAGATAGAGCATGGGCCCTGGAGTCAGGAATTCAAATACAACCTCAGATATTTAACATTTAGTAACTGTGTGATCCTAGGCAAGTCACTTAACTCCAAGGCCTTTCAAGCAAACAAAGCAACAACAACAACAAAACAAACTACTAAAAGCTAATGGAGGCGACCTGCTAATTATAAATGGGAATCATACAGATGGCTACATAGGAGCTATTAGGAATACCCTTAGGAAAGTCAGTCTGCCTCTGGGAATTGTAGGGAATCTAAAAGTGGAACTGTTGCTTTTAAGAAAGGTCTGAGTGACAACAAAACTGTATTGTCAGAAGGATCCCTGTCCTCTTGGCCACATGTGGGTGGACTTAATGTCTTCCTATTCCCACTCCCTCAACCTTCTCAGATCTTTTTCAATTTTACAATTATGAAATTCTGATGATATAATTTTTAAAGTTTCCAGCAGGCCTTTTAGAAGGATATAACAAGATTATGAAGACTAAGTAGAATCATATTTTTAGAGAAAATTGTCATCTTCCAACAACCTGTTTGATTTATCAGGAATCTAAGGCCCATTAAGGTTAAGTGATTTGTTCCAAACCATGTGTTAGTGACTGAGATGATGTGGCAGAATACATGTATAAACTCTTATCTTCTTACCCCAAATCCAAAGCTTTTTTCCCAATATGAATAGAATAGATGTGAAAATACTTTGAAAACTAAAGTCATAAAATGTTTTATTTATTAATATATTTTATTTATGTCATTAAATAATTGCCAATATATGTAAAAAATTTTTTTAGCATTCTTTAAAAAAAATGGGTTCCAAATTCTCTCCCTCCTCTTGCCATTCCCCATTACTTGAGAAGGCAAGAGATATGATATTGTTTATATGTGTGTAGTTGTGCAAAATATATTTCCGTATTAGTCATGTTGCCAAAGAATAAAAAAACACACAAAACCCAAGAAAAATAAAGTAAGAAAAGTATGCTTTAAATTACACTCAGTTTATCAGCTCTTTCTGGAGGTGATTAACATTTTCAACATTATTTTGATCAGGAGTAGCTGATTCTTTCCCAGTATATTGTTCTTACAATATTGCCATTACTGTATACGATGCTCTGTTGTTTTGCTCATTTTACTTTGCATCAGTTCATAACAGTCTTCCCAGGTTTTTCTGAAATCATCCTGCTCATCATTTCTTATAGCACATCACAATCAGCCATTGATGGGTTTCCCCTCAATTTCCAGTTCTTTGCCACCACAAAAAAGCTGCTACAAATACTTTTGCACAAATCGAGTCTTTTCCCTTTTCTTTATTTTCTTTTCCTTACAGACCTAGGAGTATAGTAATGGCATTGTCAGGTCAAAGGATTCAAAACAGTTCTATAGACTTTTGGGCAGTTGCAAATTGTTCTCCAGAATGGTTGGATTAATTCACAACTTTACCAACAGTGCACCAGTGTTCCAATTTTCCACATCCTCTCCAACATCTGTCATTTTCTTTTTCTGTCATATTAGCTAATATGATAAGTGTGAAGAGGTGCCTCAGAGTTCTTTTAATTTGAATTTCCCTAATCATTAATGATTTAGAGACTTTATTATGTGACTATTGAGAGCTTTGATTTATTTTGAAGATTCTCCATTCATACCCTTTTACCATTTATCAACCTGGGGAATCAGAGTCCATAAAATGTTAAGGAATTAATGTTATTCTTTAATTTTAAATTTTCCTTCCCCAAGTCACAATTCTATACCCTTCATGTCTACGTCCAGTCCTCATGAAGACACTGTATTGGTTTCAACGTATACAAGTGGGGTAGGGTCGCCAGTTGTAAATATGAGAACTTTACTTTCTCTTCCCCCCCTCATAAAAAACATGGCCATATAGTAGTGGATTCCCATTGGTAGTTACCTAAATGCCTCCCCCTTCCGTCTCGCCTTCCGCTTTGCCCCGCCCTATTCCGTTTTCTCACTGCCAGTAGTTTTGGAACCGGAAGCAGCTTCTCTAGGGCCAGGTGCGCTTGCGCGATCCGGTGACCCTCAAGATGGCGATGGAGATTCGGCTTCCTGTGGCCCGCCAGCGGTTACCTGAGAGCTTGGACAGGGATACGCAAAAGCACTTGGTGGTTCCTGGGGACACGATTACCACGGATACCGGCTTCATGCGGTGCGTGGCAGGGGCTGCGGGTGGTCGTTCTTGAAGCTCGCCTTAAGTTGCTTCTTGGACTTCTGCTTTCCCTTCCTCAAGACCTGCGTGTTCCCGCCAGCCACGAGTCTCCGAGTGTCCCCTCCGTTCCTAGCTATCCCTTCATATCCCTGTTCCCTTGTGGCCCTTCGTGTCCCAACATATCCTGTATCTCTGTGTGGGTCCTGTGTATTCCTTTGCGTCCCCACATATCCTTGTGTCTCTGATCCTTTGTGTCCCTGTCCTGCATGGCCCCACGTGCCCCTACATATCTCTGGGTCTCTGTTCCTATGTGCGCCTACGAGCCCCAGTGCTGTTCTGTGTGTCGCTTCATAGTCCTATATGTCCCCTTTTCTCTATTATCCATTTGGCTCTGTGCCCTACATGCTCCTGATCCTACGAGTCCCTGTGTCCCGGGTCTCTGATCCTACATGTCCATTGAATTTGTCCCTGTGTGCCTCTTATGTCTGTGGCTCTACATGTCCCTCTGTCTTTTTCAGCGTACCTCTTTTCCCTGAGTGTCCTTGCATGTGTCTATGTTTCTTCAAACCTGTTCCTGTCTAGCCTTGTATTTCTATTCCCCATGACTCTATACATGTCCTGTTCCTCTTCCCAAGTGTCCCTGCATCCACCACTCAGTCAACAAGCATTTATTAAGCACCTCCTGTGTGCCAGGAATTGTGCTAAATGATATGGATGCAAAGAAATGCAAAAACAGTCAATGTTCTCAAATAGCAAGGACTGCTTTATCCTGATGGGGAGTCAAGACCCTTGGGTCTTGAATATTAATTTTTTTTTTTTTTTAACAGGGGCCATGGTACCTATATGGGAGATGAGAAGCTTATAGCATCTGTAGCAGGCTCTGTGGAGAGAGTAAACAAGCTGATTTGTGTGAAAGCTTTGAAAACAAGGTGTGTCTACTCTTTCCTCCAGCTGGCAGGTCACAGATGCTGTGCTTTAGGAGGAGGGCCCATCCATGTAGGTTTATAAGTCAGTAGGCTGAAGTGCTTGCTCTATAGTGGGAATGGAAAGAGAGCTTAAATCCTTTGTTTTAATATATATAAATATTATATATATATATAATAACATATATATAATATAGTTAATTGCAAATGATTTTAGCAGAAACTTCTGGGAAAATATAATTGGGACAGGAATGGGAATAGACTAAAGCATTTATTTGGTTCTTGAGATTGTTCTTGGTGTTCTTTAACTTCAGATGATCACTACCCTTGTGTAGCTATAATTTTCTTTGTTAGGTTATGTAGAGGTTCCACATTTGTGTTTGTTATTTCTGAAGTAAATTCCCCCCAAAATAAACCAGTTTTTAATTGGCACATTTATGAAGCATCCATTGTGTTCGAGGTATTCTTGGTGATATAGGAAAGTAAAATATAGCCAAAGACCTCAAGGGACTTGCAGTTTCATGGGACTTAAATGAATGAAAAGCTCAGTGATACAGAAGAGTTAAATCAAACAATACAAGAGAGGTCATAAAGAAGTATGTAGTTAATAACAAATTTTGATCAATGCATTGAACAATCATGACTTCAGAAAACTGATGAGGAAATGTGCCTAAACCTCTTGTCAAGAAAATGATGGGTTAGAAGTACAGGATAAGACATATATTTTCAAATATGGCCAGTATATTGAATTGTTTTGCTTGACTATATTAATTTGTTACGGAGGCTTTTTATTGGTGTTGAGAGTAGACAGTGATAGATTTATAGAAAAAAAAGAAAAGAACATTGATAGAATATTTTTTAAAAGTCCATAAAGTTCCAGTTGAGACACCTAGAATAGTTTTGTTACCACCATATCACATTTAAACTTTGAAAACCCCAAACTGTTACAGAAATTTAAACTTTTATATACAATCCTTGTTATTAGTCATTTCTATGCTGAAATGTACATATTTGTTCATGATTATTAAATTCATAATAAAGGAAATTGAAAAAACTCAGATTTTCTTTTTTCTTTCTTTTTTTTTTTATTTGCAAAACATATGTATGGGTAATTCTTCAACAATAACCCTTACAAAGCTTTCTGTTACAAATTTTTCCCCTCTACTCCCCACCCCTCCCCTAGATGGCAGGATATCCACTATGGGTTAATTATGTTAAAATACTTGGCAAATCAAATATATGTATACTTATTTCCACACATCATTTTTGTGCAGGAGAAATCGTATCTACATGAAAGAATAATCAGATAAAGGAAATACAATGCAAGCAAACATCAATAGAGAGCATGAAAATGATATGTTGTGGTCCAAAACCTCAGATTTTCTAATGGTTGACTTTTGTTATCTCTTTTAGGTATAATGGTGAAGTGGGAGACATTGTAGTAGGGAGAATCACAGAGGTAAAGTTTTAATCAAGTAGTTTGCTTTTTTTCCCCATTAATAGTATTTTATTTTTTCCAATTATATATAAGATAATTTTCAACATTCATTTTTGTAAGATAGTTTTTTCCTCCTTCCCTTCTTAATCTCCTCCCTCCCCAAGACAGTAAGCATTCTGATATAGGTCATATGTGTACAATCATTTTGAACATATGTTCATATTAGTCATGTTGTGAAAAAAAAATCAGAACAGGCAGTTTGCTTTAAAAAAAAGATCATTCTAACTTTCACAAAGTAAGGAAATATTTCTATGTATATAAAGTAGAAGATGATTATGTGTGAAACCATAAATTTCTTCAGTCATCATGTTAACTTTTAAAGCTATTTTGCTTGTGCAAGTAAGTGTAGTCAGGACATTTGCCAAGCCCTAAAATGTATATATGATTCTACATCTTGGATTCATCATCCTTCTGTCAGGAGGTGGGTAGCATGCTTCATTACTGGTGAATTTCTCTAGACATGTGAGTGGTTAGTGGTGAAAGTTCTTAAGTTTTTTGAGTTGAATTTTTTTTTTTTAAAGCTCACTTCATTCATCTTCAGTTCACACAAGTCTTTCTAACTTTCTCTGAAATGGTTTCTTTTATCCTTTCTTACAGTACAGTCTTCACTACTTTTCCTATACTATAGGCTGTTTGGTGCTTCCCTAGTCAATTGATGCCCCTTTCATTTCCAGTTCTTTGCTACAACAGAGAGAACTCCTATAATTATTTTCATACATAGGGATTTTCTCCCTTTCTTTGTTCTCTTTGGTTATAGGTTAGAAGTGTCATTGAGGGTTCAAATACTATATATAAACAATTTAGTGATTTTTGAGGCAAAGATCCAAACTGCTTTTCAGAATGACTGGACCAGTTCATAGAGATTATATTCTTTATTTTATTTTATTTTATTTTTTTGCTGAGGCAATTGGGGTTAAGTACTTGAAGATTATGTGCTTTAAAGAAAAGAAAAAACAGTCAAACTTGTGACACAATCTTTGGTAAAGGGCTGTCCTTTATTGTTTAGTACATGATAAGTTAAATTGTATTTTACTTTGTTTTTGTTGCAGAAATTCAGACTATAATATTTGGGACCCCTACCTTACTTTCTTATTTTGTAGGTTCAACAGAAGCGGTGGAAGGTAGAGACTAATTCTAGGCTGGATTCAGTCTTGCTTCTCTCATCCATGAATCTTCCAGGAGGAGAGCTGGTGAGTGCTTCCAGCTAAATTCCATTTTCCTGCTCTCCAATCTTAGATGCCAAGGCTTAGGATTTCTATACTTGTTCCCTTATTGCTTGAAGAAAATGTAGAGGACGTTTATGAGTAGGATTAAAACATTCTGTTTTATGTGGTGAAAGGAAGGGCTAAATTTTTCTAACAAAGGCTTTGCTTATTCTGACTTTAATGTGACAGCAGGGACATCCTTGAGATGGAAGGCTAATGGAATATTATCTGGAAGGCCCATATACAACAGGAACTCAGACCCCTGCTTCTGATTATTTCCATGTTCCAAGTCTATAGTGCTCTACACAGATAAAACGTGTTTCTGGAAATTAAATTTTAGTATATAGACTCATGGTGTAAGTTATTATGAGAAACTTTCTTTAAAGGAATCATATAACAAGCCTTTTTAAAAAGTTGTTTAAAACTCCTAATTTTTCTATTTTTATATAGCTGGATTTTCATATCTGGGTGCTCTTAATGCAGAGTTCCTTTGGATGTCATTGGCAGTCTTAGGGCAGAGTAGAAGAAAGAAGAGGAGGATTACAAAATCTCTGTTGCAGGAGAGCTCAGAAATCATCAGATTCATCCTGTATCTGAACAGGAGTACTTCTTATCTCTTCTCTGACAAATGGTCATCTATTCTGTGCTTGACAACTTCCTTTAATGGGGAACTAAAAAGTTCTTGAGGCAGCCTGTGTCATTGTAGGCAGCACATTCCTATCCTGAGCCCCAGATCTGCCTCTCTGCTGCTTTACAGTAATGACAGTGATGGCCCCAGCCACTGTGCTCAGGTAGTTGTTGCATGTGGATCAGGCACTTTAAGTGATATTGTCATTTTATAGATTAGAAAACAAGGGGCAGCTAGGTGGCGCAGTGGTTAGAGCACCAGCCCTGAAGTCAGGAGGACCTGAGTTCAAATCTGGTCTCAGACACTTCCTAGCTGTGTGACCCTGGGCAAGTCACTTAACCCCAATTGCCTCAGCAAAAAGCAAAAAAAAAAAAAAAATAGATTAGAAAACAAGCTCAAGAGGCTTAGTCTAGACAAGTTAGCATCAGAGATGGAATTCAAACCCGACTGCTTCCCTTTTCCACTGAGGCATGATAACTCTAACTATTGCTCATGGTGCTCCCTTCTGAGGCTGAATAGAACAAATCTAAATCTTTTTTGTGCCAGTCCAGACAGCAAGTATGTATTAAGTAGCTTGTATGTACCATTCACTTGCTAAGTGCTGGTGACAGCCTGTTGAAGACTGCTGATATGTCTCCTCCCTCAAAGTTTCTTTTCATTCAAATATTTGCCAGTTATTCAGTCCTCCAGCTTTTTCAGCATCTGGGTCTCCCTCCTTTGCCAACTTTGTGTCTTTAAAAATATGGACCCCCAAACATAATAGCGATAATAATTAGCTCTTAACATAACCAGAAAAGAATATATTAAGACTATTACCTCCTGCCTTTTGGACATTGGATCACTCACTTTGTTCAATTCAAAATTAGATTAACTTTTTTTACTTGCCTTGTCTTACTGTTGCTGGCTCATTGAGATTAGTCTCATTAAAACTTCCCAAACTATTGTCTTTGTAGAATTTTCCCATCCTCCAATTGTGAATTTTTTTTGTTTAGGGTTTTATATTTCTGTTAAATTTCCATCCCAAGAAGCCTGGCTGTGACCTTCTCTAAGCCTTTCACCTCTTGTTGCTCCATGCCAGACCTGAGATCAGAACAAATGCTGCTCTTTATTGGTTTGGGGGAGTTTCCTCCCTAGGAGTTCCCTGTACCCAACAAAATCCAACATTTGGTTCTCGGCCCAATAAAAACAAAAATAAAACAAACATCAGCTTATTAGATCTATCCCTCTGTTCTATTGTGGCTAGATCCTTTTGTGTCCTAATTGTGCTAGGATTCCCTTCCAATTTTGTGTCATCTGAAAATGGGACATGAAAGGGAGGGGGGCAGGAGAGACAGAGACAGAAAGACAGAGGTTGCTGCTTTTGGTTGATTGAGGTATCATAGTTCTGCTGCTGTGCTTAAGAAATGAAGGCAGCCCTTCTGAATAATATAATACAGACCTCTTTATTTTTTATGGATGGGTAGACGAGTACAGAGGAACAAAGCAAAGAGGTTAGACTAGGATTCCTAAGATCCTTCTGACTCTAAGGTTCTTCCATTGCCACAGTTATTTTGGGGGATCATAGGATCCTAGACTTAGGGCTGGAAAGGACCTCATAGGCCATCTCATTTTATAGATAAGGAACTGAGAAGCTTTCCCAGGGTCATCCACATAACCAGTGTCTATTCAAGATTTAAATTTGAATCTTCCAGAATTTTGGCTGGTGCTATCTCTACTGTGATCCCAAGGAGCCCAAGACAGTTCAGGGCATCTTAGCATCTTGATAGCAGATGTTATTTGATTATTAAAACTACCCCAAGACTTTTGGGATACCCTGTATAGCTCTAGTATATATCTTCAGAAGGAGAAAAAAGAAATAAGATTTGGGAAATTTGTTTCTGTGAGTTGATGTAAATAACATTTTTGTTTCCTCGTGTATTTCAGAGAAGAAGATCTGCAGAAGATGAGCTTGCAATGAGGGATTTCTTACGGGAAGGGGACCTTATCAGTGTATCCTTAGATTTTGTAATTTGACACCTTCCTAGTTCTGCACAGAGTGACAGAAATAAAGTTGAAACTGAATTTAATTGATGTGATAAGCCTAAGAATTTTCACAAGTATGTGTGAACTTAAAACCAATGTTGTAGATGCTGATGAATAATTTCTTCACTTTTCTCATGAACTCTGTCATCTCTTTTATATACTACCTAGTTTGGCTCAGCTATTTCTTGGTGACAAGTTTGTGGTAATCTGAACTTTAGGTTAGACAGGAAAATCCACTTTAACAATAAGATGGCCATTTATCCCCATGAAAAAAATGTATTTTTTTTCAGACCAAGATGTCAATTATGGCTAAAGGATAATGAGTAGGTCATAGTATTCCTGATTAGTGTAGTTTAGAACCAGAACAGGTTTTCAGGGAGGGAATGGTGAAAACAGAAAATTAATCAAATTAAGGTCAGGGGAGCCATGTTTGTCTGTCTATGAGGTAAGGGGATGTGGGATAGATATGATGAGAAGGTATTTTAAAATGAGAATGGAGAGGTATAAGTCGCAGACTATTGTTACTTCCTTCATAACTAGGCTAGGCTGAGGTCCAGGCTGTATTTTCTGATGGTGCTGTGTCTCTACATACCAGGAGTCTAAAGTATGGAAAAGTGAGTAGTATTTTTAAAGCCTTCTTACTGCCATTTTCATTCTCTTTGTGACTGGGCCTGCAAGCCTTTTTCTGAATCCCTATTACAGTTTGTAGCCCTCTGAGCCAAAGGATTTCATGCTGTTCAGAAAGGGGAGTTTGATTTTGGTACTGCATATACTGTTTTGACTCCAGTGCTCTGTGATTTAAGATCAGAAGAGGTCAGAAGCAACATGCATGGGATATTCTTGAAACAATGGCATTGGAGAAACTGGAAAAAAATCTTGCTTCTCTGATGGAGGAATGATTCTCCCTCGAACTTGCTTTAATAAAATTGGAGCCACTGTAGTCCATAAAACATCATTAATGCCATTCCTTCTAGGGAAAATAAATTTACAGTGCCACCTAGTCTTATAAGGAAGGTTGGACAAAATAGAAAGATTTAATGTGACATGAACATTTAAAAATATAAATGATATTGTTTCTGGTAAAATTAATTTTGTTACTTGAACTCTCAAAATAGTATTCCATGCAGGAGCAGAGATCTCTAGGGGGTTCAGGTTATTATCAGGCTATATTATTAAAAAAAAATTTTTTTTTTAACATGTGTTTTCTTAAAAAAAAAATCCTTAACAGAAAGCTATGTAAGGGTTATTGTTGAAGAATTACCCACACATATGTTATGCAAATAAAATAAAAAAATAATTAAAAAAAATCCTGTGACATAGTAAAGTTTATATATTTTTAATTTTCTGAAGTAAAATAAAGAAATCTTTCCCTGGGAAAGTTGTTAGATCTTCTAGTATTCCAAAGTCTTCAAATATGGAATGGAACTCTGTTTTATAATGTGGGCTGTCATCCCCTGTTGTTGAAGATATTGCTATCAAAATCCTTGTTGTGGGGGCTGGATTTGCCAATCCTTCTCCCTTGGCCAGGGAGTGACAAGGGAATGGGACAAAACCAATTGGTGATAATAGCCTTGACCTTGGCCGAATTGTGCCAGGGATTTAATTGCTTTAAACTGACACAGACTGTTTAATGACTCTGATTTTAAAAATTTTGAATAGTCAGCAGATATTAAACATATACAGTATTTATGCAATAAATAAACATGATATAGAAATTGAATTTTGAGCCTTTATATAGATTCTATTGTATAAAAATTTAGTTTTTGACATATATATAATATGTATAATATATATACATACATATTTTTTTTTTTGCTTTTTTGCTGAGGCAGTTGGGGTTAAATGACTTGCCCAGGGTCACACAGCTAGGCAATGTTAAGTGTCTGAGACCAGATTTGAACGCAGGTCCTCCTGACTTCAGGGCTGGTGTTCTATCCACTGCGCCACCTAGCTGCCCCCTATATATACATAAATAAATACACAAATTTACATTTAAGTAATCATACATGTTTGTGTTTGCATGTATATATATATGCGAGATAACAGTTGCTTTTGAGCAGGCAGATCTGTAATGGAGGGACTTCAGATTATACCCAGTCTATAATCAACTTCAACTCTGAATGAAATTTTTATTTTAATTTTCAGAGGTTAGATTGTATATGATATATTTAATTCTCCCAGGACAGTCTCTGCTGATTTATTAATAATAAAATCATTATTTATTTATTTATATCTTAGCTTGGGCAGGGAGTTCTTGTCCAGGTTTCCCCTTCTCTGGTGAAACGACAGAAGACCCATTTCCATGACTTGCCTTGTGGTGCCTCTGTCATTTTGGGCAATAATGGCTTTATCTGGATCTACCCAACTCCTGAGCAAAGAGAAGAAGAAGTGGGAGGCTTTATTGCCAATCTAGAGGTGAGAAGTCAGACTGTTACCAGTGGGGGTGAGTAAATAACTGATAACTGAAAGAATTCTGACATAATCAGTTCTTTCTCTGGGTGTGGATGACATTTTTCATCATAAGTTCTTTAGAGTTATCTTGGATCATTGTATTGCTGAGAATAGCAGTCATTCACAGCTGAACATCTTGTTGCTATTATACATAGTACATTTCACTTTGCATAAGCTCATGGAGGACTTTCCATATTTTTCTGAGAGCATCCTGCTCATCATTTCCATAGAAATATTATTTCTTCATCTTACTCACATAACCTCAATTTGTTCAGCCATTCCCTAGTTGATGGGTAGCCCCTCAATTTCTAGTTCTTTGCCCAGAGAAAAGAGCTATGTAAATATTTTTGTACTAAATTGTTGCTTTTTAAAAAAAATCTCTTTTGGAATACATGCTTAGTAGTGGCATTGTTAGGTCAAAGGGTATGAATGGTTTTTATAGCCCTTTGAGCAGAGTTCCAAATTGCTCTCCAGAATGGTTGAAACTGAAAGAATTTTGGGTGTGTGGTGTGTTTTTAACCTGCCTATTGATGAATATGTTCTGAATTGCCTTGACGGCTGTACATCCCACATCATTCTTTGTTCAGAAAAGATTTACGTTTTTGACCAATTGATAGTTAGCAGAAATAGTAGGCAGTCTTAGGGTGATATCCAAAGATTTTACTTTGTAATGAATGAGATGAACTCTCTTTTGGACTATTTTCTTTAATGTAATTAATTTAGACTTCACTCATTCAGCCAACATTTATCAAGTACTTACTATGTATAAAGTCCTGTGGCGAATCTAAATGATAGTTGATAATAGCTTTGACATGTGCTATCTCATTTGATCCCCACAAGAATTCCTGTGATGTGGGTAATGAAAATATTATTCTCAGTTTGCAGATAAGGAAGCATTTAGGGTGATTAAACGAGCCCTTGTGGATATTATAGTTAAGTTGATGAGATAAGACATTTTCACAAATATGTTATGAGATAGATTTGACAGATTCTTTAATATGTACAAATTGCTATGTGAGTGTAGAAGAGGGAAGAATAATTTCTGCATGGGGGCACTTAGGAAATACTTCATGAACAAGTTGTTTGAGTTAGGGCTTGAATGATGGGTCAGAATTAAAGCTGATGGGAGTGCAAGATCAGGAAGTAGCATGGGGAAATTGGAACCATCAACTGTCCTTTTTTTCTAATGTATGGTTTGAGTTTCTTTTTTTTTATTTTTTATTAAAGCTTTTTATTTGCAAAACGTATGCATGGGTAATTTTTCATCACTGACCCTTGCAAAGCCTTCTGTTACAAATTTTTCCCTCCTCCCCACCCCCTTCCCAGATGTCAGAAAGTCTAATACATGTTAATTATGTTGAAATACTTGACAAATAGAATATGTGTATACATGTTTATACAACTATCTTGCTGTACAAGAAGAATCGGATCTGCAGGAAAAAAAAAATCTCAGAAGGGAAACACAATGCAAGCAAACATCAATAGAGAGTGTGAAAATGCTATGTTGTGGTCCACCCTGAGATCCCATAGGCCTCTCCCTGGGTGTATATGGCTTTCTTTATCACTGAACAACTGGAACTGGTTTGAATCATCTCATTGTTGAAAAGAACCATGTCCATCAGAATTGATCATTATATAGTCTTGTTGTTGCCGTGGATATTGATCTTCGGGTTCTGCTCATTTCACTCAGCATCAGTTCATGCAAGTCTCTCTCCAGGCCTCTCTGAAATCGTCCTGCTGGTCGTTTCTTACAGAACAATAATATTCCATAACATTCATATACCATAATTTATTCAGCCATTCTCCAGTTGATGGGCATACATTCATTTTCTAATTTCTAGCCACTACAGAAAGGGCTACCATAAACATTTTTGCACATGTGGGTCCCTTTCCTTCCTTTAAGATCTCTTTGGGATATAGGCCCAATAGAAACACTGCTGGGTCAAAGGGTATGCACAGTTTGATAACTTTTTGAGCATAGTTCCAAATTGCTCTCCAGAATGGTTGGATCTGTTCACAGTTCCACCAACAATGTATCAGTGTCCCAGTTTTCCCACATCCCCTCCAACATTCGCCATTATCTTTTCCTGTCATCTTAGCCAATCTGACAGGTGTGTAAAGGTTTCTCAGAGTTGTCTTAATTTGCATCTCTGATCAATAGTGATTTGGAGCACTTTTTCAAATGGCTAGAAATAGTTTCAATTTCATCACCTGAAAATTGTCTGTTCATATCCTTTGACCATTTATCGATTGAAGAGTGGCTTGAATTCTTATAAATATGAGACAATTCTCTATATATTTTAGAAATGAGGCCTTTATCAGAACCCTTAAATGTAAAGATGATTTCCCAATTTGATGCTTCCCTCTTAATCTTGTCTGCATTAGTTTTGCTTGTATAAAAACTTTTTAACTTAATATAATCAAAATTACATATCTGGTGTTCAATTAAGAGTTCCATTTCTTCTTTGGACACAAATTCCTTCCTTCTCCACAGGTCTGAGAGGTAAACTATCCTATGTTCCTCTAATTTGCTTATAATATCACTCTTTATGTCTAAATCATGAACCCCTTTAGATCTTATCTTGGTATGTGGTGTTAGATGTGGGTCAAGCCCTAATTTCTTCCACACTAGTTTCCAATTTTCCTAGCAGTTTTTGTCAAATAGTGAGTACTTATCCCAGAAGCTGGGGTCTTTGGATTTATCAGACACTAGATTGCTATAGTTATTGCCTAGTTTATCCTGTGATCCTATCCTATTCCACTGATTAACTACTCACCAAATGGTTTTGATGACTGCTGCTTTATAATATAGTTTTACAGCAGGGCCACCTTCATTGGCCTTTATTTTTCATTAATTCCCTTGAAATTCTTGACCTTTTGTTCTTCCAGATGAACTTTGCTACTATTTTTTCTAGATTTGTAAAATAACTTCTTAGGAGTTTGATTGGTGTGGCACTAAATAAGTAAATTAGTTTGAGTAGTATTGTCATTTTTATTATATTTGCTCGGCCTATAATGGTTTGGGTTTCAATCTTGTCACTTTTTTGGGGATCATTTTTGTCTACTCTTTTTGTATAGTTTACACTGAATGCATTTTTCTTTTTTTCTTTTTTTTTTCCCAACTTCTTCCCTTATCTTTAGCCAGTACCACTCTCTGATCGGGAGGTGATATCTCGACTCCGAAACTGCATTGTTGCCCTGGTGGCTCAGAAGATGATGTTGTTTGACACTAGCCTTTTGTACTGCTATGAAGCATCTCTTTCCCATCAGGTATTCAGTTGGGTTGTTCTCCATGTTTCACTATCTGCTCTAAACAGTTTTATGGCAAAGATGAGATAAGGTCTCTCCTTCTCTCTTAATCACACCAAAGTCAGTGAGCAGTCTTCCCAAATGTACTTCTGTATATTAGTGTGAAAACATATGGTGAATATATGAGTCAAATACCGCTGCCTCCTTTTTAAATGTTTTGTAATATCCTTATTTACAAATGAGCAAATCTTTGGGATTTTTTTCAGCCTCTGGCAACCTCAAGATCAGGTAAGATGAATGTTTATTAGCTCCAGTGGGCAGCTTAGTGGCAAAATGTGTGGAGGTCTGGGCCTGAGTTAGGACACCCCAGTTCAAATCTGGCCTCAGACACTAGCAGTATGATCTTGGGCAAATCACTTAACTCTGTTTGTCTCAGTTTTCTTCTCTGTAAAATGAGTCAGAGAAGAAAATGGCAAACCACATCATTATCTTTGCCAAGAAAAGCCCAAATGGGGTCATGAAGTGTAGGGCATGACTGAAAAATGATTCCACAACAGATTAGCTCCAGGTTTTTCTGGCTAGGTTTCTTAATTTCTTCTAAAACAGTATCTTTATACTGGTCAACAGAGAGAATCCTTCTGATTTATTAAGCTAATGCTGTAGTTTCAGCAATTTCTGTCCATCCCTTACCTGTCATATCCACTCAAATAACAAATCTTGCTGTTTCTACCTTACCATATCTCCTGTATTTATCTGATTCTCTCTAGTCCCAGAGCTACCTTCCTAGTTCAGCAATTTAGCATCTCTTACCTGGATTATTGTAACAGCCTCTCAACTGAAAGCTCTGCCTTAAATCTCTCCCCTGTCCAAACCATCCTCCTTCCACATAACTGCTGTATTTTTGCTAAAGAATAAAATAAAAGTATTTGATTTTCAAATACCTTCACAACTTGGCTCCAACCTATCTGTTCAACTTTATTCTATGTTACTTTGTTTCAAGTACTCCACAGTCTGAACTGGCCTCTCAGTTTTTCACTTATAAAACTTCATCTCCCACTTCCACATCTTTGTACCAGCTGTTCCACATATTTAGAATGTAATCCCTTGTCATATTTAACTCTTAGAACCTTGTATTTCCTTCAAAACTGCTCAATGTATTACAATGAAACCTTTTACAATCTCCTCTAAATTCCTTAAGGCCTACTCCTTTCAAAAATTTGCCTTGTATTTATGTTGGCTTTCCTGCTCAGAGTTCCTTAAGGGCAAGAGAATGTTTCATTTTTGTTTTTGTATCTCTATTTTCCTACTTTTTTTCCCCCTGAGGCAATTGGGGTTAAGTGATTTGCCCAGGGTCACACAGCTAGGAAGTGTTAAGTGTCTGAGGTCTGATTTGAACTCAGGTCATCCTACCCTCAGGGTTGGTGCTCTATCCACTTCACTACCTAGCTGCCCCATGTATCTCTATTTTCAAGCACAATGCTTAGTGCATAGTCGGAATTTAATAAAAGTTTGTTATTGTAATTTATAGCCTATTCTGTTTTCTGGGCCAATTTCTTTTATTTCTTTTTTTTGTATTAGTTTTCTCTATGTTGTGTGTAGCTTATAAAAATGTGATTATATGCTTCATGTTGGTTTCTTATCTGTATGAACAACTTTATCTTTTTTCTTTTAGATCAAGGACATTTTAAAACCAGAGATAATGGAAGAAATTGTAATGGAAACTCGACAGAGACTTTTGGAACAAGAGGGATAAGGAAAGGAATCTAGAGATGAAGAATGCTGTATGTTTTTGGCTGATACAGTTCTTGGGTACAGCTTAATTGTGTATCTGGTTTTTAGTTGGAACATGATGATTTTTTAGATAGAAATTTTGATCAATAAATGCAAAGACTACACTGTGATGGACACCTAGTATTAAGCTAAATGAAGAGCCAAGAAAAGAATCACTTAATCAACACTGACAAGCATTCTTTTGTCTCTTTCCTTTTTAAGAAATGAGGGTGTTAAGAACATAGGTGGAAAATTGTGCCTTTCGACTCTTTAGTTACAGCTTGAGTCCAAGCACTAGATGGCAGTTTCAATTCATTAAAAGTATGTGATGTTCCCTGCCAGACTGTGCTCCTGGAAGAGTAAAGAGAATCCTTTGTTTTCCACCCACCATCATTCAAACATAACAATGTAAATAAACCCAGTGACCCATGAAATTGGCCTTATAAAAGACATAGCAACTCTGACCCCAAATGTTACTTTTCAGGCTTGTTTTTTTGAGCAAAAACATCACATTCCACTTGTATTTTAATCAGTTTTTAATATTTAAATCTAAATAATGGCAGCTTACCCAATTGGAATTTTGCATCCCATTTAATGGACTACTTTAAAAGTATAGATTTAACTTTGATAAATATTGCTTTACAACCCTGAGATTGGATTTTAGATTCATTTTTAAAGGAATGGAATCCTATCTTCTTCAAAAATCTTAGTTCTGCCCAGAAAGAGATTCTTTATATAGACTTTGCTGGATACTTGAATTGCCGACATTGATTTACAATCACTTTCGAATGATGTTAGAATGAATTAATTGAATCTGATAAGGAAGAACAAAATGAAGCAGAGACAATGATTTTGGCATAACTTTTTGGGGACATAGGCATTCTTGTGCAATGTTTTTATGTGCTTTTGGTTAGGTTGTTGAAAGAGGTTCTTTTTATTTTTTATTTTATTTTTTGCTGAGGTAATTGGGCTTAAGTGACTTGTCCAAGGTCACATAGTTAGGAAGTGTTAAATGTCTGAGGTGAGATTTGAACTCAGGTCCTCTTGACTTTAGGGCTGGTGCTTGAAAGAGTTGTTTTTAAAGATTTTCTAGGGGCAGCTAGATGGTTCAGTGAACAGAGCACTGGTCTGGAGTCAGGAAGAGCTGAATTCAAATCTGTCCTCAGACACTTAACACTTCCTATCCCTGTGAGCCTGGGCAAGTCACTTAACACCAATTGCCTCACCAAAAAAAAGAAAAAAAGAAAAGAAAAAGTCTACATGTGCACATTTTGTTTTGATACATTGGTGGAAGTCACTTAATTTGGTTTCTGCTTTTTTGTTGGGGGCTGATTTGAGGGAAAGGTGTCTGCTGACAGTTATGTCACATCACACCCCACCTGAATAATTTGAAAGAAAAATGCAATAGCCTTTTATTTGTTCTTTGGGTTATATTTTCTCACACTGAATTTGACAAGCCTTGACAATATCAAGACTTGGCTATACATTGGATAATTTTTCCTGGAAGGACACATTAGTTTTCCTTATATAGTTACCAATGACCTCAAACATGTCACTCTTGTCCCTAGTTTCTGTCACTCATTCTGTTTTGAGTGAGTTTTCATAGTGAAATGATTTGTAGCTATATTTTCAACTTCTACTTAATAGTTCTCTGAATTTTTAAAGAATAATTTTCTAGCTCATAATACTTTGAGAGAAACAAAAGGACAAAAGTGGAAACTTGCTTGTGGTCTAAACACGACTGATTGAAGGATTTGATTTGGGACCAGATTGTAAGCCCCTTAAGGGACCATGTTATGTTGCTGTGTACACATTGATGTTCAATAAACATTTGTTGAAAAAAATTTTTTTTTCCATTTAAACCTGAGATTTTATTAGGACAAAGAATTTCGGATATGGAAACTCCCTTCAAAAAACCAAACTGCATTAAAAATGCAGATTTGTAATGTAACAAGTCTTAAAAAGGTTGCTTGAAGTACTGAGAAATTAATTATTGATATAACTAATATGTGTTAGAGGCAGACCTTGAATCTAGGTCTTTCTCAAATGCCAAATAAATTTTAGTTAATTATTATATAGAAATAGCTGTTAACTTTTTTATTGACATTTGTTTTTAGATTATGTTCAGTACTGAACATATCCCTTTCTCCTTCCTTCCCCAGGGAACCATAACAGAGAATTTAAAAAATGGAAAAAAAAAAGTTGTTAGCAAAACTAAGATCAAATGAGTCTAATGTGATATGTAGTGTCCCATACTCATGGCTTCCATTTCTGCAAAGAAGCTAGCAAGATACTTTTCTCAACTCTTAAGTCAAAGCTTTGCTACTATAAATTACAGGCCATATGTTTTAACCTTTTGTTCTTTTCTTTTATGTTATAGCCTGATATTTTTTCCTTGGTCCTGCTTTCTTTACTCTGCTAATAACTGTCTTTACATGCTCCTCTGAATTCTCATGTTCCTTGTTCCTGGCAATGCAGTATCAGTGGTTCTCAAGTGTTTTTTGTTCACAACACGGTATTCTTTGCTTGTGGGACTCTGTTGTAGTCCACTGAACATTTAAGTTGGGAGCACAATGGGAGATTGGAACATGCACAGTTTCCCCTCAGTAAGGGTAGCTATTTTTGTTCAATTCTATGTAAATTCTTTGTAAAGGTCTGCTGTGTTTTTATTGGGTAAAGCAAGTTTTATTTTGCAAGTACTATTTTTATTATACTGTGCTGTATAAGTAAAATACATATATCAGTAATAACATGACATCCAAAATTTCATGACCCACTCAGTAAAATATGAGCCAGTCCCTTTGTTTTGCCATTCCTAAATCAGTGGGCATCATTTTATGTTTCTACAATGAAAGTGCTACTATGAATATTTTGATGTACATGAGACTTTTCTGTCTGATCTTCTTGGGATATATACATGCTTAGAAGTAGTATCTCTGGGTCAAAAGGTATGAACATTTTTATTACTTTTTAAGCATAATTCCAAATTGCTTTCCAGAAGAGTTGGATCAGTTCACAGTTCCACCAGCAGTATATTACTATGCCTGTCTTTCCAGAATGTCTGAGTCTTGATTATCCCTATTTTTATCTTTACCAATTTGCGAAGTGTGAGCTAAAACCTCTGAATTGTTTTGTTTACATTTTTCTTGTTATTGGTGGTTTGGAGAAGTCTTTTGTTTGATTGTTTTTAGTTGAAATTCTTCTAAGAATTGTATATGTCTTTTGGAGGATGGCAGTATTTAATCTGTGTTACTAAATCGCTAAAACCATAATTATTTTACAATTTAATAGTTACTGTCTGTGGCCACGAGAGGGGGATATTGTTCAGTGAATCAAATAGCTAAATATTGGGAAAAATCTAGTTTTCTTTTTTCTTTTCATTTTTATTTTTTAGAAATATCAACAATTTTCTATTTTGAATTTGACAATTATAAACAAATGTGAATGTTTCTATGTGCAAAGAGGAATAAAAAAGTCTGAATATTATTTATAGCATTTTTTAAAAAGTGTACATTAAATTTAACAGTCTCAGTACTACTGCCCTACTGGTTTGTGCCCTTTCTGAATTTTCTTCTGTGTATTTTTTTTTAAATAAATTTTTAATGACGTCTTTTATTATTTTTAAAAAGACCAGAATTTTCCTTGTGTATCTCATATTTTTTTTCCCAGAGAGCCACTCCACATAGCAAATATTTTTAAATCAGTAAAACTGATTGGTACATTGAAAGTCTGAATATATATTCAACATGTTACATTTGTGGACCTGCTGCCTCTATAAAAGGGTAAGGTAGGAGATACCTTTAAATCTTTTGTTTGGAGCCATTCTTGTTCTTTGTAATTTTGCTACATTTACTTGTTTTGGTGATGGTTTGCATTTAAATTGTTCAAGTTATTGTTTATATTGTTATTTTGACTTTGTTTATTTCATTCTCTATAATTTCAAATAGATATTTCCATGTACCCCTGCTTTCATCATATTCTTAGTTTTCTTGTTTATCGCTCTTTAAGCTTCTAATGTTTGTTTTTGCTTTGTCTTTCAGATAGAGATTACAAATCCTGCTTTTAGATTCTGCTGATGCAGTTAATTTTGTTTCAGCCTCTCATTTTTATTCTATGTATATCTTCATTTTTCTAGATCTTTCTTGTAAGCAATAGAATATGAGGGTTTGTTTTCTCACCCAGTCTGTCATTTTTCCATTTTATTGGATTGTTTAATTCATCCACATTTAAAGATATGAGTAGTTTGTATTTTCCTCCATTTGTCTCTAATATTTTTCTCCCCCAAGTTAGAATTTTTTCTCCTTCTTCCTCTATAAGGACAATACTTTATCTCTTCATTTATTTTCTCTTAATCTACTTTAAGGCTACTCAGTTTCTGTCAGCTTTTCCCTCACCCTTAAACCTCTGCCCTTCCACATGTCACCCTTTTCTCTAATTTTAGATATTTGTTTCATTAATTTCTTTTTCTTCTTTTTATCTATTTTTCTAATTCTTCCATCTTTTTCTCTCAAATAAGTAGCCAATTCCTCTTCCTCTTCAACTTGTTTTTAAATTTGTTTTTCTGTGCCTTTTTTCTAAAAAAGATTTCTTTCTTTTGTTCTCTTCATGATTTCTTTTCCATTTTTATCTATCCTAGGCTTTTATTTTTTGATTCATGGCCCACATATTGATTTAATCTGGCCTTAGTCTTTGAGTTTCTCATCTGAACTGTTTTTATGTTATTGCCTTGTAGATCTTGACTCCTGGTCTTCTTCTGTCGTGCTTCATTCTTAGAAACACTGATTCCTGCAGGTAATAAAAGTATTTCCCTGTAGTAGTAATTTTCACATCCCTGATTCTGCAGCTTATTACTACCTTTTGCCTTCCTCCACAATAATTTTTTTCCCATTTGCCATGAAATCTCTCAGGATCCTTGCCCTCCTACTCTTCTGGGTGCCATTTGCCCCCTACTTTGGATCAGTCACTCCTCTTCTGAAGTAGGATGAATGGTGTCTGTAAGCACTGAATCCATGCAAATTATAATTATCATAAGATTTCTATCTCCTATTTCTTGTATAGCATGATAATTATGGAAATATATATAGGAGAATTGCACATGTTTAACGTATATTGAATAACTTGCCATCTAGGGGAAGGGGAAGGAAAAAAATTTGAAACACAAGGTTTTGCAAGGATGAATGTTGAAAATTATACATATGTTTTGAAAATCAAAAGTTTTAATTAAAAAAAAAAAGAGATGATTAGCAGAATGATTTCAGAAAGGCCTGCAGAGACTTATATAAACTGATGTTAAGTGAAATGAGCAGAACTAGGGGAGCATTATATACGGCAACAAGAAGATTATATGATGATCAATTGTGATGGGCATGGCTCTTTCCAAGAATGAGATGATTCAGGCCAGTTCCAATGATCTTGTGCTGAAGAGAGCTATCTATACCCAGAGAGAGGATTATAGGAACTGAGTGTGGTTCACAACATAGCATTTTACCTTTTTTGTTGTTTACTTGCTTTTTCTTTTTTTTTTTCCCTGTTTTTTGATCTGAATTTTCTTGTGTAGCATGATAATTGTGAAAATACGTATAGAAGAATTGCAGATATTTAACATATATTGCATTACTTGCTTTTTGGGAGAGGAGATGGGGGAGGGAAGATAGAAAAAATTTGGAACACAGGGTTTTGCAAGGATGAATGTTGATAACTATCTTTGCATATATTTTGAAAATAAAAAGCTATTATTTAAAAAGGGGTGTGTTTCTGTTTTGCTTTCTCTAGAGGTCTAAAAGTCTATCATATCTGAATTTTGAGATTTTATTAATTGCTTTTCTTTATTTGCTATTTTATAGTTAGGTTTGTCTAGCTTTGAGAGAAGGGTTGAAGCTCCTCACTACATAAGTTTTGTTGTCTATTTCCTCCTATAATTAATTTAATTTTTCCCTTGGGAGTTGGGATGCTTTGCCATTTGGTGTATTTGTGTTTGGTATTGATATTACTTAATTGTCTCTGGTGCCTTTTGGCAAGGTTTAGTTTCCCCGCTTTTTTCTCTTTTAATTAAACCTATTTTTAAGATTTCTTTGACGAAAAAAAAAAAAAAAGATTTTTATCTCCTATCAGAAGAAATCTCCCCTTTGGGTGTGTTCTTCAGTGGTATCTCCCTCCCAACACTGAAACGATATTGCCTTCTCTTCCTTCCTTCTCCCCTCTTTTTCCTTCTTCTTCCTCTCCTCCCTCCCAGTTTCAATTCCTCTCTGCCTCCTTACCCATATTTTTCTTTCTGAAAGGGTACTGAAGTTTTTTTCTCTTTACTGTTTATGACTACCTTGATCAGAGTTCAGGATTCCCCCCTTTATCTTCTCCTTTCCCCCTTTTATCTGACTTTAAGAACATTGATTTATCTGTAGTTGGCAGTATTGAAATTTAGTCTATGATGCTTCAGACTCTTTCTTCACCATCACTCTTTTACTTCCAATTTTTGCCCTCGTTGTGTTTTGTAATTTTATACAGCTCTTAATTTTTTTTTTTTTTTTGGTTATTTTGTTGTTTTGTTAACTCCATCGGTGCCTTTATTTTAGTGCTTCTTCCCTTCCCTGGGATAAATTTATTTTTTTTTACCTATGCCTTCCTTGGTTGCTACATGTGTTTATCTTTCTTGTATTTTTGTTGTCTGAATGTTTGAAAAGCAAATAATCGATTCAAGTATGGATATTTTTTTGTTTCCTGACAGGAATGTTTCAGGTGCTTCTAAATCCTATAATACTTTTAAAGGAGTAGCTTTAGCAAATGGATAGGTTGCCTACAATTTATAGAAATGGAAGAGAATTAAGTAGAGTGAGCTAGATGGTTGTATTGAGGATACATAAGCTGGCAAGGCTTGCTAGTTGAGAGAAGTCCCAAGAGCAGCCTTGTTATATGGTTTGTAGAAAGTTTAAAAACAAACAAAACCTCTCTCTTCAAACCCCTACATCTCCAGAAAACCAGAAGCTGACATAAATTTACTAAAGAAATCTTATTGCCTGGGTCCCGGACCACTTAAAACTAAAAAAAGAGAACACCTGATTACTAAGTTCAAGATAGAGAATAGAATGGGGAAATTATAACAGATCAGTATTATCAGAATTAATAGAGATTGAAGGGAACACTGGGGATCAAATACAATTTATATATGCACATTGCACTTGAGGTCAAAGACTTAAGTTTATATCTTGGTTGTGGTGCTTACTTTGATGGCAAATTAACAAATCTTTCTGTGCCTTAGTTTCTGGGGTTATGAGGAAAATGCTGCATAACCTTAACAGCTCATTTTGTTAGTTTAAAAAGCCCTTTCACATTCATTATCTCATTTATTTCTCACAACCAGATCTCTCAAATTTACAAAGGAGGAAACTAGAGGATGTGATCTCTTGATCACACGGAGGTGGAGCCAAAACTAGAGCTGTTGCCCAAGTTGTCACAAAACGGAAAAAGGAGAGTATTGCAGGAATGAAGGAGTCTTCCAAGGCTTCCACAGCATTACAACTAAGCCAGTAGTGAGATCTAACTGTGCATGTAGGGTAATGGATCTGAAAGAGACAAAAACCTACGGCCAGTTTTGAAATGGAATTTGAGTTTGAACTGTTGCAGATTATAGGGAATGAGGTCAGCCTGGTTGTGCATATTGGAATGAGAACTGGCCTGACTACAACATTTTTTGGTAAAATAGAGATTGAAGAAGGCTTGCAAAGCAAATGCTGGACTTGAGA
Source organism: Myrmecobius fasciatus (assembly GCA_023553655.1). Taxonomy (NCBI): domain Eukaryota; kingdom Metazoa; phylum Chordata; class Mammalia; order Dasyuromorphia; family Myrmecobiidae; genus Myrmecobius; species Myrmecobius fasciatus. Next base: position 288,018 of record JAJPUD010001148.1, read on the forward strand.
GAGGAAGTGATTAAGGCATGAAGAAAAAACAGGAGAAGCAAGGTCAGCCTAAAGACAAGAGTGCTGGGGTGCTTAGAATAAGATGGAGACTCGACCAGAAAGGAAGATGTGGGAGATGAAGTTTGACTTATGGATGACTCAAAGGCTTCTCTTTAGACTAAAGGCCCATGTGTGGGTTAATGAGAAAATGTGGATTATTTTTAAAAGTGAGCATAGCTCATATGTTAGATTTTAGAATTTGCAACGGGAAGGATCTGATTAAAGACCACCACACTGTCAGGTTCTTCCATAAATTGTGTGTCCAAATAGTTCCTTACTTCTTCTTGAAGGTAAAAATACATGGAAAACACAGCATCCATTTCCTCATCAAGAATATTTCCTAAATGCTAACATATTGGTTCACTTGAGTAAGCTTCCTATTCACATTTAAGTGGTAGAAAAGAACAGTATGCTAGCTAAGTCACTGCTATAACAATCTTGGGGATCCATGGCACAGAAGGTTGTGCTCTTAAGATCCTCCTAGAAAACCTTTAGCTCTTACTCAAAACTATTTATATTGTTGAGGCCTGGAGGATACAAAACCATTGAATTTGGAGTTAGAGGACCTGAATTTAAATCTTAGATCTGCCATTTCCTATTTTTGTAACTGTTTTGCAAGTCACTTTTTTTTCTGGACTGCAATTTCCTCCTGTTTAAGGGGGTTGAATGAAATGACTTCTGAAGTCCATTGTAGCATTAATTAGATCTATGACTATGATTTGCTAAACTGTAGCAGTAATAATAGAGTAATATATCTGATGTTTTCTCTTAGCTCTTCATAATTGGTATCAATCACTGGCTTTATATAGGCTTTAAGGTTTAATAATAACAACTGAGATAAGTAGAGCCTTTTAGTTGAGTTCCCCACAAGGTTATAAAGAACATTCTTAATTCCTTTTTAGGTAAAATAGGAAACTTAAGGTTGACCACAGTGTGGTGACTTAGCCAAGGTTACACAGTTACACTGGAATTTTTATCAAGGTCTTCTGACTCCAAGTTCATTTGCTTTTAAGCAATTTAAGGAAACAAGATAGCTGGCAGAACATGAGGGCAGTGAATTATTTTACATGGTCAGTCCAACTGTGCAGATTTGGTAAGAAGTATAAAGAGTAAATTATTCCCTCTACATTGTGGGGTTAAGAATGCAGCACCTCCACAATCTGGAAAATCCTAATTTTTTTTTTTGGCCCTCCCTCCATACTAGAGAAATCTAATTTTTTTCTTTTTCTTTTATGGGTATTCACAGTACCTACTTATAAAATTTGGGTTGATATAATACTGATGAGGTTCTGAACGGTATGTTGGGCAAAGAGAAACTAAAGAATTGATGTTAGGCAAGCAGGGAGAAAACTGATAAAGATCAGTTTAGTTTCATGGTCCCTCTCCCTGGAGAAATCTAATTTGAAATCCAAGTTATGTCAAATCCCCGAGACCCACTCTCTGTAGAGGTCTTGAGCAGTTTCACCTTGCCATATCCTGTCGGAAATCCCAGTCATGTCCCTAAAGTTAAATTTCTCTATAAAATCTATATGGGCCATTCCATGACTGCTGCCCTCCTTTGGGTCAGTCCTCCAGGACACTGGCTCCTGGTGTCTTTCCTCTTCCCCTTCCCCTTCCCCCATGCCACATGGTATCTCTCTTTACTATGCTTTTCAATCCCACTTCTTTTTATAGCTCACTAAGTCTTTTTAGGGTGCTAAGTCCCTTTTAGGATTTAGCCTGCCAGCTAAGGACATGCCCCAACCTCATGGGGTGTTTCCTTTCTCCTGGGTAATTGTGAGTTCCATTGAGGAACTTGTGCACTTCCACTCTGTTTCATAATTACCATTCCTGGTGTCTATTATGTCCCTTCATTTTGTCTGTAACTCTTTCCTAAATAAATGTATCTTTTGCCAAAGAGAATGGCCACTATGAATTCTTCATATAACAACCCCACCTTTTGGTGCCTACCATCTCTGGTGTCTACATTACTCACATCATTTTGGAGTCAAACCCCACATCAATACTATACATATATTTTATGCATTCTGAGTCCCTAAACTTTTTGTGTCATTTGCTAGTCTTCTTGTTGTCCCATATCCCTCCCCCCACAAAAAAAATCCCATTTATTTTCTTATGACTAGAAATACAGCAAAACCTTAAGGGGAAAGTTGTGATATGGAAGGGAAAAAAATTGGATGCTCTTTGGTTGCATTCTACATCATCACAGAATATATTCTGAATTAAAAGTCTGCCTTGTTTCATAGTCACTGATCATCCCTAAACTACCTGATATGCTTCTGTTAAAAATTAAGATGTCCTTTGCGGTCCCCATAGGTTTTGGATTGAAACCATACTAGCAAAATTAGAAACTTAATTAATTACCCTTGACACTTTGCAGATTAATTTGTAAGATGGAGTTTGAAGGGAAGTTAAATAAGTGGTATGTCAGGACACCTGACCTCAAATCTCAGATCTCCTCTATTATCTTGTGTTACATTAAGCAAATCTACTAACTTTAGACTCAATTTTCTCATCTATATTAAGGAAGTGAATTAGATAACTAACTGTCCTTCCAGCAATAAATCCTGTGATGTGTCCATATTTAGACTGAAGTTTATTCTGCTCCTTCCTCATGCTCCATGTAAACTCCTTGAGAAATATAGAATTTTAGAACTGGAAGGAACTTGGCAATATGGAAGGGAGCTCAAGAGATCTATTTTGATCAGTCCATTCATTTTACAAATGGGGAAACAGGCTGTGAAAAAATGCCATTAAATAACCATCATCTATCTACTGTGTACCTGGCACTTAGATTCTACTAATAGAAAACAATTCTTAAATACTTATTACATGCATGCAAAATAATTATAAGGTATTATTATTATTTTTATTTTGGATAGAAAAATAAAGACTGGGGAAATAGGAAAAGTCCTGTATCAAGTACACTTAAATTGAACCCTGAAGTAAGGTAGGAATTCCAAGAAGTGAAGGTGAGGAAGAAGATATCATACAAGAGAGGGGGGCACAACTTGTGCAAAGGCCGACACATTATCCCTCCCATAGATATGTTCAACATATGGAAGGGATTATGTGTCTCATGATTGATGTGGGCCAGGTCTATTGAATATACCCAAGTAATGGATGAGCCCCTCATCCTAAATTGCCTTCCACTGCGTTTCCTTCCGAGATGCACAAGGTCGCAAAGTAGTTAGGTGACCCTTGTTTCAATCTCTCACATACTCGTGTTTGTTGTATAAATCACCTAACAATGCAGAAAGCAAAATTCCAATACATGCTGTGTTTTTAATTTGGTTAAAGATTTCCCCGCTATATTTTCCTTCTGTAACTCCAATGCTTTAGTTCTTGAGCAGAAGGCAACAAAGACTGGAAAGGAAAAGACACCACTATATGACTAGCGGGAGTGGGGGTGGGGTACAGGTGCATCCGCTAAAGGTATCTCAGGGAAAAAAAATCCAATTCCAGCTTTGAGAAAATCCCGTCCGTGGTTTATGTCTTGCTCCAGACCTTCGCCAGCTAGGGCACTCTGCCTGGGAAGACCCATGCCTGCTCTCCCAGGGGCCGGGAAGCCCGCAGAATCCCTGGAGGGAAGGACTGAAGAACCGGTTGGAAGAAGAGGGGGCACAAAGTCTCACAATGACCGGGCGGATTGTAGTGAGCCACCGAAAAACTACAGCTCCCAGCAGCCTTCAGGATGGTGCCCAGGGCGATTGGTTAGAAACTTCAGTACTAAAAAATTCACCAGCCAATGGAGAAGAAAGATTTGTCCCGGCCTGATTTATTTGAGACCAATAAAAGCAGGCGGGCGTTTCCTTCGTTTGAAAAAAAAAAAAGCCGACAAAAAAAGAGGCGTTTTTTAGTTGTTTCTGTTTAGGCTTGTTAATACGCGAGGATTGGGATTGGAAAATACGTCTGATTCATAAAAAGGAAATCGTCTTAAAAAAAAAAAACAAAAACCCAAACATCATCTCCCCTCCCTATTCCCCCCTCTCCTCCTCCCACAGTTTCCGCTACGTCCCGTACGTGTTAATGGCGGGCGGGGCCATGAGGGGCGGGGCGCAGAGAGACCGGGGCGGGGCTCAGCCTCGTTGTGGAGCGGGTTGTAATCCATCATGGCGGCCGAGGGGGTTGGTGTCTTTGCCTGAGCAGCAACGCCGGAGCCGGTGGCCGTGTACCCGCAGCTAAGACGCCCTCCCCCTCGCCCCGGCCCCCGGCCCCCGCCCCAGCTGCTGCAGCCCCGCGCCCCAGCTGGGAGGGGGAGAGACAGAGAGAGAGAGGCAGAGAGAGGCAGGCAGAAGGGGAGGCAGGTTGGAAAGGAGGGAGCGGGTGGACGCTCAGCAGCTCGGGGGATGTGACTGACTGACCATTGGCTGGGGTGGGAGACCCAGGGAGGAAAGACCGTCGGGCCGGGGGCGGCGGATGTCTCCGGGCTGAGTTCCTTCCCCTCCACCCCGAAGACTGGGCAGCTCCTCCCTTCCCCCTCCCCGCCCCAAAGGCTTCTAGCTGACTTCTTCCCGACCCCGGCTTTTGGGGTATCTGTGGAGGTAGGACTCTCCGGCAAAGTCGTGCCTTCATCCCCGGTGCCTGGAGCTTCTCCACCGATCCCTCTCACTGTGAGAGACCGTCGTGTGCGAGAGAACCAGCCTTCTTCCCCTGCTGACCTCTCTGCACCCCCAGACTCCCCTGTTCTCCTTCAGAGGTTCCCCAACTTTGCCATTCACTTCTCCCCCTTTTTCCCCCCCACCTTTTATCCTTTCCCTCAAAGGCTGCCAAGTTTTCCCTTCTGCCCGGGGTCAACTTCTCCTTGGTGCCACCCATTCAAACACTTCCTCGTCCAGTTGCTTCGTTCTCCCCTTCCCCCTGTCCCCCACCTTAGCAATCTAATGCCCTGAGTCTTTTTCTATGTCACCTAAGGTCCTTTTAGGCTCTCGGCAGCCCCAAACTTTAATGCAAAGGAAGAACCTGAGTTGGTTCCACAGGCCCTTTAAAAAAACTGACTTGAAATTGCTGGCAATGCATTCCTTGAGTGACTGCTAGTGTAAATCTATTTGTTAAGTCTGGGTGACCCTGCTCAGTTTTCCGGAGAAGTAGCAGCCAGATTGGCAGGAAATTTGTGGAAGATGAAGAAACCAAGATAGGTTTTGGGTGACTTCCACAGGAAAAGTTTCTGAGAGGGTATCCAGATCCTTCAGTCAAAGAGCAATCCTGATAAGCAGAGACCCAGAAACTTCAACACTTTGTCTTTGGAAATCTGAAATGACACCAGCATACCTGACCCTTTTAGGTTGAAGTAATACTTCATGCAAATACCTGACTCTCAAGAGGGATGCAAAAATTACTGTGGGGAAACTGCATTCCTTGTGAATATCTTTTAAATGGCTTCACTTTTGGAAAGATAATTCCTGTTCAACAAGTAAAAGATATCCAAGTCAAAGAACTTGACATTTTGATAACATTGTAGTTGTACTGATCGAACTGATAATTTGTAAAATTGAAGCTCTTCTTTACCTGAGTGTTGTGTACACTGTGTTTTGGGAGAATTCTCTTCTTATTGACTTGAGTGAGTGATTTATCTGGAATGTGAATGTGAAACCCATATTACACTATTGTCATTCTAAGCTATTGGACCACTCTGGAAGATCTGGAACCTTCTTCTGGAAAGGGTTGTCTATTATTCCTTTATGGGGCAGCAGCCTGGAAAAGTCCTTGGGGACCAGAGAAGGCCAAGTTTGCCTGCCCTGCACTTTATCAAAGGAGCAGGAAAGAAGGAATCATCAAGGCATGGGGGTCCACACTGCAATGTTTTTGTGGAGCATGGTGAGTACTTATTAGCATTGCTCAAATTAATGTTTATTATATGGACTTTGCTAGGATGTTAGAATTAAAGCACAACAGTTTTTTTCTGATTCAGACTTCACATTTAAAAATTTAGAAAGCTGGTGTATATATATTACTCTTAATAGGTTCTTGGATTCCATATGAGAAAAAGTTTCTTTATGACTTGATATTATGCAAAAAACTCATAATTTTATTTATTTCCTATCCCAGTTTTTCAGATAACTTGCTATGTTAATTTGGGGAAATCATTTCCCCAAAATATGGGCCTTAATTTTTCTTTGTAAAATGAGAGGATTGATCTAAATGATTGTTAAATAAAGTTCACTTTATTTCTAATAAATCTATGATTTATAATTGAGCACATACTTTGCACAAATGTGACTTGGAGAGAGTAGGTGCTTATTAAGTACTGGTTGAAAGAACAGAAAATATAAATTTTTTGTCTAACATGAGTGCTGATCATTTTCTCTTAAAAATGTTTTTCTAATTTTCATTTTTTGAAATGACATTTGTGAAAAGTTGTCATTGAAGTTTTTAATGTATTGTTATTTTGTTGTCCTATTGTCTCTGCTGATAGTTTGCATCTAGTAAGGCCTTTTGGTTAAATTAAAGCAAACAACATAGAGTGATATCTCTCAGCAGGGAATATTTATTAACTTAAAGAATTCAGGGTCCTATTCATAGTTCTGTTATAAGGAAAAGTATTTGTGAGGTCCTGTGACCTGATGTAATATATTAAAATATTTAGTGATGCTAGGCTCTAGTCATTAAATTCATAACGTGTTCATCTCATATATTTATAAAATTCATATAAGTATTTCTCATCTGTAATATTAGGGGATTTGACTAAATGACTTTTGCGGTCTCATTAACTTCAAATCTGTGATCTGTGACCTAATTAGAAACTTAAATTTTAATTCTTAAGCTTCTTGAAATTGTCCTGAAATCTAATTAAATTTTAGTTCAGTTTGACAGGCAAATTTGATGATAGTTAAAATAATCGCTTGTTATGATTTCTTCTTTCTTCTTTCATTTTTTGTACCTTCTTCATCCTTTTAAAGGGATGACATCTTAGCTGACTAGTCACTGTTGTAACAGCTTTTCTTTTAGATAATTTTTTTTCAATCAACAAAAATCCTCCTTTTCCTTTCCCTTCTTCTCCCCCAGTGGAAAAAGAAAGAAAAGTAATTAAGAAAAACAACTTGATTGTAAATATTATATACATCTATAGTCAAGCAAACTTCTCACATTAGCTTTGTGTAAAAGATACATCTATATATATATACACACATACATACAAATATATGCTTATATGGGTGTGTATATATACACACATATATAAATCTGCACTCTGAATCTATCACCTCTCAATTAGGAGGTAGAGTGAACATGTTTCATCATGAGCCCTCTGGAATCATAGTTGGTCATTCTGTTGGTTAGAGTTCCCCATCCTTCAAAGTTGTTTGTCTTTACAATATTATCAAAAAGTTTTCATTTTGCCTTCCCGCTGCTTCAGTTCTTGTAAGTCTTTCCAGGAAACTTATTTCCTTCATTATTTCTTAGAATACAATGATAGTCTATCCTGTTTTGATTGTGAACTCAACACAGCCTCTGAGGCTGAGGTACAACAGAGTATGGATCGATTCTGTGCTATTTGTGCTAATTTTAGTCTAACAGTACCAAGAAAACAGATTCTTCACCAGTCAGAACCATTCCATTTATATGTGGAACCATCAGTTATAGAAATAGAGAAATTTTTAATGCTGTGGATAAGTTTACTTACCTTGGAAATAATTTCCAGGGATGTCCATATAGGATGATGAGGTTGACACACCCATTACCAAAGTTAGCTTTGTGTTTGAGAAACTCCAAAGGAGATTGTGGGGCAGAGGTGGTATTGGACTGTCCATCAAATTGAAGGTCTACAGAGCCGTTTACTGTCCTCATATGCCTGTGAAAAAAAGTTGGACAGTCTACCAGCACCATACAAGGAAACTGAATTGCTTCCATTTGAATTGTCTTAGGAAGATTCTGAAGATCACCTGGCAAAATAAGGTATGGACACTGAGGTCTTTTCTTGAGCTGAACTGCCAGACATTCAAACTCTACTTCAGAGAGTGCAGCTCTGATGGGCTGGCCATGTTGTTTGAATGCCAAACATATGTTTGCCTAAAAGACTGTTTTATGGACAATTCACATAAGGTAAGTGCTCATATGGAGGTCAGAAGAAGTGATACAAGGACACTCTCAAGGTCTCTCTGAAAAACTTTGTAATCTGTTGTGAGACAGAGACACTGTCCTAGGACTGCCCAGCATGGAGTACTTGCACCAAAGAAGATGCTGTGTTCTTTGAAGCAGAATTGTAGTAGTTCAAAAGAAATACGAGGTGTGCAAATTTAGAGACATCTCCACTCCAAATGTTCACATGGACTATTTATACCTGACCTGTCATAGAACTTCCAAACTCATATTGGTCTGATCAGCCACAATTGGATACAATCTACTTTGATCCCAACATGGTGATATCATTTTAGTTCTCTTTGAGAACGAAGGACAACAACCAACCAACCATTTTGTCCTATTCATATAGCTTGTTCAACTAGTCCCCATTTGGTGGGCACCCCTCGATATCTAATTCTTTGTTGCTCCAAGAAGAGCTTCTCCAAATATTTTTGTACATCCTTAGAGTTTGTTTTGCTTAGAACATTTCCCTCTTTTAATTTACCCTCTCTCTTAGTCTTTTTTGACTCCTGTTTCCTTTTTTGAATAAAATATATTTCTGTACCCAACTATGTGTATCATTTAATAAGTAAGCATTTATTAAGTGCTTACTATAAGTTCATAAATGTAGCACCAGGCACTGTGCTAATTATGGAGGGCACTTAAAGAAAGTGTACGTTTTCCTTCTCTGAACAGTTCAAATAGTATGAGAATCAGATACCTATTCCTTGTTGCCCTCATTCCTTCTTCCTTGTTTGTATAGACTTGTGTGATTATATGAGATTATTTCCCTCATTCTTCCTCTACTGTTTCCCTCACTATCATATTCATCTAACTTTACTTTTCTATTCTTTTTTTTTATTAAAGCTTTTTATTTTCAAAACATATGCATGGATAATTTTACAGCATTGACTCTTGCATAGCCTTATGTTCTAAATTTTCCCCTTCTCCTCACCCCCTTTCCTAGATGGCAAGCGATCCAATATATGTTATATATGTTAAAATGTATGTTAAATCCAATATATATAAACATTTATACAATTATCTTGCTGCACAAGAAAAATCAGATCAAAAAGGAAAAAAAATTGAGAAAGAAAACAAAATGCAAGCAAACAACAGCAAAGCAAGTGAGAATGCTATGTATGTTGTGGTCTGTACTCAGTCTTCACAGTCCTTTCTCTGGGTGTAGATGGCTCTCTTCATCACAGTATCATTAGAACTGGCCTCAGTCATCTCATTGTTTTTTCATTTTTATTTTAAGATCATCAAAATATAGCAGAACAAATTTCTCTGCCTAATTAGACTCCCCCATGATTCCTTTTGACAAGATTGTGAAGGGACATGTGGCACATTTTTCTATTTCTCTTCTGCCTTCCTTCCCCCCTACCCCCCTTAAGAAAGTAAACACTATTCCAGGAAGCAGCCATTTGATGGTTGAGCCCTAGGCCTAGGGTCATGAAGCTGTGAGTTCAAATATAGCTTGAGACATTGCTAGCTGTATGATCCTTGGCAAGTCACTTAACCTTTATCTACCTTAGTTTCTCAACTGTAAAACTTCAGGTACCTACCTGGCAGGATTGTTGTGAAAATCAAATAAGATAATTTGTGGGGCAGCTAGAGGGCTCAGTGGATAGAGCACCAGCTCTGAAGTCAGGAGGGCCTGAATTCAAATCTGGCCTCAGACACTTAGCACATCCTACCTGTATGATAAAGTCACTTAACTCTTATTGCCTCAGCAAAATAATAATATTAATAATAATAATGATAATAATAATATTTGTAAAGTAATATAATGCCTGGCACATGGTAGGTACTTAATCTTTCCCTTCTCCTTTCCTTCCCTCCTTCATCATTTGCTTTGCTATTTTTACCTTTTAATATTTCTTTTGATTTTTATTTCTATATAATTTCTTTGCTGCTTTGGTCACTTCATCAGGAATGCTAGGAAGTCTTTTATTTCATTAGTGTTTCATTTTCCCCCCTAAGATGATACTCAATTTTGTAGGGAAGTTATCTTGACTATAAACTATGTATTTCACCTTTTGTAATAATCATATTGCTAAACTGTGTTTGATTCTTACTGCAGCTCTTCAGTACAGTACTTGAATTCTTTCTTTCCAGCTGCTTGTGGTATTTTTCACTTGACCTGAAAGGTTTGGATTTTAATTGCCTGTAATGTACCTGTGAATTTTTATTTTGGGTTTTCAGGAGGAAACCAGTAGATTCTGTTTCCATTTTGCCATTTGGTTCCAGGAGATCTGGATAGTTTTCTTTTATTGCTTTTTGAAGAATAATATTTAGGCTTTTTTTCTTGGTCATCATGGCTTTCAGGTAATCCTGAAATTATTTCTATTCAGTCTGTTTTCCAGGTCAATTTTTAATATGAAATACCTTACATTTTCTTTTATCTCCTCCCCCCCCCCCCAGTCTTTAATTTGTTTGAATGTTTTTTGTCTCATGGCATTTTATCTATTTGGTACATTCTAATTTGCAGAAATTTGTTGCTTGGTTAATGTTTTCTACCTCTTGTACCAAGGTATTCTCTATTCCATTCTTTCTTCCATAGCTCTCATTTCTTTCCCACTTTTTCTTTAGTGTTCTCATTTCATTTATTTAAAAAAAAACTATTTTTTAACTTGTTTCATCTCTTTCAGATCTCCTAGTTGAACTTGTGCTCCAGTTGTACATTCTTTTGAGGTTTTACTTGTAGATATTTAGGAAATGTTCTTCTGTTCTGGATTTGTTTCTTTGAATGTCCCTGTCACCATATATATATGTATATATGTGTGTATATATATATATATTTTTTTTTTAAATGATGGTACTTTTTTTGTTCATCCTTTAAACTTACTTCTTTACCTCAGACTTCATGCTAAAAACAAGCTTTGCATACATTTGGAGGGAAAGATTGGGCTTGTCCTGTTGCTGCTTTTTTGGGGTAGTATTGGGCATTGCGTTATTCTTTTTTTTTTTTTTAAGCTTTTTGCTGAGGCAATTGGGGTTTAAGTGACTTGTCCAGGGTCACACAGCTAGGAAGTATTAAGTGTCTGAGATCAGATTTGAACTCAGGTCCTCCTGATTTCAGGGCTGGTGCTCTATCCACTGCACCATCTAGCTGCCCTGGCATTGGTTACTCTAGTATGTCAGGGAGAACTTAGGTTGGGCATTTCTAAGTTTTTAGTATTTCCAAAGTATTCGCATCCAAAGCAAAGTCTGGTTGAGCTTTTCAAGTTTGTTACCTGAGTTTAAGTCTATACAACAGACTTGTAGACTGGCTCTGGTGGTAGTTGCAGTATTTCTGCTGGACTCAAACAATATTATCTAGCTGGAAAGCTCTGTTTGGTCAGAATGACAGAATGCAGGATTCCTTTTAGGAATTCTGGGATTCTTGCCCTTGTTATTCCACAGTAGACTTCAGGAAGCTAGAGTTTAAGTCTGTACAACAGACTTGTAGACTGGCTCTGGTGGTAGTTGCAGTATTTCTGCTGGACTCAAACAATATTATCTAGCTGGAAAGCTCTGTTTGGTCAGAATGACAGAATGCAGGATTCCTTTTAGGAGTTCTGGGATTCTTGCCCTTGTTATTCCACAGTAGACTTCAGGAAGCTAGAACTGAGAACTTGAGGGGCTCCAGAAATCAGATGAAACCTGGGACTTTATTCTTGGGATCAGAACCATCCATATGCTGCTTGCTTCAGTGTATGCTCTGAGGTATTATACAGCTTCAGGCCCAAAATTGCTTCTCACTCTAGAATGCTATCCCTAGGCATTGGTCCCATCCTCAATCAGCCCTGGATCTGAGACCCAGAACTTGATAGTGAGTAATAAAGCTGCCAGTTGGCATCTATTCCTGTACCCTGCATGAGTTTGGACCCCTCTTTGCTGGATTTGGAATATTTTCTTGTCCTGATGCCCAGATTCTTCCTGTGAAGGAATGCTCTGTAGGGCAGTTCCTGGTTAGACACTATCCTCAGTCGCTATAGACTTCGTTTCCCTGTCACACTTGAGTTAGAAAAATGAGTCATGATTTTTTTTCTCCTTAGATTTCCTGATCAAAATTTGGTCTAGTGCTATTTTCTAGATCTGTTTGGAGATAGCAAGGGTGGCAGAGCTTGACTACTACTTCTTTCTATGCTGCCATCTTGGCTCTGTAGTCCCTTTTCTTTGTACTGTTATTTTGTTGGCCAAAGTTATATTTTCTTTGGGTTGAGATACAGTATTTTTAAAGATTTTTTTTCCTGTGATTTTTAAAATGCTATTGTATGGTAGTATTGGATGGAGTTAGACATCAGCATGCTGAAATAGTAATATTGGACTAATTTGAACCTATGAACCAGAATTAGACTAATAATCATAAAGCACTAACAGGAATGGTCAGATGACAATATTTTTAAGGATGATTTGGGGTTTGGAGTGTTAGTAAAATGTACAAGGATAAATAGAAATCACAATGTTATCTTTTTGCTCCATATGTCTACCAGAGAATTCATCATCTTAACAGTTTTTAAAGCATTAGTAAGACTAGTATTTTGTTAGTAGTTATAAAATAATTCATTCTTATTCTCACTTTTTAAATCTCTTTTGGTAAATGCTTCCTTTATATATTTAAAGTGATATAAAGTGAGGTTTTAATATTTCTTGTTTTATAAAATTGAGCACTTTGTAAGAGCGGTGGTTTAAAAAAGATAATTCAAATTTTTTATGAATAAAATCTTACATGTTATTTAAGCTAATGTTTCTTCTGGATTTGGGTGAAGAATGGTATGCTGAAAAGTGATGGATTTGGAATTGAAAAATATGGTTTTAAATTTCAGCTTTGCTTTTTATTATTTGAGACCTTGGACAAGTCTCGTTAATTTCACCTGGGTCTTCATTTCTTTATTTGTATAAATGAGTGAGTTGTACTAGATAACTTCTGAGGTCTCTTTCACATTTAAAACTATGAGGCTATGATTCTGTGACTTTTTGTTAATTAGCCAATCAATAAGAACTTAACAAGCAATTGCTGTCTGCCAGGCAGTGGGCTTGGTGATATCATTATTCTTAAGAAACATATTCAAATGGCAGAATCAACAAGTGCATATGTAAGCATATATAGAATAGATGTTAAAAAAAAGGATAAATAAGTAGTTTGATAAGAAGGATATTAGTAGTTGGGGTAGCAAGAAAGATGTTCTGTAGAAGTTGGTGCTTGAGCTGAGGCTTGAAGGAGGAAAGACCTTTGAGGTAAGAGTAATGATGGAATACATCCAGGGCATAAGCATTAGCTAGAAATATTTTGTGATATGAGGAAGAGGGAACATAAAAGAGGAGAGAGAAAAAGAGAGGGGAAAGGAAGAGGGAGAGGGAAGATAAAACATTTGGTTGAGTTGCAGAATGAAGGGGAAATAATCTGTAGTGAGGCAGGAAAGATAGGTTGAAACCAGGTTGCAAAAATCTTTAAAAGCTGTTCTAAAATAAGCTAATAGTTTATATTTTAATCTAGAGGCAATAGGAAGCAAGTGGAATTGAGATTGAAAGAATGACTCTATGGAGGAAGAATGAGTGAGGAGAGATTTGAGTTAAGAAGGCCAATTGGGAGGGTTTTACAATATGTGATGCAAGATGTGATGGAAATCTGAGCTAAGGTGGTCTGTATAATTAGACAGCTGGTGGGGGGGGGCTTAAAAAGTTATGGAGGTAGAAACAGTTTGATTTGGCAACTGATTGAATATATGGGTTGAGAAGGATAGTTGAGGATGACATCAAAGTTATGGACCAGGCTGACTGAAAGAATGGTGATATTCTTAAGGAAAATAGGGATGTTCAGAAGAGATGTTTTGGAAGAAAATGATGAGTTCTTTTTTAGGTATATTTATGTTGTTTTAAATATTCAATAAATAGTTGGTGATGTGGGATTGAAGTTCAGGGAAGATATTGTGGCTAGGTATATAAATACAGAAATTATCTGCAGAGAGATGATAAGGTTATTAAGGGAGAATGTAGAGAGAGAAGAGAAGATGGCCCAAATCAAAGCTTTTGGGGTGTGTGATATGGGTTATGAACCAGCCAAGGAGACTGAGAAGGAATGGTCAGAAAGGTAAGAGAAGGAGAGAGTAGACAAACCAAGAGAGGAAAGAATATTCAGGAGAGGGTGATCAACATTGTCACATGTAGGAGAGATCTAGAATAGTACTGAGGAAAGACCATCAGATTTGGCCATTGAAGGCTCATTGGTAACTTTGGAGAGCTATTTCAGTTGAGGTTAGAAATCATATTCTAAGTCAAGCCAAATCAGTTAGCAATTATTATGTCCCTACTGTGTACCAGGAACTATGCTAAGTCTTGGGGATAAAAGAAAGGCAAAAACAAAAGAAAACAAAACAAAAAAAAAACCAGCACCTGACATCAAGGAGTTCATAGTTTGGTGGGTTAGACAATGTGCAAATAAGATTATATATAGGATAAACTGGAGGTGATCTAAGAAGGGAGGCACTAGCAGCAAAGGTTTGAGGAGTGGGAGGAGAAAAAGTTGAGACAATGAATGGAGACAGCTTTTATGGTTGAAAATATTATTCCCCCCAAATCCTGATTATCACTGAAATTATCAGTGTAATATATCTCTAACCAAAACATATCCTTTATTTCAACTTAGCAAAATCAATGACTACATTTCTTCCTTTTTTTGTTTTAAAATTTTAACAGTATTTTATTTTTCCAAATACATGCAAAGATCATTTTCAGCTTTCACCTTTGCAAAACCTTGTGTTCCAAATTTTTTTCCCCTTCTTCCCCTCTCCATGACAGCAAGCAATTTTATTTAGTTGTTATTAAATATGTGAATTTTTCTTCTAAACAGATTTCCACATTCATCATGTTATGCAAAAAAAAAATAGATCAAAAGGGAAAAAAAAAACTCAAGAAAGAAAAAAAAAGCAAACAACAACAAAGATAAAAATTCTATGCTTTGATCCACATTCAGTTTCCATAGTTCTTTCTTTGTATGTGGATGGTATTTTCCATCACAGGTGTATTGGAATTGCCTTGAATCACCTCATTGTTGAAAAAGAGCCAAGTCCATCATAGTTGATCATTACATAATCTTGTTTTTACTATGTACAATGTTCTCTTGGTTCTATTCATTGCACTTAGCATCAGTTCCTGTAAATCTTTCCAGGCTTTTCTGAAATCAGCCTGCTCATCATTTTTTATAGAACAATAATATTCCATATTATTCCATCTATTCATATATCATAACTTATTCAGCTATTCTCCAACTGAGGGGCATCCACTCAATTTCCAGTTCTTTGACACAACAAAAAGGGCTGTTGCAAACATTTTTGCCTCTTTTATGATTTCTTTGGCATATAAGCTCAGTAGTGGCATTGCTGGGTCAAAGGGTATACATAGTTTTATTGCCCTTGGGCATAGTTTCAAATTGCTTTCCAGAATGATTGCATCATTTCACAACTCCATCAACAATGCATTAGTGTCCCAGTTTCCACATCCTCTGCAGTGCAGAAAGATCATTATCTTTCCTATCATCTTAGTCAATCTGAGAGGTTTGAAGTGGCACTTCACAGTTGTCTTAATTTGCATTTCTCCAATTAATAGTGATTTGAACATTTTTTCATGTGACTAGAAATGGCTTTAATTTCTTATCTGAAAATTGTGTTTATTATATCCCTTAACCACTTATCAATTGGGGAATGGCTTGTATTCTTATAAATTTGAACAATAACTGCATTTATGGCTTAACTGAAAATGATTTTGGATGTCTTACAGACATTTCAAACTATGCATATCTAAAATAGAACTTACCTTTTCTCAAAACCTAACCTTTCTTTGTTTTGTCTACTTCTGTCCAGGCTACCACCATTCTTCTTGTCACTCATTTTACATTCTTGTTATCTTCCTTAATTATTCACTCCTAATATTTAGTCAACTGCCAAATCTTGTTTCTTTTTCCATAGTATCTCTTGCATCTATCCCTTTCTCCTTTAACAATAAAAACAAAATTGTCAAGCATTATTTTTTCTCCTCTTCTTTCTTTCTCCCCCAAAGGAAAAAGTATAATGAATAAGCGTGGTCGAGCAAAATAAATTCCCACATTGGCCATGTCCAAAAATGTGTATCTTATTTCACATATTAGCACATCATCATCTTGTCAGGAGGTAGTTAGATACGTTCTTCATCTTTGGTCTTCTGGAATTGTGATTGATCATTGTATTAATTAGAGTTCTCAAGTCTTTCAAAATTGTTCATTTTTTGCTATGCATTGTAGCTTATACCTGTAGTCCTTGCTGTGGTGGAGACTGAAGCTGGTGAATCTTTCATTTTGGTTTTTGAGTTGCAGTAGGACAAAAGCTGATCAGGTGTCCATAGTAAACCTGGTATCAATATAGTGAAGCACCCAGAAGTAGATGGCCACCAGGTTGCCTGAGAAGTTAACTGACCCTGGCCAGAAAAATGTCAATTTGACATTTCTCTGATGAACAGTACTAGGATTGAGTCCATTTGGGCCTGCTACATTTCCAACTTGAGTGAGATGGGAAGACCTACTTTTTCTCCTCAAATTTATTTTTACAATTTTGATATAATATAAATTGTTGTCATTTAGTTGACTTTGCATCAGTTCATACAAATCTTGCCAGGTTTCTTTGAAACCATCTCATTCCTTATTCCTTACTGCATAATTGTTTTCCATTACATTCATGTACTATAATTTATCTAACCATTCCCCTATTGATGGACATATCTTTAATTTATTCTTTCCTTTTTCTAATTAAATTAACAAAAGGCTTATCTATTTTGTTGGTTTTTTTCATAAAACCAACTCTTAGTTTTATTTATTATGACAATAGTTTTCTTATTTTTAATTTTATTAATCTCCCCTTTTATTTTCATAATTTCCAATTTGGTATTTAATTGAGGGTTTTTAATTTGTTCTTTTTCTAGCTTTTTTAACTGTAAGTCCAATTCATTGATCTTCTCTTTCTCTATTTTATGCAAGTAAGTATCTAGAGATATAAAATTACCCCTTATAACCACTTTGGCTGAATCCCACAAATTTTGGTATGTTGTCTCATTATTGTCGTTCTCCTGGATGAAATTATTGTCTATGATTTGCTGTTTCACCCATTCATTTTTTAGGATTAGATTATTTAATTTCCAATTATCTTTTGGTCAGTTTTCTCCTGGCCTTATATTGCATGTGATTTTTATTGCATCATGATCTGAAAAAAAATGCATGTATTATTTCTGCCTTTCTGCATTTGATTTTGAGATTTTTATGTCCTAACACATGGTCAATTTTTGTATAAGTTCCATGAACCACTGAGAAAAAAGTAAACTCCTTTCTGTCTCCATTCAATTTTCTCCAAAGATCTATCATATCTAACTTTTCTAACATTTTGTTTACCTCCTTAACTTCTTTCTTATTTATTTTGTGGTTTGATTTACCTTATTCTGAGAGAGCAAGGTTGAGATCCCCCACTAGTATAGTTTTGCTGTCTATTTCTTCTTGCATCTCCTCTAGGAATTAGGATGCTATACCACTTGGTGTATATATGTTTAGTATTGATATTGCTTCATTATCTATGGTACCTTTAGTAAAAAATATTTTCCTTCTTTATCTCTTTTAATTAGATCTATCTTTTCTTTTACTTGATCTGAGATCAAGATTGCTACCCCTGCTTTTTTTTTGTTCACCTGAAGCATAATAGATTCTGCTCCAGCCTTTTACTTTCACCCTGTATGTGTGTCTGTGCTTTAGATGTGTTTCTTGTAATCAACATATTGTTGGATTCTGGCTTTTAATCCAGTCTGCTATCCGCTTCCACTTTATGGGAGAATTCATCCCATTCACATTAACAGTTAAAATAATTAATTCTGTATTTCCTGCCATCTTATTTACCCAAAGTTATCTTTTTTTCTTTCCTTTCCCCTTTTCCCTTCCCTCCTTCCTAGTATTTTGCTTTTTCATATCAAACCATCTTCCCCCCTTTAGGGCCCTTCCCCCTTTTTTACACCTTTCCTCTAATTCTTCTATTTTCCTTTCTATTAGTCTTCCCCTTTCTTTTCCTCCTTTCCTTTCTACTTCCCTATTAAGGAGGGACAAGTTTCTCTGTGAAACCGAATGTGTCTGATATACTCTTTTAGAGCCCAATCTGATGAGAGTAAGATTCACACAAATGCTTATCCGCCTCCCTTCTTTCCCTCAATTATATTAGGTTTTCTTTGCCTCTTCATGAGATTTTACCTTATTTTTACCTCCTTTTTTTTTAAACCTTATTTTACCTCCTTTTTCTTCTTTTTCCAGTATGATCCCTTTTCTAACTCTAGTTTCTTTTTCATATTATCAAAGTAAAATCAAATTATACCCACATTCTCTAAGTATGCCCATAATAGAAATATAGTTCTCAAGAGTTCTTTCCTTTTTACCTTTACCGTCTATGTTTGGAGGTCAAATTTTTTGTTCAGATCTGGTCTTTTCATTAGAAATAGGTAAAATTCACCTATATCATTAAATGTCCATCTTCTTTCCTGGAAGATAATGCTCATTTTAGCTGCATAGCTTATTCTTGGCTATAATCCAAGTTCCTTTGCCTTTTGGAATATTCCAGGCCCATTCTTTAATGTGGAAGCTGATAGATTCTGGGGGATTCTAATTACATATCCTCAGTATTTGAATTGTTTCTTTCTAGCTGCTTGCAATATCTTTTCCTTGGTGTGACAGTCCTGAAACATAGCCACGATATTCCTTGGAGATTAAATTTTGAGGTCTCTTTCAGGAGGTGATCGGTGAATTCTTTTGTTAGCCATTTTACCTTCTGACTCTAAAACATCAGGGCAGTTTTCTTTCATGATTTTCTGTAAGGTAGTGTCTAGGTTCTTTTTTTCATCATGGCTTTCAGGAAGTCCAATAAATCTTAAGATTGTCTCTCCTAAATCTATTTTCTAGGTCAGTTGTTTTTCCTAGGAGATATTTCTTATTTTATTCTATTTTTTCATTTTTTTGTTTGACTGATTCTTGAAGTCCTATTGAATCATTCACTTCCATTTGTTCAATTCTAATTTTTAGTGTATTCTTTTCTTCATTTACCTTTTTAGTTCCTTTTATAATTGGCCAATTTGTTCATTGCATACTTTTTCCATTTCACCAATTTTGTTTTTCGGTGAATTGGTGTCTTTTTCATATCTCTTTTGTAGGGCATTATATCCTTCTTGCAATGATCTCAATTCATTTCCCCATTTTTCTTCTAACTCTCTTTTGAGATTCTTTATGCTATCTTACAGAAAGCCTTGTGAAATGGGGACCAGCTCATGTTTCCCTTTGTGGCTACCTTTGGAGTTGCTTTACCTTTTTGAACCTCAAGATTTGAGGTCTGTTCTTCTCTCTCTCCATAAAAGCTGTCTATGATGAGAGTCCTTTTTTTTAAAATTCATTTTTTTGAAGCTTGAGGTCTGTTTAAAGCAGAGGAGCGACAGCTACTTTAATTTGTGTGACCAAGGCCCAGTGGTTTACAATCTACCTTTTACAAAAGGCAGATCTGCCAAAGCACCTGCCCGCAACCAGGGCAGAGTGGCCCACGAGGCTCACAGGAACTTCTCAGGTGCTTAGAAACTGCCACGCTGAGTCCCAGGCCAGCTTTCTGCCCTGTTTCCCGGAGCTGCCGTATGAGCTCAGCAAACTGACCCCCTGCCTGACTGAAACAGACCTGTTCTGAAGTTCTTCCAAGGTAACTTCTGGGAATGTGTCGTACTCCAAATATTTGGGGGTGCTTTGACTCCAGAACCAGTTTAGAGGCTTAATTTGCTGTTGGTTTGAGAGAAGATCAGAGATCACAGAGAGTCGTGTTTGCACCCCGCCGTCTTTGACATACCTTTAATTTCTAATTTTTGCCAATACCAAAAAAGCTACTATAGGTATTTTTGAACATAAGAATCCCTTTTCTCTTTTTTTGATTTCTTTGGGTTATAAACCTAATAATAGTATGACTAGATTAAAAGGTATGCAGTTTAGTAATTTTTTGGTCATCATTCTAAATTGCTTTCTGGAATGGCTGTACCAATTCCTAGCTCTCCACCATAGTGTATAAGTTTGCCCTTTTTTCCTTATAGCTCTTTCAGCATTTGTAATTTTGCTTTTTTTGGTCAACTTTGTAAATCTTATTGTTGTGAGGATTGCTTTAATTTGCATTTCTCTAATTATTAGTGATTTATAGCAATGATGTTGAATTCAAATAGGAATTAAAATTTACCTAAGAGTCTTTGTGGGTAGCATTTTGATTTAGAAAACTACATATTATATATTATCTATGTTCTGTTGTATTTTTACTTTATGAAATATTTTCCAATTACATTTCAGTCTGTTGTAGCTGTGCTCAGTGGATGGACCATGTTTGACACATCCGATTTAGAGCATTTTTTCATATGACTTTATGTAATTCAGATGTCATTCTCTGAAAACTGCCTCTTTATATCTTTTGACTATATTAATTGGCAAATGGTACTGATGCATTTTATAAACAAGAGAAACTTGAAACAAAGATTTTTTTTCCCCTTAGTTAACATTCCCTTCAATCTTAACTACATTGGATTTGTTTGTGCAAAAGCTTTTAATTGCATGTAGTTAGAATTGTCCTTTTTAATCTTCTCATATTCTTTTCATCCCACCTTATTCTCTGCCACATATTCTGTAATTAATGACACTGATCTTTTTGTTGTTTCTTACACAAAGTGCACATCTTCTGACTGCATCTTCAGTGTCTGTCCCTGAGGCCTGGACCTCTCTTCATCTTACGACTTTCCTAGCTTCCCAAGACTTACTTTCTTCAAGAAGCCTTTCCTTCTCTTCCTTGCTTATAGATTGTGTTATTCTTTTTGGTTAAAAAAAAAGTAAAAATTTTGTTTCAAAAAATTTTGTATAGTCTCCTATTTTTTGAGATCAATTCTAAAGTATGCATCTGCAGTATAAAAGAAAACAGAAGTTTTTGTTTTGAGAAGTAGTTCTCAGACTTTTCAGTCTCAAGACTCCTTAAAAATTATTGAAAACTCTAAAGAGTCTTTGTTTGTTATTTCTAATAAATATTTAGCAACCAATTCTGCACTCTTCCCCACTCCCTACTCCCCATCTTGCAGAACACACTTTTAAGTTTAATGTGCGTTATTAACATTTTCCATTACTTTCTTAAGCCTAGACAATTAACAAAACAGTAAATCAAAGCTAGATTTGTTGCCTGAAAATGTAACCCATTGGCTTTTGAAAGCTGATTTGAACTGGCTCCATCATCCTTTAGTTATATCTAATAATAAATAATAATAACAAGCCTATTACCTGTTGACATAAATAACATTTCAATGAAAAATCATCTCCCAAAACAAAAAATTTAGTAAGAAGAGTGGCATTGTTTTATATATATTTTTGCAAATCTTTTTAATATCTGGCTTAATAGAAGATAGCTAGATTCTCCTATCTGTTTCTGCATTCAGTCTCTTGTCTTATATTGTTTTGGTTGAAATATAGGAAGGAAATCTGGCCTCCTACAGATATCTAATTGGAAAAGGGAAGAATATTTTAATAGACAAATACTATCTTAGTATTATTATGAAAATATTTTGATCTTGGGGACTCCCTGAAAGGGTCTTAGAGACCTTTGGAGATCTGTGGACTATTTTTTGAGAACTTCTGTTATAGAAGGAAGGGCAGGTAAGGATGATGGAGAAGAATTTATGAAAAATAAAATTTCACTTGGATTTAAGCAAAGCATCCTGTCTATGGAAAATGAATGAAATTTAAAAAGACATGAAATTTTTATGTGCTTTTTGTCTCTATTGTGTCCCCTTTTCTTTTTTCTCTGATCTCATGAATTTCTTCTTTTTTTTTCCTTCTAATTGGGTACCATTCTGTAATGTATGAAAAGGCAAAATAGAAGGAAACTGACTATAATCTTATGAATTGCATTTTTTTACTGCCATTTTCTTTTTGGTATGCTAAAATGTGTATTTGATAAAAGAAACAAAACTGTGCTGCTCTTAGAGTAAAATGATCACATGTAGATGACTGGTAGCATACTTTTTGAGATTCCCTACGTCATTTCATTGAGAACTTATTTTTCTTTTTATTAATACTTTTTATTTGCAAAACATAAATATGGGTAATTCTTAAATATTAACCCTTACAAAGCTTTCTGTTACAAATTTTACCCCCCTACTCTCCACCCCTCCCCTAAGTGGCAGGATATCCACTACATGATAATTATGTTAGAATACTTAAGAAATCGAATATATGTATTGTTATTGCCACATAACATTTTTTGTGTAGGAGAAATCTTATCTACAAGAAATAATAATCCGATAAAGGAAATACAATGCAAGCAAACCTCAATAGAGAACATGAAAATGTTATGTTGTGGTCCACATTTCACATCCCTCTTTCTGGGTGTATATGGCTTTCTTCATTGAACAATTGGAATTGCTTTGAAGCATTTCATTGTTGAAGAGAGTCATGTCCCTTAGAACTGATCCTCATATAGTATTGTTGTTGCCGTGAATAATGATCTCCTGGTTCTGCTCATTTCACTCAGCATCAGTTCATGCAAGTCTCTCCAGGCCTCTCTGAAATCGTCTTGCTGGTCGTTTCTCACAGAGGAATAATATTCCATAACATTCATATACCATAATTTATTCAGCCACTCTCCAATTGATGGGTATCCATTCACTTTCCAGTTTCTAGCCACTACAAAAAGGGCTGCCACAAACATTCTTGCACATGTGGGGCCCTTTCCCTCCTTTAAGATCTCTTTGGGATATAAGCCCAATAGAAACACTGCTGGGTCAAAGGGTATGCATAGTTTGATAACATTTTGAGCATAGTTCCAAATTGCTCTCTAGAATGGTTGGATCCGTTCACAGCTCCACCAAGAATGCATCAGTGTATTTCATTGAGAACTTGATCAGATATTTGCTGAACACTATATCACTTGCTGAGCTTGTTACAGAGAAGAATAAAATTTATTCCTTTTCTCTAAGGATTTTATCTTCTAGTTAGGGAGATGAAGATATATGTAGATGATAAAGGTAACGTCTAACACAGGGCAGTATATGATGTGAGGAAAAGTGAAAAGAAAATTAAATTTGAGAGGTAGCATGGTACCATAGAAAGAGCACTAGATTTGGGGGTGGAGATCCTGGTTTCAAAGTTTGCTTCTCACACCTGCTGTGTGATTTTAGATGTATCATTTGATCTCTCTAGGCCTTGCTTTCCCCTGGGATCAGAAGACCTTTGAGGTCCTCTTCTACTTTAAATCTATGATACTATGTTCCTATGATTTGCAATTAGATGACCAGTATTTGGATCCAGGCCTTACAACTTACAACAACAACTTACAACACCTAGTGTTGGAAAAAAGTGGTAGCATAACAAAATGGATAAAGGTTTTCCTGACAGTTTTCTGCTTCTGAAACCTGCTAGTTGTGTGATAATGGGCAAGTTACTTAACAGTTTTAGCCTCACTTCCCTTATTCTTGAGGCAACTGGTGGTGATACAATGGTGGAATCCAGTGGGCCTGGATTCAGGAATACCCAAACTTCAAATTCTACCTCAGATACTTACTAGTTCTTTGACCCTTGATAAGTCACCTTTGTTTGTCTACCTTTCCTCAACTCTAAATGAGGATAATAATAGCACCTACCTTGCAGAATTGTGAAGATCAAATAAGGTATTTGTAAAAAGTGCTTAACAACAGTGCCAACATGTAGGTGCTATGTAAATGCTTATTTGCTTCCCTTCTTTCTTATCTTTCAAATGAGGAATAATACCTTTTGTACCTGACTAAGGTTTGTTATAAGGCTCAAATTAAATAATTTATATAAAATGCTTTGCAATCTATGAAGTACCATGTAAATAAGTGTCCATTATTATAATTACCTGAAAAGGTCACTTACCCTCTACGAACTTCAGCTCTTTATCTCTAAAATGAAGCTATTAGACCATATGAACTCCAAGGTCTCTTCTAACTCCAAGTTTTATGATCTTATCAAAGGCATGAAGGGCTCAGAAGGGAGTAGTGGAGGGAGGTATTGCCATGGGAGAAGAGGTCCAGAAGGCTTTGTAGGATTTATGAAGTAGAGAGGCAAATCAAGGTTATCCGAGGAGTTGTATGGAGAATGATTTTATTAAAGAACTGTGGACAGGATTAAGCAAGAATTTTCAGGTAGCAATGAACAGTCCAATTTTGTTTTGTGCTCTATTGGTGCTACTTTAAAGTTATTGCTAATATTAGATTGCTTGAGCTTAAGATGTTTAATATCTTGTTAGTAGGGATAGGGATAGGAACTGGACATTTGGTTTTATTGATATAAGAAACTGCTGGACAAGAAAATCATACCAATGGAAGTTTTCTTGGTAGAGATGCTACATTAGTTTGCCATTTCCTTCTCTGATGAGTAAACTGAGGCAAACAGAGTTTAGTGATTTGCCCAGGGTCACAAGTAAATACCTGAGGCCAAAAAGTTAAATTGATTTGCTCAGGATCACACAGGTAATATGTCCAAAGTAGCACTCGAATCTAGGTCTTCCCGGTTTTTTAAGGTTGGATAGATCTAGCCAGCAAGTTGTATTGTCTCTTACTTTATTAGTAGGCATATTTATTTCTTTTCAATATGATACATAATTAAAAAAATTGACTTAAATTTATTCTATGAATTTCATAAAAAAGGTGTCTTAAAAATAAATCTATGATTGCTATTCTACTTTCTTCCCTTGTAATGTCTTATTATTTTTCTTATGCAACAATAATTTTCCAATACTATTCCCCCACTTTAAAATTCTCAATTATAACAAAGAAAAACAAGCAAAATCAACTGACAGAAATCACATATAATAGTGTCTTTAACTATAGTCTACTCCTTTTTTACTGAGGAGAAGGAGGTAGTAGTTTGGAATGAAGCTTAATCATTGCATTTAATCTGAATTCAGATTTCTTTTTGACATTTACATTATTGTACTGACACATTTTGTTTTCCTGGTTCTGCTTTTTTTTGTTGTTGTTCTGCATTATTTCCTATGCATTTTTCTCTGTTTCTCTGAATTCTTCCTTACTGTATTGTTTTATTTAGTGTCCAAATATTTCATAACATTTATATACCATAGTTTGTCTAATGTCTGTCTCTTTGTTACTCTTTTTTGGCTACTACAAAAAGTGTTGCTTTGAATATTTTAGTAAATATGAGACTTTTCTTTCTGGCATTGATTTCTCTGATATGGATACCTACTATATTGCTGGGCCAAAGGGTAAGAACAGTTTAGTAGCTTATCTGTCATAATTGCAAATTGTTTGGTAGAACAGTTGGACCAATTCACTACTTTACCAGCAGTGTATTATTGTGCCTGTCTTCTCAGAGCCCTTGCCATGTAGTTTGTGACTTTTATCATCTTTCCTAATTTGATGACTTTGAAAAGACACTTCAGAGTTGCTTTAATTTGTATTTCTCTTAATAATATTAAATATATTTTCATACAGTTGTTGCTTTGTTTTCTTGTGGAAACAGCTATCTTAGCCTTACTTGTTTGTGTTTATTTCTTATTATTCTTGGATATCAACTTTTTATCACATATTTAGTGCAAAGACTGTTTATTTCTACTTGGTATGTTCTTGAATTCAAGTTGTCTTGTTTTATTACTTTTAACATTGTTTAATTCACCAAGCGCTTATTAAATATATGTGCAAGGCTTGGGAACACAAGGACAAAAAGGACATATAGTCTCTGCCCTCAAAGAATTTCCATTCTACAGTCATGATACATCATATATGTAAGTAAATACAAGAAAATTATAACTATTTTGCTCTTTGTGAGCATTTCTGTCCCACGTTTAGTTATAAATTCTACCCTCTGCCTATAGATATGAAAGACTTATTTTAAACATGTATGATCTTTTATATTTAGGTAATTTTGTATTTAGGTAACTTTTCTACTTGGAATTTGTTGTGTAAGATGGTATAAGATGTGATTGAAGTTTGTTTTTTGCTAAACTATTTTCTTGTTTTTCCTGCAGATCTTATGAAACAGGGAGCCCTTGACTCAATAATTTGTTTTTTTTGGGATTTCTGAACACTAAGCTTTTGTGTCCATTTCCTTCTAGATCTTGTTTGCTCTATTTCACTGGTTTTCATTTCTGTTTTTTTAGCCAGTAGCAAGTAGTTTTGATCATTACTGTTTTATAATAATAGTCTGAATGCTGGGTTAATTCTAGGTCTCTTTCATTCCCATTTTTTTGCTGTTTATTTTGAAATTTTTGATCTTTTGTAGACCAAATAAATTTTGAATGCTATGACATAACTCTTTAATAAAATAACATATGTAGCACAAAAATTTGTAAATTATTTTAGGCAATGTTTCTTTTATTAGTCTAGTTTAATAGTGACTCCAATTACTCTGTCTTCCTTTTATTTTTATTTAAAAAATTACACTTAAAAAAGTCCTTAGTGTTTCTTGGTAAGTAATTTCCAGGAGTATCATTCAATTTCGTAGTTATTTCGGATGGGAGTTTTAAAAATTTCATTCTGGATTTTGTTAGTATAGAGATGCCTATGTTTTGTTGTTTTATTTTGTATCCTGCTAGAGTCAGAAGCTACTAAAAATGACTAAACAAATTTACTCCCCTCCCCCATTTTACTGAAATTATTAATCATCTTGATTAATTTCTTGAATACTTTGAATTTTTCTAGGTAAATTATCAAATAATTTGCAAATGGGCATAATTTTGTCTCTCGTTGTTTATCCTTTATTTTAGTTATCATCTCTATGCTAGTGACTTCCAGTCTGTGTTTTCATCCTCATTTTCTCTCCTGAGTTTCCATCCTTCATCACAAATCAAACTTGGCACATTCAAAACCTTCTAAACTCATTCCTCCTCTAAACTTGTATTTTCTATGGAAAGCACCACCATTCTTCTATTGTCTTAAGTTTGTATTCTCAATATTATCCCAGACTCCTCATTTCCCTTACGTCCAACCTCAGATGAGGTCATGAAGAGTCAGATGTGACTGAACAACAACAATTGATATAAACATTTGGTTTTTGTTATTTATGTGATTAATTAAGCTAATTGGTTTCCTGATGTTAAGCTTTTCTTGCTTTCCTGGTATAAATCCAGGTTACTCATAGAGAAAGGGACTGGAACTGTGATTTCATTGGTATAGGAAGTAACATTCCACAAACTTTTTGGTCTCAGGACCAATCCCTTTATACTCTTAAAAAAATTATTGAGGACTCCCTCCCCAAAGAATTTTTGTTTTTATGGGTTATTTCTATCAATATATATAATGTGTTAGAAATTAAAACATCTTCATGAAAAGTTTTGACCTTTGGGGACTACCTATGAGAGCCCCCAAACCATACTTTGAGAAACACTCATCTGGGGAATTCTTAAGTGAGGAAATTTGTTTTATGAACATAGGTCAGTACCCTTTTCTCTTCTCCCCCTCACACCTCTCTCCCTCCGAAATCCAGTCTTAGATTCCTATAGAAGTTAATAGTCAGTAACTCACTCAGGATTACAGAATTGAATACATGTCTTTGAGTATTTGGTCCTCTATCTACTTACACCAGTGGTGTCAAACTCAAGTATCTGAAGATGGAATATTGACTTTTAGAAAACCACATTAAAAAAAGAAAAAAAGAAAACCATGTATTAAGATTACCTGTGCTCTTTTGAGTTTTTATTTATTTAATTATTTCCCTATTACATTTAATCTGATTTGAGGAACTGAGAAGTGTGGAAGAGTATTTGACACCTCTACACTGTACCATAATGCTTCTCCTGGTGAAAATGAATACTACTTTTTTGGATATGATTGTCTTTCCTTTCAGGCTGGGCAGAATAGCCAAAAGAAAGAAGAGGATTGCGAGGTTTCAATTCAATATTTATTGTTATATGTATTAACGTCTTACAATTCTCTTTATTGCCTTACACTTCCTTGTGAAAATAAACACATTTAAAGGCAGAAAAGCCCTGAACTTTTAACCTCTCTTTAAATTCTGCCTCTAACAGTCATTATATATGTGATTTTTGGCTACTCAGTTAACCTAAGAACCTTTTCTTTCTTGTAAAATGGGAATAATATTATCTAGAGGTATTTTTTTTTTAGCATCCAAATTTTTTTTTATTAAAGCTATTTGTTTTCAAAACACATGCATAGATAATTTTCAGCATTCACCCTTGCAAAATCTTGCATTCCAAATTTGTTTTTCCTCTTCCCCTCTTCCCTCCCCCTGCCCCAACTCCATCCCCTAGACGGCAAGTAATCCAATATATGTTAAACATATGCAATTCTTCTATACATATTTCCAAAATTATCATGATGCACAAGAAAAATCATATCAAAAAGAAAAAAAAATGAGAAAGAAAACAAAATGCAAGCAAACAACAAAAAAGTGAAAATTCTCAATTCCCACAGTCCTCTCTCGGGTGCAGATGGCGCTCTTCATGACAAGACCATTGAAATTGGCCTGAATCATCTCCCTATTGAAAAGAGCCACATCCATCAGAAATGATCATCGAATAATCTTGCTGTTGCTCTGTGCAATGGTCTACTGGTTCTGCTCATTTCACTCAGCATCAGTTTATGCAAGTCTTTCCAGGCCTCTCTGAAATCATCCTGCTGGTCGTTTCTTACAGAACAATAATATTCCATAATATTAATATACCATAATTTATTCAGCCATTCTCCAATTGATGGGCATCCATTCAGTTTCCAGTTACAAAAAGGGCTGCCACAAACATTCTTGCACATGTGGGGCCCTTTCCCTCCTTTAAGATCTCTTTGGGATATAGGCCCAATAGAAACACTGCTGGGTCAAAGGGTATGCACAGTTTGATAACTTTTTGAGCATAGTTCCAGATTGCTCTCCAGAATGGTTGGATCTATTCACAGTTCTATCAACAATGTATCAGTGTCTCAGTTTTCCCTCAACCCCTCCAAAATTCGTCATTATCTTTTCCTGTCATCTTAGCCAGTCTGACAGGTGTGTAGTGGTATCTCAGAGTTGTCTTAATTTGCATTTCTGATCAATAGTGATTGGAGCACCTTTTCATATGAGTAGAAATAGTTTCAATTTCTTCATCTGAAAATTGTCTGCATATCCTTTGACCATTTATCAATTGGAGATTGACTTGAATTCTTATAAAATTCAGTTAATTCTCTATACATATTAGAAATGAGGCCTTTATCAGAACCTTTGAATGTAAAAATGTTTTCCCATCTTATTGCTTCCCTTCTAATCTTGTCTGCATTAGTTTTGTTTGCTCAAACCCTTTTTAATTTAATAAAATCAAAATTATCTATTTTGTGATCAATAATGATCTCTAGTTTTTCTTTGGTCACAAATTCCTTCCTCCTCCACAGAACTGAGAGGTAAACTATCCTATATTCTAATTTGTTTATAATATCATTCTTTATGTCTAGGTCATGAACCCATTTTGACCTTATCTTGGTACATGTTGTTAGGTGTGGATTAATGCCTAGTTTCTGCCATATTAATTTCCAATTTCCCCGGCAGTTTTTGTAAAATAGTGAGTTCTTATCCCAAAAGCTGCGGTCTTTGGGTTTGTGAAACACTAGATTAACATAGTCAATGACTATTTTGTCCTTTGAACCTAACCTATTCCACTGATGAACTATTCTGTTTCTTGGCCAATACCAAATGGTTTTGATGACCGCTGCTTTATAATACAGTTTTAGATCTGGTACAGCTAGACCAAAGTGTGTAATTTTTAAAACTGGGTTAGTTTGAGGATCAAATGAGATAATGTGGATAAAATGCTATGTAAATCTTAAAGTGTTACATAGCAACTATTAATATTACTACTCTCTCTGTGGCTCAAGCAGGCAAAGCAACAATAGATTAGGTAGTTACTTCATAATTGAATATCATTGGATGGATTTTCTATTAAGTTTTCTAGTACTGTAAAATTGTCTCCATTTTAAATGAAAATTAAACTTAGTATCAGAAATCTTATTTTTTAAGGATTTCACAGTCTCATTTTGAAATAAGTGATTAACTGGGCAAATGCCTCCTTTACTTTTATATATCTTTTATCATACTTGTCTTTGAGAGTCTCAATCTGTTTGGCAATGAATATTGATCATTAAGAGTTATTAATGGCAATTGATTGATTTTTTTCTGAATACAGAATTGTAAATAGAATTACTGCATGGTAGAATTTTATTGAATATTTTCAGAAACTTTTTTTCTTCTTTTTAAAAAATAACTGAGCTTTCATAATGTCAATAAAAATATATCATCACTTTTGCATAAAGATAGTAAAGTTCCTGAGGTTCAAGTAGTATATACTTAACAAAACACTTTATGAGATCCTCAGGTAAAAAGTTTAAGTGAAAAATACTATATTAATTTAGGATCTGATAATACTTTAGTTTTATCTTTTCTACCCCTTCATATTAGGTTATCAATCTAGCATTATTTGGTATGCATCTTTACCTAATTATTAAGTTAATGTGAGACTTACTATTTTAGGTCCAAATTCATATATTTTTTACCTTAGAGGCATTTCTTGGTGTTTTTTTTCCCCCCTGAGGCAGTTGGGGTTAAGTGACTTGTTCAGAGTCACACAGCTAGGAAGTATTAAGTATCTTGAGGCCAGATTTGAACTCAGGCCCTCCTGACTTCAGGACTGGTCCTCTATCCACTGCATCATCTAGTTGCCCCTGGTATTTTTATTTATTTTTATTTTTTTCTATGTTATATAACTGGGAAAAAGTCTCTGTTCATTTATGGTACATCAACTAATTGCAAATTATTCCCCTTTAAAATAGCTCTGTAAAATTAGAATGGAGCAAATAATATGTGATTCAGTGGAATGAGGCATAGCCTTGAGAATCAGGAAACCTGAGTGTTACAGTTCTGACCCTGCCACTAACTAAGCTGTTTGATTTGGGGGGATGTATTTATCCTCTGTGGGCTTCAGTTTCTTCATCTGGAAGTTGTAAACAGTCCTAGAATCTTTATAAAAATCTAAGATGATATAATTTTCTTTTAAATTGTTTTATTCTTTTAAGTAGCATAGTATTAGCTATTAGTACATTATAATATACTATACTAATGTAAATGTAAATGCACTATAGTGCATTTTGCAAAATAGTATTCTAGAAATTTGAGAATTAGAACAGATCTTTACAAAAAAGCAAATTAAGGTTTAGAAGAAATGATTTAAACAAGGTCACATAGGGCCGGGTCTAGAACCACTTTCTTGGTCCTCAGGCTAGTGCTTTGGGATTTTTCATTTAAGAAAAAAAAGAGCAAACTGTCTGAAAATGCATAATATGAAGACAATCTTTATGGATCCTTTCCAGACTTAAAATCCCATGCTATAACATTTCACCCGAAGCAATAGTAGGGATAGCTCAAGTGTAGAAGCCCTGGAATGTATCAGGGGAGTGAAGTTTCAAGCTTAGTAACTGTATAGCTATTTATCTAAATGTATACAAATCAAGGTTTTAGAAGAAGGTTTCTAAAAGATGAAATTTCAGGCTACTGTAACAAGTTGTAATTCAAATCTCTGTGAACTTTTAATAGCTGAAAGACTTTAGAATAAATTACAGTATTTTCATGTTAGTTAACTGCTGCTAGAAGACAGAATTGTAATCAGCTTTTTCTGCTGGAGCAAAAATGGAATATAGCACACTGATGCAGTCATAAGCTCTTTTAAAATGAAGATTATTTCTTCTTTGTATCTCTACTTCCTACAATAGTGACTGGCATCTAATAGGTACTTACTAAATGCTTATTGTTGTTGTTTTTTTAGTTTACAATAATTATTCACATTTAAGGGTGTACATCAATACATGTAACAAGGTTGCCCCAAACATGAAATTTAATCCAAATAATTCATATATTAGAATTTAAATAACAGACTGAACTAGAGGCCAACAGTAGCCAGCAAATAACCTTATATAAGAATAAAAATACAAAAATATATATCCTCATATTATTGCATTATCTGCTTCTGTTTTCATAAGTTCTTTATTTTATTTTTTTACTTTGCCTGTACATCAGTTATAGCTGCAAACCAGGTAAAGATGTTCTAACATGCTTGCTGATTTATTGAAAGTGAATATAACTGACTTTCCTTTAGTGTCAAGCCATAGATGAAGAATGTCTGGAGCTCTTGACCAATTGTCAGGTACATAACCAGCTGGAAAAAATGAAGATTCTCTTTATAAAGACAATTTCAGTTACTCTATAATATATAGTAATAAAATAAAAATATCTATTCTACTAGGCAACTAATAATTTAAAAAATGTTTATTTATGAAATGTCTTAATTCTAACATCTTTACTGTATTCTCATTTACATTCTTGATCCTTGATAACAATATTAATTTAAAAAAGAAAATTTTGATGTTTTTCCTTTTTTTTTTTCCCCCAAAAAAGTTTTGAGTGGAAAGAGTACTGTGTTTCTAGTCGGAAGACTTGGGTTCAAGTTCCTTCTCTACCATTTGCTAGCTAGTGACTTTGAGACAATCACTTAACTTCTCAATTTGAGTTTTCTTATTTGTAAAATGAGGATGATACTTGTACTATTCACAGGGTTGTTGTAAGAAACAAAAGAGGTAATGTATGTAAAGTCACTGGTAAGCTGAATAAAAATAATTTTATTTTTTTATTATTATGTGCTAATGAAGCCCTAAACTTTGTGTCCTTGTACTGAATGAAGACATAGATGAATCCCCATTGAAATAAACTCATATTTTGGAACTCCAATAAGTTACTTTATCTTAAAATCTCCTAAGGGCTATTAATTTTATACTGTGATTTTTAGTTTACTTCCTTTACATTGAGGGCAAATAATAGACAGGGATAGATTCTTATGTATGGATTTTAGTGGTACTTTATTTCCTGACTGTTGATAATAAAAGCTTTTTTTGTGTGTGATTTTCAGGATAGTAAAACATACTCATATTTGCCAGATTTTTTTTTCTTTGACCTATTTTAATTTTCTCTTCTACCTTTTTGCCATATCAGGTTAAATAACTGCTTCTGAGGTTCTTGATATTAGCCACTGGTTCAAATATTTGTGACGTTTAACTGCTTATATAACTAACAACTAGTAGTATACTTCTAACTCTGTATCTTTATTCTCTGCTTACTCTCTGAACTCATAGATACTGATTGATTCCTTCCAGACTATGGCTTGAATGTTTGATACTTTTATCATAAATCCTAGAAAGTGATTCTGTTATCCCTATGCCATCCTTTAATGATGCAACTGCAAGCTGTTTCATTTCCCAATAAGAATTGGGAAATGAAAAAAGTCCTTAAACTATATCCTGAATCTCTAACATCAGTTGTAAGCTTAAGATGACTACTACTACTACTACTACTACTACTACTACTACTACTACTACTACTACTACTACTACTACTACTACTACTACTTTAATAGACAGTTACATATGTAATAATGATAGATTTGTAAAATGTAGGATGGTATTAGTTTCATTTATTTATTTATTCATTTATTATTTTAATTAAAGCTTCTTATTTGCAAAACATAGGCATGTGTAATTTTTCAACATTGACCCTTGCAAAGCTTTCTGTTACAAATTTTTCCCTTCTTCCTCCCACTCCCCTCCCCTAGATGGTGGGAAGTCTAATACATGTTAATTATGTTAAAATACTTGACAAATAGAAGATATGTATACATTTATACAACTATCTTGCTTACAAGAAGAATCGGATCTACAAGAAAAAAAAAAAAAACAAACCTGAGAAGGAAAACAAAATGCAAGCAAACATCAACAGAGAGAGTGAAAATGCTATGTTGTGGTCCACACTCAGATCGCATAGGCTTCTCCCTGGGTGTATATGGCTTTCTTCATCCCTGAACAATTAGAACTGGTTTGAAACATCTCATTGTTGAAGGGAGCCATGTCCATCAGAATAGATCATTGTATAGTCTTATTGTTGCCGTGTATAATGATCTCCTGGTTCTGCTCATTTTGCTCAGCATCAGTTCATGTAAGTCTCTCCAGGCCTCTCTGAAATCGTCCTGCTGGTTGTTTCTTACAGAACAATAATATTCCATAACATTCATAAGGTATTAGTTTTAATCAAATATTTCTGTTTGGTTCTAGAGGTTAGAACGAGGAGTAATGTATTGATATTGCTAATGGATAAATTTAGATTTAATATATGAAATAACTTCTTAAAAATTAGAACTACTTAGAATTTGAAAGGTCTGAATCAGGTGGCAATGAAGTATTCCCCTTTGTTGGGCGTTTTTAAGCAGAGGGTATCATAGCATAATAGCTCTAGTGCTAGAAACAACCTTTGAGGTTATCTTTCATTCTGCATCTGAGGAAACAAGATGCTATATTGGACATTGTAGCTTGGGTATGAGCTAAATAAGCCTTGAAATCCCTTCCATTTCTGAGATTCTGTGATTCTTCATGAGCCATGGTTACATAGCTTTGTTAGAAGTGTAGCTAAGGCTCAGGTGTTCAGGGATTCTAGTCTACTGGAAAGAGTATGGACCCTCTTCACCCTGTGTTCATATCCTGGCTCTGTCATTTAATAGTTGTTACCTCAGACTCACTACATCTTGCTCTTTGAACCTCAGTTTCATACTATTAAAATCAGTATAATAATAGTGTATTTCCTGTCTTACAAAATGCGAGGAAAGGGTTTTATAGTCTTGTGCTTACATAAATGTGAGCTACTATATTTGAATATAGGCCATACTTTTGCACTCCTTTTCTCTCTCTTTTTTCTCCATCATATCTAATTTGTATGAAATTTGAGTGAAGACTATATTTGTGTTCCTTACCACCTATTATAGGAAATTAATGAAAAAGACAAAGAAAATGAAAGTAGAGAAATTAATGTAGGAACAATGATTAAACAGTAAGTTTTTATTAAATGCCTACTGTGCCAGCTGCTATGAAACTTTGTCCAAAGACAGAGATAAAGCAATTCCTGCCCCTCAAGGACCTTATATTCTTTCTTGGGATAAAACATTTACATGAGTAAATATGTACAAAGGCATTTTTGGGGATAGGACAGAGCTAGCAACTGGGGAAATTAGAAAGATAGTGCTTGAGCAGAGTTTTGAAGGAAACAAATGATTCTTTTTTTAAAAAATTTTTATTAAAGCTTTTTATTTTCAAATCATATGCATGGATAATTTTTCAACATTGACCCTTGCAAAACCTTTTGTTCCAAATTTTCCCTTACTTCCCCCACCCCCTCCATTACTAGATGGCAAATAATCCAATATATGTTAAATATGCGTTGTCTAATATATGTATACATATTTATACAATTATCATAATGTACAAGAAAAATCAGATCAAAAAGGAAAAAAAATTGAGAAGGAAAACAAAATGCAAGCAAACAACAAAAAGGGAGAAAATGCTATGTTGTGATCCACATTCAGTTCCCACAGTTGTCTCTCTGGATGTAGATGGCTCTCTTCATCAAAGGATCATTGGAACTGTAGGTTTGTCATTCTTTTTTTTTTAAAAATTATTATTAATACTTTTTATTTGCAAAACATATGTATGGGTAATTCCTAAACATTAACCCTTACAAAGCTTTCTGTTATAAATTTTTCCCCCCTACTCCCCACCTCTCCTCTAGATGGCAGGATATCCACTACATGATAATTATATTAGAATACTTAAGAAATCGAATATATGTATAGTTATTGCATCATTTTTTGTGCAGGAGAAATCATATCTACAAGAAAGAATAATCTGATATAGGAAATACAATGCAAGCAAACCTCAATAGTGAACATGAAAATGTTATGTTGTGGTCCACATTTCACATCCCTCTCTCTGGGTGTATATGGCTCTCTTCACCGAACAATTGGAACTGGTTTGAAGCATTTCATTGTTGAAGAGAGTGATGTCCATTAGAACTGATCCTCATATAGTATTGTTGTTGCCATATATAATGATCTCCTGGTTCTGCTCATTTCACTCAGCATCAGTTCATGCAAGTCTCTCCAGGTTTCTCTGAAATCGTCCTCCTGGTCGTTTCTTACAGAACAATAATATTCCATAACATTCATATACTGTAATTTATTCAGCCACTCTCCAATTGATGGGCATCCATTCAGTTTCCAGGGAAACAAATGATTCTTAAGAGGTAGAAGTGAAGTAGGAGTGCATTCTGGGCGTGGGTGATATAGCCCTTATTAGCAAGGAGGTAGGAGACACAGTGGTGTTTGTGAGAAGGCTAGTTTGACTGTAAGGCTATAGCGTGTCAGAAGGGAAGAAATGTACAATAAGATTGGAAACAGAAGTTGATATGAATAATAAAAATATTATTTGAATTGAAATTAAAATTTTTCATAGTAAATATTTTGTATGGTGTGTTGTGTTATTACTTATCAGCATATATGTATCTATTTCCTTTCAGAAGAATCTCACTTTAAGAATGCAGTTTATGTTCAAGTGAAAATATATTATAAAAGGGTCTTAATGTTATTTGTGTATCAAATGAAGGACATTAAATCTTTTCATCTTCTCTTTGGAACACTACCACAAGCATCACTATTCAAGAATTAGTTTAGGATGGAGTGACTATTAGTAGGTTCGATTCAAGAAGTTTTTAGGTTGGCCAGTGGGTGATAAATTGTATGCCCAAGATAATAGGGAGCATGTTGTTGTTATTTGTTGTTCAGTCATGCCTGAGTCTTTGTGACACCATTTGGGGTTGTCTTGGGAAAGATACTGGAGTAGTTTGTTTTTCTCCAGCTCATTTTAGAGATGGGGAAACTGAGGCAAATAGGGTGAAATGACTTGTCCAGGATCACACAAGCTAGGAAGTGTATGAGGTCAGTTTTGAACTTAGAAAGACGAATCTTCTTGACTCTGTGCCTGGCATTATATCCACTGTGCCACAGCTGCCAGCTTGTTTTTTATCTAAACTTTGACACTTTAATGAAATAAGTATTCATTAGACACTGATCTCAGTCTTGTTTTTCTCATCTGTAAGATGAAAATGATGATAATAGCACTCACCCCCCCCCCCATGGTTATTGTGAGGATAAAACTAAATAACATATATAAAATTTTATAAACCTTAAAATTCTATATAAATACTAGCTATTATAGTTGCTGTTATTATTACTATTATTATCATTACCTACTTATGTTCAAGGCACTATACTGGATGATTCAAACTTAAAAGGAATTTATAGATCTTGTTAGACCTTGCTCCTGATTATAGTCCAATTACTATCTAATAGTAAAAAAAAAATAAATTCACAATGAGGACAGTTATAACTTGTGTATTGAATCATAAGTTCACATGACACCCGAACATTTTAAAATTCTATTGCCTTTCCATTTATAGATGTCAGCAAAAAATAAAGTGTCTAAGATTCTAAGTACACATTTGTAGGAGTTTCTGAAGAGCAAATTTGAGATGGTGACTAGAAATGAGGTGGTATGTGAATATAAATTTTTGTGAGATACATAAGGGAGTAGGATTGTAAACAGTGGTAACAAATCTTAAGTGTTTTCATTTTTTACTTTTCAAACCCTTTCATTGCCTAATGAATAAGGCTTTTGAATGAATAATGAATAAGGTTTTAAGGTGATAAGTTTTCTCAGGAAAATTTTGTGATACCTGAGCCTTTTCATAATGATGCAGTGGGATTTTAAAATAAAGAAAAAATTACTGCTTTATTAGTTTTTATTGGTTGTAAATAACTTGCATAAGCTTTGTTTAAATGGCTGAGAATTAGAATTTGGTTATATAGCATTTTAATAAGCAGCTATTATTCTTCAGGTTAACTATATTAATCCTTCAGCTGATTCTCACATGGCAAAATCTTTTTTTCCCTTCCGTTAATAAAATTTGTTTTCTAGTACATATAAAGATCGTTTTCAACTTTAATTTTTATAAGATTTTGAGTTCCAGTTTTTTTTCCATTTTCTCCCCCTCCCCCCAAGACATCAAATAATGTGATTAACTTATACATTTATGATCATGTTAAACTTATTTCCATATTATTCATGTTGTGGAAAAACAATCAGAACAAAAGAAAAAAACACAAGGAAGAAAAAAAAACAAAATAAAACCCAACAAAATAGTGTGATTTGATTCACATTTAGTCTTCATAGTTCTTTCTCTGGACGTGGATGGCATTTTCCATCACAAGTCTATTGGAATTGTCTTGAATCATTGTTTTGCTGAGAAGAGCTAAGTCTCTCATAGTTGATCATCACACGATGTTGCTGTTACTGTGTATAATGTTCTGGTTCTGGTCACTTCAAGCAGAATCAGGAATACATTGTACACAGTAACAGCAAAAATGTGGAATGATCAGCAAAAGGCTTGATTCTTCTCAGTAGTTCAATCCCAATAGACTTTGGACAGAAAATGCCATCCGCTACCACAGAAGGAACTAAGGAGACTGAATGTAAATTGACACATGCTATGTTTACTTCTTTTTCTGTTTTTTTATTCTCCCATAGTTTTTCCCATTTGTTATGATTTTTCTCTTCCAACATAATTCATAAAACAATGTGTATTCAGCCCTGAAGTCAGGAGGATCTGAGTTCAAATTTGGCCTCAGACACTTACCACTACCTAGCTGTGTGACCCTGGGCAAGTCACTTAACTCAATTGCCTCAGCAAAAAAAAAATAAAAGTATTAAAAATAAACTAAACAAACACAAAAAACTAGAGCCTTTAATTTGGCCCCATCAGAGAATACTTAAAGCATTTATATAGATGCTAAATTCCCTCTATTTAATTGCATGCTGGTTGAGAGGAAGAAAGAAAGAACAGTTTTTTTTTTCTCTTTGTATTCATTGCAAAGTACTTAATATTTCATTTTAAAATTTTTGTTGATTACTCCATTCCCAGCCTGCCACAGAACTATATCTGGAGGTCTTATATCTTCTTGCCTCTTAAATAAAGAGGACAGAAACTTTTTAACATTGCATATTGTTAGATCTATAATTTTTCATTATGTTCATAGACATTTTCATGTAAAAGAAGAAAATTATGAGATGTTTCTAAGTTCTAAATTTAATATCTTGATAATTCTCTCGATATGATTCTGTCATGTATTCTTTTTGGGGGTGGGGATGGGGAAATCAGTGCCTGAGACTGGATTTGAACTCAGGTCTCCTTACTTCAGGGCCAGTGCTGTCTCCACTGTGTTTTTGTAGTCATTTAAAAAAAAAAATTGTATCCTTAGGAATAGTATGATTACTATTAACAAGTATGGATCTAGATTTTTAAAAAAGTGTATTTTATATTTTAAAGTTATAGCAATTGATAACCTCTAGAATTACTTTCCCTGAATTCACTCATGTTCTAGTAGACTTTGAGGGCAATACTTGCTTTTCTAGATTTGCATCTTTGGAACTTGTCATGTCAAACTAATATAATTTGAAGCTTCAAAAAGTTTTTTAGTTTGAAGTTCAGATCAGATTTCACTCTAAATATAAAAGGCTTATTTTTTTCCCTTCAAGGCATATTGATCTTTTTTTAAACACATAATGCTGGCTTAATGTTAAATAATTACTTAAATTCTGATTATGGCAGAGAGATTGAATTTTGTTGTCTTGTTTGACCAGAAAAGTATTCTTAGTAGGAATCTATATCAAACAAATAAGGAGAAAGTAAAGTAGTGAAGGATATTTCTGTGGGATTTTGTATTTTTTTCCAGAACTTTTCTCAGTTTTCACATTGTGTGTGGCTATGCATGGGTCTATATGATAGAGTACCCAGTTATTTTGATTCTCAGTGTTCCATAGATAAAAAAAACAATAACAATAAAAAAAAATAGCAAGGTCTTTAGTGCCTTCTTCACACAGGATCCCTATCCCCCGTCCAGTTCTGCCCATGCTTTCTAGACTATGATAGGAAATAGAAACTGCTGGGAGAGGGGGGAAAAAAAAGCTCAACAACATGTCACTTTCACATTTAGGTCTTATTCTCAGATCTGTTTCCCCTGATTTTAGACTGAGTCCTGCTTAATAATGTTATGACTTTTAAAAAAACTATCTCCTTTATGTCCTGTGTCATTGTCACTACCCTTGTATTGTTTCATATCTGAACTGTTGGCAATAACCTGCTGGTGGGTTTACCTGCCTCAAGTCTTTGCTCACTTTGGTTAGTTCTCCACTCAGTTCTCTAATTGATCTTCCTAAAGCATAAGTCTGACCATGTCACCCTTGAAACCTCCTGGGTCATATGATGGCTCCCTGACTTCTTTAATTCTCTGACATTCAAATTATTTTGTAATTTCCCCCCTCCTATCTGTCTAATCTTATTCAGTAATTTTGGCCTCCTTGTTCCAAAGTGTCTTGATTCCAGCACTTTGATTAGTTGTCTTTTATACTTGGAACTCACTTTCCTCATCTAATTTCCTTGGCTTCCTTCAAGTCCCAGTTAAAATCTCATCTTCTGCTTGAAGCCTTTCCTGATTCCCTTTAATGTTAGTGCCTTCTCTCTGTTGATTATCTCCAATTTATCCTGAATGTAGCTTATTTGTATGTAGTTGTTTGGAGATTATGCTCTCATTAAACTCTTTGAGTTCCTAGGGAGCAGTTGTTGGCCTCTTTTTGTATTCCTGAGCCTAGCACAGTGCCTAGTATACATGGTAGGTGCGTAACAAATTCTTATTGACTGCAGCTGATTTTCTCATTTCTTTGGAAATTTCAAAGATGCGAATAGTTCAGAAGTTATTGAAATTATATATGCTTGCTAGGAGGCAAGTAATTTATATTCTAACACCTGTGGTTTTGCCCATGATAATTGTTTAATAACTACTTGTTAAATTAATGTAATATTATAAAATAATATATATCCCAGTAAATTAAGACTCAGAAGACTAAATAGTATTTAGTTTGCTCTAGAGATACTGAAGATAGGACAATACCTATTTAACCTATTGCATATTACTTTAAGAAACCTCCCATCCATTGTTTTTCATAAAAATATTTTCTAGATCTAGTTTATAGAATGTACAATTGTAAATAATTTGTCCCTTGTTAATTCCTTTATTCAGTGTCTGACTTCCTTCTTCTCTAGTATTGTCAAAGACCTCAGATTTCTTTGCTGTGCACTCACACATATGTAAATGGAAACCTGAGTTTAACTTATAGTCATAGTGAGTTGCCTAAGGTTCAGAGAGCCTACCCGATTTACCTATGAGTAGATAGCTAGTGTCAGAATGGAATTGAGCTCACTTCTAACTGATTTAAAGTTAAGCATTTATTGATTATATCATTCCACTTTTTTCTTCCTTTCTTTCTCAGTTGGGGTTAAGTGACTTGCCCAAGGTCACACAGCTAGGTAATGTTAAATGTCAGATCAGATTTGAACTCAGGTCCTCCTGACTTCAGGGCTGATGCTCTATCCACTGCACCACCTGGCTGCCCCTATTCCACTTCTTTAATGATAGTAAAACAACACCAACAGTTCATATTTATGTAGTAATTGAAGTTTTTGAAACACTAGACAAATTTTTTAATTTAATTCCATATTATTCCTTATAAGGGATCCCAGAAAGTGATATCGGTGAAAAATAAAATAAAAAAAGGACAGTAGCAGTAATACTATTATTACTTGCACTTTCCTGAGACTGCATAGTCTGTATAATAGAGCAAAAACTGAGAAGGTAGAGTGAGAGGTAACCCATCATCTGATACTATTTGAGTCTCAAAATGCAGTAAAGGCAGTAAGAAGATTCTAGATGATAAGACCATTATCTGAGGTCTGTATACATTAAATTTTTTTTTTGATAATAGTATTTCAGTGTAATTGGTTTCCTTTATAATTCTTTGTATTTTATTCTATGCATTTAAAAACATTATTCTGAGGAGGTCATATGATTTATCAAACTGCCAAAGGAGTCCATGACAAGTTTAAGAGCTCCTGATGTAGATCCTGAAATGGATCTTCAAGGTTATCTACTCCAGTGCTTTCATTACAGATAAAGAGAACAAAACTCAGGAAGCTTGAAAGACTTTACCAAGATCATACAGATGGTAGGCATAAGAGACAGGCTCTAAACCTTAGTTTTCTGACATCAGAGTTAGTGTTCTTTCCTCTTGACCAAAATGTATGAAGAAAAGAACTGTTTTCATTTTTGTCTTTCTATCTCTGGCATATAGTAGAGTGCTCAGCGTGTAATTGGTACTTAATTGATGCTTTCTGAATTGCATTGATCTAAAGGGGAGATATACCACACTGTTCCCAAACTGGAAAAGGTAAAGGCAAAACAAACGAGAAAGAAGATAACAATAAAAGTAACTCAAGAAACTTTGGATTGGATGGGGAAGTGGGTGCAGATCTCCATCTCCTGTGCTCACTTAATCTCCAGACTGGTACCATCTATATACTTTCCATTGTCTGCTGTTTGCATGTTCCCTGAGGCAAAATGAAGAGGAAAGACTGTGTGGGGTGAGTTGTCTATTTCTGACCTGATTTCCAGCCTTCAGAAAGAAGAGAAGGCAGGAGAAATGAGGCCTTTCCTTCTGATTGACTAAAAAATTCAGTAAATTGGACATTTTAAAGTGCCTATTATGTGCTAGGTAATAGGCAAGTGTTGGGAGTACAAAGAAAAAAAAATAGTCTCTGACTCAAAGAACTTGTATTTTACTTGTGGTAGGATATAACATAAATAGATAAAAACATACATAATAATTTAAGAAGGAAGAAAGCATTAATAACAAAGGGTGAATAGTCAATAAATCATTATTAAGCACCTACTGTGTTTCAAACACTGTGATAAGTGTTGGGGTACAAAGAAAGCCAAAAGACAGTTCCTGTTCTCAAGGAGAACAACCTAATGTGTGAAGATTATACCAAAAAAGTATCTGAAAAGGTAGGGGACAGAAGGTACCTTACTATATTGGGGAATGATGAGCATAGAAAATGAGGTGATTGCCCCAGTTACTTCTTTAAGAAAATGGAGTATTTGGGAGGAGCTTTTTAATGTCTGTATTCTATCCTCTCCAAACAGAGGATCAGGATTGTGCTAAAGAGGGATTAGTTTTATAGTTGAGAAAGTATCAGGAGTTCATAGTATCAAAAAAGGTTACAAGAAATTGGAAATTGAATGGATGCCCATCAGGGAATGACTGAATGAGTTGTAATATTTGATTTATGAGAAATGGAGAGCAGGCAGATTTCAGAAAAACCTGGAAAGACTTACATGAACTGATGCTGTAAGAACTGCATGTGGGTTGAACTTTGAAGGAAGATTAAGGATTCTAAGAGGAAGAGGAGAGAATGTATTTTGGTCATGAGGGTCTATATAAAGTACCTGATTTAAAAAACGAAATGCCAAGTTAGGAATTGATATTTTATAGCATCATAATCATGAATATGAATATAATGAACTTATAAAATGGAAAAGGATAACAGGATAGATTAGAAAGCAGAATCCAGTAAGATATTATTTACAATGTACATAATTGAAACATAAAGACTTGCACAGAGTTAAAATAAGGGGTTTGAGCAAAACTTATGTTTCACCAGAATTTAAAGAAGCTCAAGTGATAGTAATTATGGTCTCAGACAAAGCAGTAAAAGTAGACTTGATTAAAAGATATAAACAGGGAAATTGCATTTTCCTGAAGGGTATCATAGATAGTGCATTAGCATAAGTACATAAAGTGTTCTAAAAATCTTAGTACAGTTTTGATCTTTAATAGATTAACATTATATCTTAAAACACTAAATGGCATATAGAGTTAAGATGCAGGGCCTGGACAGTGATTAGGAAGATTTTTAAAATTGCTTTTTTTCTGGTTATACATGTATATTAATTTTTTAAACTACACATTTCTTTATGAATCATGTTGGGAGAGAAAAATCAGAACAAAAGGGAAAAACCACGACAGAGAAAAAAAGCAGAAAAAAAGAAATGGACATATTGATTTACATTGTCTCCATAGTTCCTTTTCTGGATGCAGAAGATTATTTTTTTTAAATAATTTTTTGTTGCACAATTTATTTTTTAAATTAATTGTATTTTATTTTTCAAAATGGAAAAAGATAGTTTTTAATATTCTCCTTTGCAAAACCTTTTGGTCTACATTTTTCTCCCTCTCTCCCTCCCCTTCCCCTTGACAGCAAGCAGTCTGACATAGGTTAAACATGCGCAGTTCTTCTAAACATTTACATATTAATCATACTGTGCAAGAAAAATCAGATAAAAAAGGAAAAAATACAAGAAGGCAAAAACAACAAGCAAACAATAACAACAAAAAAGGGTGAAAATACTGTGCTTTGATCCATGTTCAGTCTCCATAGTTCCTCTGGATGCAGATGGCTCTTTCTATCACAAATCTATTGGAATCAACTCATTTTTGAAAAGAGCCAAGTCCATCACTATTGATCATAGGAAGATTATTTTTGCAACATCATAAAAGATAAAGGGAGAGGGAGAGAGATTTAACTTGGGGAGGGGTCTAAGTTAGGAGGCTGTTGCATTAATCTAGGCAAGAACTGGGACACAGAATGCTTAGTTGGTGAAATTGTGAACCGATTTTTTCTACATTCCCCATCGCCAATCAGCTGCCCAAACCTGCCATTTCTACTTCCATATCTTTTG
Organism: Myrmecobius fasciatus; assembly: GCA_023553655.1. Taxonomy (NCBI): domain Eukaryota; kingdom Metazoa; phylum Chordata; class Mammalia; order Dasyuromorphia; family Myrmecobiidae; genus Myrmecobius; species Myrmecobius fasciatus. The sequence goes on from JAJPUD010001148.1 coordinate 332,717, forward strand.
TTTGTCCCTTAACCATTCTCTAACACTGTCCTGGTATAAGCAAAACATCATCTTTTGCCTGGACTGCTACAATAGATTTCTGGTTGTTCTCTCTGCCTCAAGTTTCTTCTTAGAGACAGGGTTTGTCCCACCTGGCTTTTAGATTGATTTTGCTAAAGCACAACTCTTAAACCATTAGAAGCTTTTTGTTCTGTTAACTCCAATGGCTCCCAGTTGCCTTTAAAATCAAATAAAAATTTTGTCTGATTGGCTTTTAGTTTTCCATGACCTGATCTATTCCTAGTTTTCCACTCTTTTTACACCTTAATCACTTCCATGTATTCTATAATCCAGTGATTACTGATCTTGCTGTTCTCTGTCCTGAGCACTCCATTTCCTGACTCTGCATATTTGCTGGGTATCCTCATTGACGAAATGCTCCCACCTAATCTGTACCTTCTATTTTCCTGACTTCCTTCAAGACTCATCTAAAGTCCGCCTTCTATAAGAAGCCTTTCTCTGATTCCCTTTAATACTAATGATTTTCTTCTGAGATTATTTCCAATTTATTTTATATATATTTTGATTCTAGGTAGTTTGCATGTTGCCTTTCCAGTTAGACTGTGAATTCTTTGGTAGCAGCACTGTTTTTTGCCCCTTTTTTTTGTATTTCCCAGGATTTGACACATTGCCTTATACATTTTTTTATCAGTCAGCCCACAAGATTTATTCAACACTTACTATGTGCAGGTCCTGTACTACATACTGGAATATAAATTCAAGCAAAAAGGAAGACAGTTTCAGTTTTCAAGGAGATTCTTCTGATGGGAGGACAGCATATAAAAAAAGCTAAAAAGGGAAGAGGGAAATACTGATGGAATTCTTTAAATAAAAGTTCTACAAGGAGCAGATCTGAGGAAAGAGCCCTAGGATACATATGAGAATGCATGTGAGGTAAGTGTTTTAAGACTGTGATGAATAGGCTTCTTGGGCTTTGATAAAGAAGTCCAACTGATACATTGGTGGTGGAACTGTGAACGGATCCAACCATTCTGGAGAGCAATTTGGAACTATGCTCAAAAAGTTATCAAACTGTGCATACCATTTGACCCAGCAGTGTTTCTACTGGGCCTATATCCCAAAGAGATTTTAAAGGGGGGAAAGGGACCCACATGTGCAAGAATGTTTGTGGCAGCCCTTTTTGTAGTGGCTAGAAACTGGAAACTGAAGGGATGCCCATCAATTGGAGAATGGCTAAATAAATTATGGTATATGAATGTTATGGAATATTATTGTTCTATAAGAAACGACCAACAGGAGGATTTCAGAGAGGCCTGGAGAGACTTGCATGAACTGATGCTGAGTGAAATGAGCAGAACCAGGAGAACATTATACACAGCAACAAGACTATACGATAATCAATTTTGATGGACATGGTTCTCTTCAACAATGACGTAATTCAAACCAGTTCCTATTGTTCAGTGATGAAGATAGTCATATACATCCAGAGAGAGGCCTGTGGGAACTGAGTGTGAACCACAACACAGCATTTTAACGCTTTCTGTGAATATTTCCATGCATTTTGTTTTCCTTCTTAGGTTGTTTTTTCTTCTTCTCTTTCTAGATCTGATATTTCTTGTGCAGTAATATAACTATAGATATGTATACATGTATTGTATTTGTCATATAATTTATCCTATTTAGCATGTATTAGATTACCTGTCATCTAGGGGTGGGAGGTGGGGGGAAGGAGGGGAAAAGCTTGGGAAAAAAAAAGTTTTTGCAAAAGTCAATGTAGAAAAATCACTCATATGTTTTGTAAATAAAAAGCTTTATAAAAAAAAAAAGTTAAAAAAAAGTCCATAGGAGAACAGCTTAATGGGAAAGAAAAAGCTAAGTAGTAGGCATTTCAGTGCTTATTGACTGACAAGTAATATGATTCAGTCTTCAGAAGAGACTGTTTATATATATTTATGAGATTTAAAAAATCTGAGATCATGCTTATTTTCTGGTAAATTTTGAAACTTTTTTTTAAAATTTCCCTCTTAAACATGAAGAGAGTTTGTCATTTTGTTGCTGTGAACTTTTAGTTCATAGTGGTTTAATGTTGTGTATCACATTTAGGAACATTCAATTGTCTTGCATGTGGTATTCTAAGTAGTAGACATTTATTTTATCTTTAGGCAGTCACGCATGGCAATGTGTTTTGTTAATTCTCCCTATTCCTCTTTTATTAAGTTCTACATGCTCAAGTTTTTATGGAATTTAAGGAGAATTAATTGAGTGCTGGTGGCCATTAACAATGAATAAATAATCTGTTCAGAAAAGTACAGCAGAGTGGAATAAACAGAAATTTTAAAAAGGAAATATATAATTATGTAATAATTAATTTTCACTATCTTAAAATGACTTTTTTTGTTTTTTAATAAAAGTAAAAAAGTACTTACAAATTTCTGGAGTTTGATGTACCACTGCACCCTCCCTCATCCTTTAATCATAAAGTGATACAGTGAGCAGAGTATTGTACTTGATGTCAAAACTCAGAAGAACTGCATTTTTAAGTTCTGATTCTGATACTTATTAGTTGTTTTGGAGCCTTAGTTTTATATCTTTGAAATGAAGAGGTTTAATTAGATAACCTCTAGGATATTTTCTAGCTTTATCTACTGTGCCAGAAGATAGAGCTCAGACAAGTGTATTGCACATCTTTTCTATATTGACCCCTTTTCTGTTCATCCTACTTTATAAAGACCAGAGGAAATTTGAATTTTTGATCATGTAAGTCCAAGTTATTGTTCTCCAGAGAGGGCCAGTTGTAGGTTAATTATACTCATCATCCCAAATGCATTTTAACTACATGTATTTTATTAAAATTTCCTTGACTAGCTCAGTAATTGCTTAATAAATTATATGAAACTGCTGATAAGTTCAAATTTTTTGAAAATACAAGAAATTTTTATACTAGGGTAGCATTCTATGATATCTTTTCATCTAACTTGAAAGATATTGATATTAAAAATTTAACATCTCTAATTGGTTTATCAAGCTTTTTACTGTTCATTTTTTTGGTAGAAAAGCATTGTAGGTGCCAACCATTTAATAATATTGTTATATCTTTTCTTCCTCTGTAGATTTGGGGTTGAGATAAAAATAATATTTTTGTTGAAAATGCAAATTCATATAGTATGATGATTTTTATAAGACAATAATATATATCTTTAATTATTCATGCTAGAGTTTGCAAAAAACAAAACTAAAAAAAAACCAAATTAGCAGTCATTTATTTCAGAAGGTAATTGATTTTAAAACAATGTACTATATTCCTAAATATTTGCTTAGTTGTGGTAATGTAGCTCATGTAATATTAGTTGCATATCATAATATCACTTAATCTATTAAGGACTTAAAATGTGGGTTCATATTTAGGGTTCATATGTTGAGTAAACAAATATTTGACATATTAATGTTCATCCAAAAGAGGATGACCAGAATGATGAAATATCTGGAACCCACATTAAAATGTACTTAATAGTTAAATGTAGTTAAAAATGTAGAAATGAAGAGTGGTATCTGGCTCTGGAAAAATAAGACTAAAGAGGTCACACTACCTTCAAATATTTCAGTAACTAATGTCATATTGAACTTGAAATTGGCTGATGTTGTGGTACTCTAGAAGGCAGACCTAAGATCAAATGGTTAGAAATTATGAGGAGATAGACTTTGGCTCAATTCCGCAAACATTTATTTTTTTAGTTTTTATTTATTTTTTATTTGCAAAACATATGTATGGGTAATTCTTCAACATTAACCCTTACAAAGCTTTCTGTTACAAATTTTTCCTCCCTACTCCCCACCCCTCCCCTAAATGGCAGGATATCCAGTACATGTTAATTATGTTAAAATACTTGACAAATTGAATATATGTGTACATATTTCCACACTTATCATTGTTGTGCAAGAAAAATCTTATCTACAAGAAAGAAAAATCAGATAAAGGAAATACAATACAAGCAAACATCAATAGAGAGCATGAAAATGATGTTGTGGTCCACATTTCACATCCCTCTCTCTGGATGTATATGGCTTTCTTCACTGAACAATTGGAACTGGTTTGAAGCATTTCATTGTTGAAGAGAGCCATGTCCATCAGAACTGATCATCATGTATTATTGTTGTTGCTGTGTATAATGATCTCTTGGTTCTGCTCATTTCACTCAGCATCAGTTCATGCAAGTCTCTCCAGGCCTCTCTGAAATTGTCCTGCTGGTCATTTCTTACAGAGCAATAATATTTCATAACATTCATATACCATAATTTATTCAGCCATTCTCCAATTGATGGGCATCCATTCAGTTTCCAGTTTCTAACCACTACAAAAAGGGCTGCCACAAACATTCTTGCACATGTGGGGCCCTTTCCTTCCTTTATGATTTCTTTGGGATATAAGCCCAATAGAAATGCTGCTGGGTCAAAGGGTATGCACAGTTTGATAACTTTTTGAGCATAGTTCCAAATTCAGCAAACATTTATTAAGGGGAAAAAGGTGCTGTGATATGCCCAAAGTATAAAAACAAAACAAAACTAGGCAGAATCTCTGCCCTCAAGGAATTTGCAATTTATTCTACAATTCAAATTCTGTGAGAATTTGCCACTATAGAGTTGTTTATCTCTGCTTGTTTGAATGAATGAATGAAAAAAGCATTGATTAAGCCTTTATTATATGTAAGCAGTATGCCAAAATACTGGGCCTACAAATAGAAAAAAAGCAAGGCAGGTTCCACTCTCCAGAAGCTAACATTCTAACTGGGATACAATTTGACATGTTTGGCTACAAGATAATCTGGAAAGTACAATAGTAGGGCATATGGAAATGCTTGAAGGGCCTGTAGGTTGCAATTGCAGGGCAGATGGTAAGGCCTCTGTTGTCCTTATGGTATCATAAGGATGGTGCTAAGGTCTGCCATCTTAGAAGGAAGTTGGTGAATTCTGTTTCTTGCAAGCAATTTGAGTGACCAGTTCAGCTTGAACTATAGCCCAGGATTGGAAGATCCCAAGTGAATGAATCTGAGATCAGTGTAGGAAGGATACCTCAAGCTTCCTCCCATGGGAGTGTGGATAATAAATGACTAAAAGAGTGAAAAAAGAGATTTTATTAATTTGTTAACTACTCAGAGACCAAAAAAGCAAGATACTCCTAGCTCAGATGCTCATGAGGGAGATAGCACTCTAAAATGTGGAGAAGAGCTTATCATTTTCACAGTTGCCTCACCATAGTGCTTGGTACATCCTAAGTTTTTAATAAATGACTGACTGCAGATCTAGTAATGAAATCACAGGTATAAATACTAGCACAATAAGGGCTAGGAGAAATCAAAATGGGCTCCAGTAGTTTGGGGGACTGACCTTTGGACTTACACACACACACACACACACACACACACACACACACACACACCCTACATGCATATTTGTGTTTGTATCTTTGACATTCTGACTAAATAAAGTATGAGCAAAATACATCTATCTTTCTGTTAAGATAGAAGGTAATTCATGTTAAAAGACAAGGGAATGTTGTTAGAATATTAGAAATTTATTTGTACACTCATCCAATTCTTGCTTTAAAATGAAAACACCACATTGGTCCAACTCTCTCATCGATTTCAAGTCTATTTCTACTGAAAGAAAATATTCCAGCCAAAATGATTTGAATGTTTGCAGCTTCTTGGGTGAACTCTCCTTAATTCTTTTTTCATTCTGTAAGATGTACCCCCTTTTTGTATACAATTCTTTACATAGATTTTTATGGTGAATTGGCCATAAAAGTTAGTAATTTGTAAACCATTCCTATTAATTAATTTTCATCTTAAAATTTTTTTCTTTAGTAAATAAATGGATCTTATTTGGCCCTATGAAGCTCAGGATTTTTTTGTATATATAACTTTGTATGCTGGAATAATAACAAAATGAGTGTTGGTGCTAGGTGTTATCAGTTTTAATGGTGTCATCAGTTAGACTAATTAGTTTCGGAAATGAAGATGGAGAATAAGGAAAAAGGGAATAGCCAGGACTCATATCTTTAAAAAATTTCACTGTGAGAAATAAGTTTTTTAAGAATAAAAGGAAAAGTTACATTAAAAAGCACAACTAAATTGATTATATTTCCAATGTATTTATAAACTTGTATATAAAGTATATAAATTTATATACTTGTATATAAAGACCTTATTTGTCTTGTGTTATTGCTGGGTTGGGGGAGATCAGTTCATTTGATAAAGGTGAGGGAAAACTTAATAAAAATGGGTTTATAATGAGAATAGAACAATGTAAGTTATATGAACCATGTCATAGTTACCTATTCCTATCATAGGCTTCTATTAGGAAGTAATTGAATTCAAGGATTTTATGTATTTTATCTTTACTTTTTCTGTATCACTTTTGTTAAAGGGATTTCTTATTTCTTATTTTAAGATTATTGCTTTTTCAAAATTTATTTGGATTTCTGCATCTTGATTGATACATTTGAGCCACGAAGGATGCTATACCTATAGTATATTTAAAAACCCCTAAAAGAGTGTTTTTGTATCTCTTCCAATCCCAAGAAATTTCCTTATTTGTTCCACAATTGTATTTCTAGTCATGTATAGACTTTTACTATTATTACTATTAATAGATTACATCTCCCTTTGCAAGTAACTCTGTGCCCTTTTATGCTGTTTTTTTGACCTGCTGAAAAAATGGAGGTTTTCTATTAAAGCTATATTCTGAGCTACAGAAACTACTTTTTTTTTTTAAAGCACACTAATGTTTTTCTACCTTAGTGATTATTTTTACAATATGTAGGGCAATTTGTTAAGTTTTGTCAAAAGAGTGGGGAGGTTTGGGAAATGTAGGAGTTGAGAGAAAGGTGATGTTTCTTCTTTTGCTACATCACTTAACTCTTTTTCTTTGAAATTCTGAAAGTAAATTTTGTATATGAGATACCAGTGGCACTGATCATAGGCCCCAAAAGTGGTATATTCACATAGAAAGTTTGTGAAGTTATTGTGTGACTGAAACTATAAGTAACATATATTTCAATTATTCAACTAGAACTAATGTTAAAATTGAATTATTTGTGCTAGTGTAATATTGGTGAGTTTTCCTTGAAAATGTAAACTATCTCCCTTGAGATAAAGTAACAACATATATTTCAATTATTCAACTAGATTTAATGTTAAAACTGTGAATTACTTGTGCTAGTGTAATTTTGGTGAGTTTTTCTGGAAAATATAAACTATCTCCCTTGAGATTGCTGTGAGTTTGTGGCAGCACTGTGATGTACAGTTTGGGAACCTTAGTTCTTTTGGGCTAAATATGTACACAGAAAATTAAATGTCTGGAGAGAAAGTACTGGCATCTAGAGTAGATCAGGATTGATTTCCTATTAGAAATGACATTTGAGGTAACCTTTAAAGATGAAAGTTAGAAAGGGAGTGCCCTGTAGGATAGGGGACATATTGTGTAAAGGTATACTTTACTAGGCTTCGGTGTTTTAATAAATTGAGAGTATTAAAGCAGCTAACCCCAAGAGCTTTTTCCTATATATTTGCAGATTTGGAATCCTTTGAGTAGGTTGGGTTGCTATGGGTATTTTTGTGTCTACCTTTCTGTGATCTTAATAATGAAGAGAAGGGGGATCACTTGGAAGAGGGGGAATTGTAAGAGGATTATGAGGGGGAATGTGATCAGAGTATTTTATATTCCTTTCAAAAAAAACCTTCATCTAGTTTTTCTTTTTGCAAATTCCTTGATTTGATGTTTAGAAATCAGGTTCTTTGTTATTATATAACTTGACAAAAAAGAAAGATTTACTAAGTAGTTATTATCATTATCAGTGATTTAAGCTTCAGACTAGGGAGGACTTTTTTTTTTTAACTGGCATAAACAACAATAATAATTTTTTAAAATTAAATTAATACTTTTTATTTGCAAAACATATGTATGGGTAATTCTTAAACATTAACCCTTACAAAGCTTTCTGTTACAAATTTTTCCCCCCTACTCCCCACCCCTCTCCTAGATGGCAGGATATCCACTACATGATAATTATGTTAGAATACTTAAGAAATCGAATATATGTGTAGTTATTGCATCATTTTTTGTGCAGGAGAAATCATATCTACAAGAAAGGATAATCCGATAAAGGAAATACAATGCAAGCAAACCTCAATAGAGAACATGGAAATGTTATAACAACAATAATAATTAACAATATTATTGAAACATAGGATTCATTACTCCAAAGCAGCTACATATAGATTTAATATTTCCTGTTCAAAAAAGAGGACGAGTATTTGTAGATGTTTTCAAACCATAGAATAAGCTGATTAAAAATATAAAGAAATACTTTGAGAACAAACAGAATTTAGTTCAGAAAGCAATAATAAAACATTTGCAACAAAAACTACAACAATAATATCTAGCATTTATAAGATGTTTTAAGGTTTGCAAAGTACTTTACATACATTTATTTGATCCTCATAACAACCTTATAAGGTAGATGCTGTTAATTATCCCAGTTTTATAGATGGTAAACTGAAGCTGAGAGTTGTTAAGTGTCTTGCCCGGAGCCATAAGCTAAAATGTCTGAGGCAGGGTTTAAACTCAGGTCTTCCAGACTCCTAGGCCAGAATTGTACCCACCTATATAGCCTATTGTCTCCTGAAACTGCATCAATAAGAAAGTAGCTACAAGACATTTCCTCTATAAACCCGGGGTACACCTTATGCAAACAGACATAGAATCGTAGGAAAATTGAGTACACACAAAAGGAACACGTGTCAAGGCAAGCCACATTTTTGGCACTTTAGGACCTTAGTGTCCTTTTTCTTCTCATATTATCCTCATGCTTCCCAACCTAGGTGTAAGTGTATTTCTTAGTCTCTCTGGGACTGCTTCTCTCTGCATTTCAACCTAATTCTACAGTTACATTCTCTTGAGTTTTCTCTTGCTTGGGGGAGTTGCTATAATGCAAGATACTTTTGCTGATCGAGTTTGAGAAAGGAGAAAAATCTCTTTTCACTAAACTCCTCTGGAAAAGACTCAAGGGGAAAACTGACTAAAAGGCTGTTGTTTCTTCATAGCTGGTTTTGTTCTTACTCTCAGTCATGCCTTTCTTGACTGACCGTACTCCTACTACTGCCTTTATTTTTTCTGAGTTTGCTAACTTGCTGTTTAAATTCTATAAAGGTATGGTAGATTTTTTTCAAACAAGCCAGTGGTAGAGGGTTATAATTCCATCAAATTGTGATTGAAGAACTTCTTTCTCCTAATGGAGCAAAGAATTATAAACACTTCTTTATATTTAATTTTCAAGTTATAAAATACTTGAAGTTTAATTTTTAAATAGATCATTTTGTCTGTGAGACACTTAAGGTTTCACATCTTATATAAAGCTGTGAATTTAGCTATTGAAAGTCAAAAAGGAAGCAAAACTTTCTATCATCCCATCGGCTGTGTTACTGGAATACTCAGTTGAACAGTGATCCCTTGATGAACCCTCACATAAATTACCCTCTGTAGGGATAACTAGAAAGGCAGCATCAGGTGACCAGAATTATACACTTTATAAATACATTTATAAACCAAATACAAATTAATGCCAAAATATCTTAGCGTACCAAGTAACTAAATTATATTAAAATGGGAGCATCATTATAGATAGAACTGTTGCTCACAATTTTTACATAACATTGACCATAATAATTTAAATAGCATTTTTGGAATGTTACAATATCAAATACTCATTTTATAGAGTGTGGATATTATGTAGAATGAAAATTTTTCAAAAAAAAAAAAAAGAAAGAAAGAAAGATCTGGCAGAAAATATTAAAACCATACCAGAATCAGAACAAGGTACATACCATCCCAGTCATCCTGTCTGTTACTGGGATTGTCCTGAAGTTTTCAATGAGTCTGCAGAAGAATTTACATCTCAACATTTTCTTAATCTTTTTTTAAAAATAAAATAATTTTAATATCTTTTGTTTTTTGTCAGCATTTCTGTCAGTACCTCTTCTCCCCCTACCAGAGAGCCATCCCATGTAACAAAAAATATTTTTAAAGGTGTGTGGGATGTGATCACTAATCCAAAATAATTCAAATAGACATTTCTCAGAGCCAGAACAGAAAGCAGTTTATTCAATTCCTGTAGGAAAGGGGTGTTGGCTTCACCAAGGAGGCAAAGGACAAGCAATGATTTTTATACCCTAAAACAATTTTTTAACCCCATCTTAGCCCCCACCTGTCCCTGATTTATTAGGGCTCACAGTCTATCTTGGAAATGCATCCTATTCTCAGAGTATAAGAACAGGGGGACTATAGATTACAAAGTGGTTTGTGTGTGATTAAGTAAAAGTACAAGCAAGGGGGGTTTTCCTGGAACTGTAGCTCCAAATTATGGTGGGGTCAGTCTTTGAGAAGGCTTTAAATCCATCCCACACAATCCCTCCTTCTTTTTGACCATTTGAGGACTTCTCACACCAATCCTGATACAATTTTTCAGCTTCTACATTTATTTTACCTTCAGGACTTCCTCGGTATCCCTGATTTATGGGATCCCACTCCTGATTCCCCATTAATTGGATGTTACAGAAGTTACAGGTCATGAATTTCTACCTTTCATTACACAGCCAGTCCTTGCTCCAAAGAACTTAAATTCTTTTGGGAGAAAATAAACTCTAACCTTGAGTATTCCTTGATGTCCTCATAAGTTTCAATTTTCAGATTAAGTTTCATTTCTCCAACTTAATTTTTATAACTGTGAAAAAGCAAATGCCCACCCATTCCTCACAAAGGAAAAAAAATCAGCAAAATTAATCTATACATTGAAAAAACCAGAAAATATCTAATGTTCTATACTTCTATACTTAACATCTCTGCAAAGGATTAGTTTGGGATCATTTTTTCATATCTCTGGATCCTTGTTTGTTTTCTGTAATTTTGTAACATTCACTTTTGATTGTTTCATCTTTTTTTCTCCTCTATTTACATTATTTGTAGTCATTGTGTATGCTGGGTTTGTTGTTGTTGTTGTTTTTTTTTTTGGCTCTGCTTACTTCATCTTTAATCAGTTCATGTAAATGTTTCCATGCTTTTCTATATTCATCATATTTGTAGTTTCTTACAGCAGTAACATTTTATTTCATCTGTGTATTTATTTGACTGTTTCCAATTGGGAGACATATGCTTACTTTGTTTACTATTACAGAATGACTGCTACAAATATTTTGGTATCTCTGGGTACTTTCTTATCAGTAGTATTTATTCTTTGCATATTTTATCATTTTGTCATTTTGTTGGATGTAAGATAAAAAAAAACTTACGTATTCTTTTCATTTGCATTTTCTTAATTTGATTAGAAGCATCTTTTCCTATTTTTAATAGTTTACAATTATTCTTTTGAGAAATATGTCAAATAACAGAGTGGACATTCTTGCTTTATTTCTATGTGAGAAAGGTTCTAGTGTATCTCAGTTGCATATGATGTTTGTTTTTGGTTTTAGAGAAATACTTTTTAATATGATAAAAGGTCTCTCAATTTTTATACTTGGTAGGGCTTTTAGAATAAATGGAATTTGTATTTCTGTTTTCTAGGTTGTTTCTCAGGCATAATGTATTTTTTTCTGTTTGTATTGACTCATAATTTCTCCAACAATACACTGAAGAAGATGAGATTTTTACTTGGGATTTGAAGGAAGTCAAAAAGCAGGGATAAAGAAGGAGAATATTCCAGACATGAAGTACATAGCTAGAGAAAATGTTCAGAGCCAAGATATGGATTGTCTTCTTTGTAGACCAGGAAGGAAGATGATGTTACTGCATCAAAGAGTACGAGTTGAGAAATAAGGTGTAAAAAGACTGGAAAGGTAGAGTGACTAAGTTATGAAGGGCTTTGAATGTTAAATGGAGGAATTTGTATTTGATCCTAGAAATGATAAGGGGGTTCTGGAACTTATTGAATAGGGAGGGGGATTTGGCTGGATCAGCACTTTAGGAAAATCATTTTGGTGATTATATGGAGGATAGAGTGGAGAGGGAGGAGACTTGAAAGCAGTCCAGTTCACCAGCAGGCTATTGCAATAGTCTAGGACCTGCTTATGCCAGGGTTGGGCACTGCCAGAGGAGAAAAGGGATTATATTAGATGTTGCAGAAGTGAGATCGACAGGTCTTGATAATAGATTTGTTATGATGAAGGGTGGGAGGGTGAAAGATAGTATGAAGACTTGAGAATGACATCTAAGTTGAAGTCTGAGAGACTAGGAGGATGGTATTGCCCTTTTTAGTAATAGGGAAATTACAAGCAGGAGAGGTTTTAGGGGAAAAGATGAATTTAGTTTCTGACACTGAGTTGGACATATAGTTTGTTATCCAAAATGCCAGTGGAGGTGAGTGAGTAGAGGTCAACAGAGATGTTAGGGCAAAATAGGTAAATTTGAGAATCATTAGCATAGAAGGGGTCATCAGATTTATGAAAACTGATGAGATCATCAAAAGAAAGCAATATAATGGAAGAAGAGAAGAGAGTCCAGGACAAAACTATGAGACTCCTATACTTAGAGGACATGATCGGGATGAAAATCCAACAAAGGAAACTGAGAAAGAAGGGTCTGAGAGGTAAGAAGAGAACCAGGAGAAAGGACTATTCCAAAAACTATAGAGAAGTGAATATAAAGAAGAAGAGGATGATCAAAGGCCTCAGTGAGATCCAAAAAAATGAGAACTGAAAAAAACTAAAAGATCATTGGTAACATCAAGGTAAATGATGAGGTTTACCTTGTAAGAGATTAAGAAGTAAATGAGAGGAATGTGTAGATACCTATTGTAGATGGCCTTTTCAAAGAGTTTGGCCACAAAGATCAGAAGAGATATAGGGTGATAATTAGCAGGGATGGATCAAGTGAAGGTTTTCTGAGGATTGGGGAGACATAAGTATGTTTATAAGACAGTGCTGAAGAAGCCATTAGATAAGAAGAGATCAAAGATAAATAATTGAGGATGATGGCAGAGGTAACCTATTGGAGGAGATGGGATGGAATGGGATCACAAGTGTAGGTAGAAAAGTGGACTTTGGTGATGAGTAAGGCCACCTCTTTCTGTGAGACAGGAATGAAGGAAGAGTTAGTGGCAGAAGATGTTTGAGTGGTAGGAGATGAGGAAGAGGGGAAAAGAGGGAGCACATTGTGAATAGCCTCAGTTTTCTCAGTAACATATAAGGCAAGTTAACCAGATGGCATGGAAGTTAGAGTGTTGAGCTGAGAGTCAGGTAGACCTGAACTCTGATGCCCCCTCAAACACTTACTAGCTGTGTGATTCTGAGAAATTGTTATTTCTAGTGCTTAACTTAGAACCTGACATAGTAGTGCCAGAGTGAAAGTGCAGCCAGTACTGGAAAAGGGTATCCAGGAAATCTGTGTCAGCAAGAAAGAACCAGGTTTTAGTAATTCCTAGAAAATGAAAAAAGTGGAAGAGGAAAAAATTTAGGATAAAGGGAAGTTTATTGTCTATGGAATAGACATTCTTAAGTGGAAGGAGTGGGTGACATTTGATTAGGACTTTGAGCCAGGTGGTTGAATGGAATGGGAATGAGGAATTGAGAGATGGGGGTGTTGAGCAGTGGGGTTTGACTGATGATCTATAGAAAATTTAGAATCACTGGCATGTATAAGGTATGACCAAGTGTGAGAATATTCGTTATTGAGTAGAAGTTACCACTCCTTTTACCAGAGGAGGCTGGTGATCAGACAGGAGACAAGGATAGTACAAAATACTCTTTTGAGAACTTACTGTGGTTCTCTTCTCTTTTGGGAATCTATGATATGTTATTTCATTTTGTCTTAAAATATTTATTGAGGGGGAGTGTGAAACCAAGATGATGGAGAGTAGACAGGATATTGCTTGAGCTCTCTATAGCTTCCTTCAGAATCAACACTAGATCAAGCCTCTGAATGAATTTTGGAATGACTGAACCCACAAATATTCAGAGTATAATAATTTTCCAGTTTAAGATACCTTGTAAGGTCTTCAGGAAAGGTCTGTCTCATTGGGCAGGGGGGAACATGGCCCAGAGCAAGCTTGATATGGGGAGGCTCAGCATGGGGAATCTAGTAGAAGGCTTTTTGCCAAAATTAGCAGCTTAGGTTACTGTGTTTTGGTTCAGAAGGTCAGTTCGGCAGACCAGCTATGAGACCTACAATGCAATCACAAAAGGCAAATTGTGAGCCCCTGAATCCCAGCATAACAGGCAAGGCTTGACACAAACCACTCAGTGCAGTGAGGAAGCCTGTAGCACCAGCCCCAGCATAATCAGTGAGAAGCCTCTGTTGCTCTGCAGAGAAAGCTTGGGACAATCTTCCCTGTGCTCTAAGATTAGACTTCAACCTTTAAAAATGAGCAAAAAAGCAAAAAATGCTCTGACCATAGAGAGCTACTATGGAGTCGGAAGACCAGAACACAAACCCAGAAGAGCATAGCAAAGGCAAATTACCTTCAAGAGAAATATCAGAGGCAGGGAATATGAATTGATGTACAGTTCAAAAGGCTCAATGAGAACTCAAGAATCAATCTAACAAAATAAAAAAAAATGAAAAAAAAATAGAAGAAAATGTAAAATATCTCATTGGAAAAACAACTGACCTGAAAAATAGATACAGGAGGGAGAATTTAAGAATTATTGGAGTGCCTGAAAGCCACAATGAAAAAAAGAGCTTAGGCCACATCTTTCAAGAAATCATCAAAGAAAACTGCTCTGATATCCTAGAATCAGGGAGTAAAATAGCCATTGAAATGATCCACCAATCTACTCCTGAAAGAGACCCCAAAATGAAAACTCCAAGGAATATTGTAGCTAAATTCCAGAATTATCTGATCAAGGAGACAATACTTCAAGCAGCTAGGGGGGAAAAAACACACAACAATTTACATATCAAAGAACTACAGTCAGGATTATCCAAGACACTAGCAGCTTTTACATTAAGGGATCAGAAGCCTGTACTATGATATTTCTCTCTCTCTCTCTCTCTCTCTCTCATTAAAGCTTTTTATTTGCAAAACATGTGCATGGGTAATTTTTCAACATTGACCCTTGCAACACTTTCTGTTCCAAATTTTTCCCTCCTTCCCCCCACCTTCTCCCCTAGATGGCAGATAGTCCAATACATGTTAAATATGTTAAAGTATATGTTGTGTAATATATGTATACATATTTATACAATTATGTTGCTGCACAAGAAAAATCAGATCAAAAAGGAAAAAAAAAACTGAGAAGGAAGACAAAATGCAAGCAGTTAACAGAAACCGTGAAAATGCTATGTTGGGGTCTACACTCAGATCTCACAAGCCTCTCTCTGGGTGTATATGGCTTTCTTCATTACTGAACAATTGGCACTGATTTAAATCACGTCATTGTTGAAGAGAGCCATGTCCATCAGAATTGATCATCATTAGTCTTGTTGCTGTGTATAATGAATGAATCTCCTGGTTCTCCTCATTTCACTCAGCATTAGTTCATGCAAGTCTTTCCAGGCTTCTCTGAAATCATTTTGCTGATTATTTCTTATAGAACAATAATATTCCATGACATTCATATATCATAATTTATTCAGCCATTCTCCACCTGATGGGCATCCATTCAGTTTCCATTTTCTAGCCACTACAGAAAGGGCTGCCACAAACATTTTTGCACATGTGGATCCCTTTCCCTCCTTTAAAATCTCTTTGGGATATAGGCCCAATAGAAACACTGCTGGATTAAAGGGTATGCACAATTTGATAATTTTTTTTTTTTTTTTGCTTTTTGCTGAGGCAGTTGGGGTTAAGTGACTTGCCCAGGGTCACACAGCTAGGAAGTGTCTGAGACCAAATTTGAACTCAGGTCCTCCTGACTTCAGGACTGGTGCTCTATCCATTGCACCACCTAGCTGCCCCAATTTGATAACTTTTTGAGCATAGTTCTAAATTGCTCTCCAGAATGGTTGGATCTGTTCACATCACAGTTCCACCAACAATGTATCAATGTCCCAATTTTCCCACATTCCCTCCAACATTCGTCATTATCTTTTCCTGTCATCTTAGCCAGTCTGATAGGTGTGTAGTAGTATCTCAGAGTTGTCTTAATTTGCATTTCTTTGATCAGTAGTGATTTGGACCTTTCCATATAACTAGAAATAATTTCAATTTCTTCATTTGAAAATTGTCTGCTCATATCTTTGATCATTTATCAGTTGGAGAATGGCTTGAATTCTTATGAATTTGAGTTAATTCTCTCTATATTTTAGAAATGAGGCCTTTATCAGAACTTTTGAATGTAAAAATGTTTTTCCAGCTTATTGCTTCCCTTCTAATCTTGTCTACATTAATTTTGTTTGTACAAAACCTTTTTAACTTGATATAACCAAAATTATCTGTTTTGTGATTAATAGTGATCTCTAGTTCTTCTTTGGTCACAAATTCCTTCCTCCTCCACAGATCTGAGAGGTAAACTATCCTATGTTCTTCTAATTTGTTTATCATTCTTTATGTCTAGATCATGAATCCATTTCAACATTATCTCGGTATATGCTGTTAGGTGTGAGTCAATGTCTAGTTTCTTCCACACTAGTTTGCAATTTTCCCAGCAGTTTTTGTCAATTAATGAGTTCTTATCCCAGAAGCTGGGGTCTTTGGGTTTTGTCAAACACTAGATTATTATAGTTTTTGACTATTTTGTCCTGTGATTCTAACCTATTCCACTGATCAACTACTCTGTCTCTTAGCCAGTACCAAATGGTTTTGATGACCGCTGCTTTATAATACAGTTTTAGATCTGGTATAGCTCATTTGCTTTTTTTTTTTCCCCATTAATTCCCTTGAAATTCTTGACCTTTTGTTCTTCCAGATAAATTTTGTTAAATTTTCTAGGTCAGTAAAATAATTTCTTGGGAGTTTGATTGGTATAACACTAAATAGATTAATTTAGATAGTATTGCCATCTTTATTATATTCTCTCGACCTATCCAAAAGCACTTGCTATTTTTCCAATTGTTTAGATCTGACTATGTGGAAAGTGTTTGGTAGTTTTGCTTTTATAGTTTTTGACTTTCCCTTGGCAGATGGATTCCCAAATATTTTATACTATCAACAGTTATTTTAAATGGAATTTCTCTTTGTATCTCTTGCTGTTGGATTTTGCTAGTGATATATAGAAATGCTGATTTATGTGGACTTATTTTGTATCCTGCAACTTTGCTAAAGTTGTGGATTATTTCTTTTTCTTTTTTTGCTTTTGCTGAGGCAATTGAGGTTAAGTGACTTGCCCAGGGTCACACAGCTAGGGAATGTTAATTGTCTGAGACCAAATTTGAATTCAGGTCCTCCTGACTTCAGGGCTGGCGCTCTATCCTCTGCGCCACCTAGCTGCCCCATTGTGGATTATTTCTAATAATTTTTTAGTTAATTCTCTAGGGTTCTCTAAGTATACCATCATATCATCTGCAAAGAGTGATAATTTGGTTTCCTCATTACCTACTCTAATTCCTTTAATCTCTTTTTCCTCTCTTATTGCCAAAGCTAACATTTCTAATACAATATTAAGTAGTAACCTTGTTTTACCTCTGATCTTATTGGGAATGGTTCCAGTTTATCCTCATTACATATGATGCTAGCTGATGGTTTTAATAGATGCTACTGACTATTTTAAGGAAAATGGACTATGATATTTCAAAAGGCAAAGGATCTTGGACTACAGCCTGTAATAATCAACTACCCAGCACAATTAAGTATTATTTTTCAGTGGAAAAGATGGACATTCAGTAAAATAGGGAATTTTCAATCATTTCTGATGAAAAGATTAGAGCTGGACATAAAATTTGATCTCCAAGACTCAAGAGAAGCATAAAAAGGTAAATGGAAGGAGAAAAAATGTTTTTTAAAGGTTAAAATGTTTACATCCAATACAGGAAGAAATTAATTGGAAAGGAAATAATCCAATCTTTTTTTTTTCTTCCACTTTTTGCTGAGGCAATTGGGGTTAAGTGACTTGCCCAGGGTCACACAGCTAGGGAATGTTAAGTCTCTGAGATCAGATTTGAACTCAGATCCTCCTGACTTCAGGGCTGGTGCAAAATAATCCAATCCTAAAGAATGAGTGGGTCAAACAACAAACCACAATCAATAATTTCATCCAAGAGAATGACAATGATGAGACAACATAACAAAATGTATGGGATGCAGCCAAAGCAGTTCATAGGGGACATTTTATATTACTAGGTGTTTACTTGAATAAGATAGAGAAAGAGAAGATCAATTAAAAACCTCCAGTTGAATACCAAATTAGAAAATCTGTAAATCAAAGGACAGATTAATAAAATTAAAGGAAAACTATTGAATTAGGAAACAAAACTGAGTTGTTTTTACGAAAAAACCAACAAAATAGCTGCTTGGTTAGTTTGATTAGAAAAAAGAAAAATGAAAACCAAATTAATATAAAAAATGAAAAGGGTGAATTTATTGCCAATGAACAGGAAATTAAAGCAATAATTAGAAGCTATTTTGTTCAATTAAATACCCATATGTCTGATAATCTAAATGAAATGGATAAATATTTACAAAAATATAGGTTGCCCAGATTAACAGTTGAGGAAATAAATTACTTAAATAGACCTATTTTTGAAATATAATTTGATCAAGCCGTTAAAAAATTCCCTAAGAACGGAATTAATGAAAAAAAATGCAAATGAGGGTGGCCTAGCTGCACCAGATCTAAAACTATATTATAAAGCAGTGGTCACCAAAACCATTTGGTATTGGATAAGAAATAGAGTAGTGGATCAGTGGAATAGGTTAGGTTCACAGGACAAAATACTCAATGACAATTGTAATCTAGTGTTTGATAAACCCAAAGACCCCAGTTTTTGGGATAAAAACTCACTACTTGACAAAAACTGCTGGGATAATTGGAAACTAGTATGGAAGAAATTAGGCATTGACCCACACCTAACACCATATACCAAGATAAGGTCAAAATGGATTCATGACCTAGGCATAAAGAATGATATTATAAACAAATTAGAACAATGTAGGATGGTTTACCTCTCAGACCTGTGGAGGGGGAAGGAATTTGTGACCAAAGAAGAACTAGAGGTCATCATTAATCGCAAAATAGATAAGTTTGACTATATCAAGTTAAAAAGTTTTTGTACAAACAAAATGAATGCAGACAAGATTAGAAGGGTAGCAGTAAACTGGGAAAATATTTTTACATCCAAAGGTTCTGATAAAGGCCTCATTTCTAAAATATATCGAGAATTGACTCAAATATATAAGAATTCAAGCCATTCTCCAGTGGATAAATGGTCAAAAGATATGAACAGACAATTTTCAGACGAAGAAATTGAAACTATTTCCGGTCACATGAAAAGATGCTCCAAGTCACTATTGATCAGAGAAATGCAAATTAAGACAACTCTGAGATCCCACTACACACCTGTCAGATTGGCTAAAACGACAGGAAATGATAATGATAACTGTTGGAGGGGATGTGGGAAAACTGGGACACTGATACATTGTTGGTGGAACTGTGAACGGATCCAACCATTCTGGAGAGCAATTTGGAGCTATGCTCAAAAAGTTATCAAACAGTGCATACCCTTTGACCCAGCAGTGTTTCTACTGGGCCTATAACCCAAAGAGATTTTAAAGGAGGGAAAGGGACCCACATGTGCAAAAATGTTTGTGGCAGCCCTTTTTGTAGTGGCAAGAAACTGGAAATTGAAAAGATGCCCATCAATTGGAGAATGGCTGAATAAATTATGGTATATGAAGGTTATGGAATATTATTGTTCTGTAAGAAATGACCAACAGGAGGATTTCAGAGAGGATTGGAGAGACTTACATGAACTGATGCTGAGTGAAATCAGCAGAACCAGGGGAACATTATACACAGCAACAAGACTATACGATGATCAATTTTGATGGACATGGTTCTCTTCAACAATGATGTGATTCAAACCAGTTGTTCTGCAATGAAGATAGTCATATACATCCAGAGAGAGGCCTGTGGGAACTGAGAGTGAACCACCACACAGCATTTTAACGCTTTCTGTGAATATTTCCATGCATTTTGTTTTCCTTCTTAGGTTGTTTGTTCCTTCTTCTCTTTCTAGATCTGATGTTTCTTGTGCAGTAAGATAACTGTATAGATATGTATACATGTATTTGTCATATAATTTATCCTATTTAGCATGTATTAGATTACCTGTCATCTAGGGGTGGGGAGTGGGGGAAGAAGGGGAAAAGCTTGGGGGAAAAATGTTTTTGCAAAGGTCAATGTTGAAAGGTCACTCATATGTTTTGTAAATAAAAAGCTCTATAGCCAAAAAAAAAAAAAAATTCCCTAAGAACATGTTCAGGGCCAGTTGGATTTACAAGTGAATTCTACTAAACATTGGAAGAATAATTAATTCCAATCCTACATAAATTATTTGGAAAAATAGAGGAAGAAGAAGTCCTACCAAATTTTATGACATAGATATGATGCTGATACCTAAACCAGGAAGGGTCAAAACAGAAAAAGGAAATTATAGACCAATTTCCCTAATGAATATTGATCCAAAAATCTTAAATAAAGTATTAGCAAAGAGATTATAGCAATTTATTTCTAGGATAATTCACTGTGACCAAGTAGCATTTATATCAGAAATGCAGGGCTGGTTCAATATCAGGAAAACTATCAGTATAATTGACCATATCAACAACTAAACCAACAAAAATCACATGATTATCTCAATTGATGCAGAAAAGGCATTTCACAAAATACGTCATCTAAAAACACTAGAGAGCATAGGAATAAATGGAGTTTTCCTTAAAATGATAGGTAGCATCTATCTAAAACCATCCACAAGCATTATATGTAATGAAGATAAACTAGAAACATTCCCAGTAAAATCAGATTATGAAACAAGGTTGCCCATTATCACCAGTTATTCAATATTGCACTAGAAATGTTACCTTTAACAACAAAAGAAGAAAAAGAAATTCATTCCTTCTCCACAGAAAAATGCAAATTAAGACAACTCTGAGGTACCATTTCATACCTCACAGATTGGCTAAGAAAAGATAATGATAAATATTGAACGGGATGTGAGAAAATTGAAACACTAATACATTGTGGGTAGAGTTGTGAAACGATCTAGCCATTCTGGAGAGCAATTTGGAACATTCCCAAAGGGCTATAGAACTGTGCATACCCTTCACTCTAGCAGTGTTTCTACATAAAAAAGATCCATGCGTGCAAAATGTTTGTAGCAACCCTTTTTGTAGGGTCAAGGAACTGGAAACTGAGTGAATGCTCATCAATTGGAGAATGGCTGAATAAATTATGGTATATAAATGTAGTGGAATATTATTCTATAAGAAATGATGAGCAGGCTGATTTCAGAAAAGCCTGGAAAGAGTCACTTGAACTGATACAAAGTGAACTGAGTTGAACCAAGAGAACATTGTACATACCAATAAGATTATGTGATGATCAGTTGTGGTGGACTTGGCTCTTTTCAACAATGGAGATGATCCAAGACAGTTCTAATAGACTTGTAATAGAAGATAGTAGCTTGATTTTATGCCCCTTTTCCCCAATCATCTTCCTAACTAGAAAAAAGTAAAAATTGGAGAAAGTAAGTTTTTTTTTTTTTTTTTTTTTTTTTTTTTTTTTTTGCTGAGGCAATTGGGGTTAAGTGACTTGCCCAGGGTCACACAGCTGTTACGTGTCTGAGATCAGATTTGAACTCAGGTCCTCCTGACTTCAGGGCTGGTGCTCTATCCACTGCGCCACCTAGCTGCCCCTCTTTTTTTTTTTTTTTAAACCAATTATACCTTAAGTAGAGAAGAAAAGAAGGTGCTGTAATCAACTCTGATTAGTAGTAGTAACAATATTTGGTAATTAACAGGCTATGTTGAATAAAGAGAGTGAGAAATGAAGTAATGCCAAGGCTGTAAACCTGTTGACAGAATTAGGGAAATTAGAAGTGTGGGAGTTCAGCTTTGAAGGAAAGAATGAATGTAATTTTAGACTTTCAGTAGAAAAATCCATGAGATGTAAGATTGGTGTCAGGACAGAGGCTTGGGTTGTATGTATAGATTTGTAAGCCATTTGTACAGAGATAATAAAGAAAGACCACATGATAAATCATGAATGCATGATTTTACCAAGTGAGAAGGTAAGGAGATAACGGGAATATATGGGACAGAGCCTTGGTATACAATCACTGTTATTAATTATGAACTTGTAAAGGAGATTGAAAGGAAGTGGTCAGAGAGGTAGAAGGAGAAACAAGGGAGAACAGTATTATGAGAACTCAAAGAATAAAGAAAATCTAGGAAGGAGAGGATGATTGGCAGTTTCAGATGCTTCAGAGAGGTCAGAAGGAATGAGAATTGAGAAAAGGTTGTTTTATCAATTTAAGAAATCAGTGATAACTTTGGGACGGGGAGCAGTTCATTTGGAGAAAGTGATTATTTAGATCATGCATTTGATCTTTTTTTATTGATGCCTTCTGCTTATTGTATCATCGTCTCTAGCATCCTTTCCCCTATGCTTCCCAGAGAGCCATCCAATATTTAGCAAATAGTATTTTTAAGAGAGGAAAACTAATTAGTACAACTAATCAGGATATTTAAAAAATATGTAAATCTGTTCAAGTTTCTGTAAAATTTGTGGACCTTCTACCACTATGAAGGACTAGGTTGGGGATTTCCTTTGAATCCTTCATTTGAATCCTACTTGATCTTTATAATCTTGTTACATTCACTTTTGATTTTTTGATGTGCAGTTTTTTTATATTGTTGCAGATATAGTATGTATTGTTTTCTTGGATTTGCTTATTTCACTCTACATCGGTTCATAAAGATGATTTCTGCTTCTTTGTGTATCACACATCATTTCTTATGGCACAGCAAATATTACATTCACAGTTTGTTTAGCCATTCCCCAGTTGGGGGGCATCTTTTTTGATTCCATGGTGGTTTTTTTTTTTTTTTTTGTTTTGTTTTTGTTCGTTTTTTTGCTGTCACAAAAAATGCTGGTATAAATATTTTGTGAATATGGGAATTTTCTTTATTAGTGTCTTCCTTGGGGTATAAGCCCAGTAATGGAATCTCTGGACCAAAGGGTATGAGCATGTTAGTTAATTGCTTTCCAAAATAATTGTACCATTTTATAGCTCCACTAATAATGCATTAGTGTGTCTACTATTCTACAATTACCCACATGGAACATTGCCAGTTTTTTGTCATTTTTGCCAATATGCAGGATATGAGGTTTTGATCAGTATTGTTTTGATATACATTTCTTTTATTATTAGTGATTGGGAACATTTTTTTCATGTGGTTGTGAATACTTGGCAGTTTTTTGAGAAATGTTCATATCCTTTGACCACTTATCTTTTTTTAATATAGTTATATAGATATAGATATATATGTATGTATAATATTACTTATATATCTTAAATATCAGACCCTTATCAGAGAAATTTGATAACAAAGATATTTTTCCCCTATTCATTTATTTGCCTTTTTATCCTAAGTATATTTTTTTCCTGTGCAGAAACATTTGTTTCATGTAATCAGTTATCTGTTTTATTTTTTGTAATTGCTTCTATCTCTGGTTAAAAACACATCAATTATAGGGGCAGCTAGGTGGCGCAGTGGATAGAGCACCAGCCCTGAAGTCAGGAAGACCTGAGTTCAAATCTGGTCTCAGACACTTAACATTCCCTAGCTGTGTGACCCTGGGCAAGTCACTTAACCTCAATTGCCTCAGCAAAAAGCAAAAAAACAAAACAAAACAAAACAAAAAAAACCATCAATTAACTTATAGCTATAAGTCATTTGATTAATTTTTCATAGTTATTTTTAATAGACTGCCCATTCCCTCAACCCTTTTTTTTTCTTAAAAGAAGGTCTCAAACTTTAAAGAGGGAACTTTTTTCTTTTTAAAATTAAAAAATTTTTTTTTTGTTTTAAGTTCCAAATTTTATCCCTTCCTCTCTTTTCTCCCTTCCCCCTCTCCCTGAAACAGTATCTGAGATAGGTTATACATGTGGAATCGTGTAAAACATTTCTGTATAAGTAGATTTTATGTGATCTTGACTTGTATGATCAATATTTGATTTTTTTCTTTTTGACTGCTTGCAGTATTTTTTTCTTTGCCTTGGACTTTGGTTATAATATTTTTGGATGTTTTTATTTTGAGGTTTTCTTGACAGAGGTGAATGGTGAATTCTTTCAGTTTCTATTTCCCTTTTGGTTTTAAGGTATTTGGGCTGTTTTTGTTTAAGATATATTGAAATATGATATCTGGGGCTTTTATTATTATTATTTGTCGCTTTCAGGTAATCTAATGATTAGTAAGTTATCCATTTTTAATCTGTTTTCCTGGTCTTCTTGCTATAAGATATTTTAATTTTCTTTTTTTTTTCTTTTAGTATCTTGACTTTGTCTTAATATTTCTTGATTTCTCATGGAGTCATTAGTTTATTTTTAATCTGTTCTGATATCCAAATGGTTATTAACTTGTATGAACTTTTTTGTACCTATTGCTTCAAATTTTTAATTCTTTCATAACTTTCTTCCATTGTTCTCAATCCTTTTGATCTTTAAAATCTTTTTTAAAGTTCTTTTTTAAACTCTTGTATTAGCTCTTCAGAAATTGTGGTTGTATTTGTGCCCAAGCTGCATCTTTCTTTGAGGCTTTGCTTGTACATATTTTCCAAATCATTATTTTCATCTAGGTTGTCTTGAGCTTTCCTGTTGGCATAATAGTTCTTTATGGTACAGTTTCTTTTGTTTGTTTGCCCACTCGTCTAGCCTGCTTTTTAACTTTAACCTTTGTATTAAACTGGATTCTATGTGTTTCTCTGTGTAAAGGGCTGAGCCTTTAAAGTCTTCTTGAGTCTTTCTGCTGCTTTCTTGTTGAATATTCTGTTATTTTAGGATCTCGGGGACCGCTGAAGTTGGTGATCCACAAGATTTCATTACTTCCAGAGGGATGTGATCAGGAGTAGTCTGCTCACTACCCTCCTGGTTTGAGTTTTACGAATTTCTGATTCAGATTTGGATTTGAACAAAAACTTTGTTAACTTGTTCTAAATTGGAATTTTTAGTCGATTACTGTTTGATTCAGCTACTGTTAACCCACTAGGAATTTCTGTCAGTTTAGAGTGACTGAAAACTGCAGACACTCTTTTGGTTTGGGATTCCTATCCTGGTTATTCCATTGGAAGTTTTAGCCTAGGCTAGATGCTTCAATTGAGTCCTGCTTTACTTTTGAGATGAACAAACACAATTACTTTTTACTTCTGAACTTGTTCCTTGCTTAATACACTGCAAGAGTCTCAACCATTTTTCTTCATCACTTCTGAGTACACATAATCTCCTTAGCCTGCTCTGGGTTTGTGGTCTGAGACTGCATAGTGAATGACAGCTTCCATATAATACCCATTTCTGTACCTTGCACTGATTCAGGGATATCTTGGGACCTCTTACTTTTCTTGTACTTTCTGTTTTGGTACCCAGTCTTGTCCCTCTTTCTATCCCTGAGTGTTAGAATGCTCTGTGCATGATGTATTCTTGGATAGACACCATCTCTAGTATTCACAGATTTCTCTGTCTTCCTAAGCTGACCTGAGCAAGAAAAATGACTTGTGATTTTTTTCCCCTTGGATTTCCTGATAAATTTTAGTCTTCTAGATATATGTAGAGAAGGTGTGATGGGGGTGTGTGTCAAGCTGGACTTCTTGTTCCACCAAGTTGACTTTTCCTCTTGCAATTGTTACGTTTAACTATTAGGTTTCTTGGATTTTGCAGTGTAAAGTTTTTTCTCCTCTTTCTGGAGGTGATCTATGGATTCTTTTAATTGGTACTTTATTTTCTGTGTTCAGAAGTTCTCTCAATCATTTGTTCTTTTATATCTTTGGTGGGACTTGTCATTATAGATTCTACTTTTTCTATTCTGCCAGTTATTATTATTGTGAAGGCCATAAGTTCTCCTTTCATAATTCTTATCTTTCTCTTGAACTATTTGGGAACAGCCTGCTGTAGTTCCATAGTTTCATGGGAATTCATGGGTTTTCTGCCTAATTAGGTACTGATTTGTTTTCATTTTCTTACTATATTTATTTGTAGCTGTCTAGATTCAGATGATTTGGAGGCCATATTTCCTTCTGTTATTAATATCTTATTGTTTTATTTGCTTTTGCTCAGGGTCTTTAATTTAATTTCTTTCCTCATGAGATCTTTGGTAATTTTTTTCTCTTCTCCCTTATATTTCACTTTTATTCACTTTTTAACTCCTTCCTCTTTGGTAGCCAGTTTCCTGGGGCTATCCATCAAAGCTATCTCAGTCTCTTCCTACACTAGTCAGTTTACAATTCACTGGCTTCAATTTTCTGCCCTAGGTGATTAGGTAGGGACTTAACTTAGTTGGATGCCAGACCCCTTTGCTTCAGATGTGATGAAACCTTATAAAACTTCATCCTATTCCATTTCCCTCTCTTCTTCAATTCCCTGCATAATTAGTACTATAGTATCAAGTGCGGCTATCCTGCCATGCTAGCTAGAGCAAGCTTCTGATTTTTGATTTTCCACAGAGGAAGATGGCAGAGTTGAATTGTTTAAGCCCTGCCTAGGTCAGTTTGTACATCCCTTTTGGAGAGGGGTGAGTGGTTTGGAAGAAGGTGCTAATTGAGTGAATCAGTTCAGAAGTAGGGATCAGTTTTTTCTGCTGTTTATCATGTTGTTACTTTATCAGGCTTCTTGGTGTCTTAGATCAGTGGTGTCCTACTCAGAAAGAAAATGGGGGCTACTAACTCAAACAGAAGGATGCCATTGTATTTGTATTTGTTTTGTTAAATGTTTCCCAATTATATTTTAATCTGGTTTGGCTATATTTGGGAATTTTATGAGCTGCATATTTGACATGTCTGTCATAGATCACAATACTAACTAAAATTGCTTTATGTCTTGTGCATAATTCCTGTTTTGGAGATGTTTGCAACATTAAAGGATTGAGTGAAATGTTTAATTCTCTATCTCAAGGGTTCTGTGACCAGTATCAATAAAGATTAGAAACTATAAATTAAATATAGTAGGGAATAATAGTTTAGCAACTTGTCAGAATATTTGTATTAATTGCTAATTTTGTTTCTACTAGAGCCACAGAAAAACCGTTTGCCAGTAGAATTACATAAAAAGAGTCACAAGCATGGGATGCCATTGACATTATAAGCTTTTGTTGTTGTTGTTGTTGTTGCAGGAAAAAAATAGGTGCAACAAATAATTGAATTAATTCATCTACTTATATTTGGCAGAATGAAAACCAAGTGGGTGCGGGTCATCGCCTACTCCAAGTTTCCCAGGGTTTGGGAATAACCTAACTCCAGGAGTTTCAGAATGGGAAGAAACTGGAACGTGTGGCATGTGTTGGTGCTCACCAAGGAATGTGACCCCTCTTGCATTCTTTAGACACATACCAAATACCCATGGCTTTCCTCTTTTTGCCCAGTTTGCTCTTGTATTCATGCTTCAGAACCATAGCAACCTTTATGACTGTAACATGTAAAATGATTATTAGTGTGATAGAATAGATATTTTACTTATTTCCCAAATAGGATGTAGTTGATGAGTTTCGAAGGAGGAGAAAAGACATTTAAATAAGTATTTAAACCCACAAAAAATGACTAGTTTTGACTGATCATTGTAAATTGAGGACATGAGGGATGCTCCATGGTACAGTGGAAAGAGAATAAATTCTGAAGGCAGAAGACCTAAGTTCAAATCTTGTCTCTGATATGTATTTCTTTTTTTGTCTTGAAAAAGTTATAGCTTTCTTGGGCCTTAGTTTTCTTATCTGTAAAATGAAGATGTTAAATTAGAGAGCTTCTGAAGATTCTTTCTATTCTAGATTTATTATTCTGAGAAAAATCTCTGGAGATCCAGTCAGAATTAACTCCTTAGATATATAATTCAAAAAATGGTAAAGCTGTACTTATAAAAAGCTTTAATGGCCTACCATTGATAAGTCATGGGCTTCCTCCTTTCCTTTTCCCTCTTTTCCTCCCTCTCTCCTTTTTTAGATTAAGATTATAAACTATAACCAAAGGAAGCTAAAAGGTCATAGACCAATGATACTCAGTTCTATGAATGTGGAACTACCTTTATGATCATCATTGACCAAGAGCTATTTGACTCTTGTCTTGTGGAGTCTAGTGTAATAGAACACTCCAATACAGAAAATAGAAGCTTGGAAGACCATTTTTCCGAAGAACAGAGACCTGAGTATACCCACCACAATCTTATAGCACTGTGACTTAACTGAACTAGTTAGTCACAGACCTTCAAGATAAAGTAGAAACAAATTAGGACAATTTTTTGAAAATTTAAAAGTTTTTAAAAACACTTTAAAAAAGGCGTTCAGAAACACTTCTTTGGACAATTTAAGGAAGTTTTTCAAATTAAAGACATTGAAATTTATGGTAAAAGTGATGATTTTATGTTTTAGCAAGTATTTGACTTGAAACTGGGACCATATATTCAAGTTTTTATCATATCATTTTTATTCTATAGAATGATAATTTGAAGAATCAGCATTTTTGTTAAGAAAAAAATCAGAGGGCCAAAATGGGTCTCAAAGCACCCATTATGTTTGTCCTTCTACCTTCACCCAGGACTCTGTTTAAATTAAGACAGGCAGATGGTTGTCTTCCTACTTTGTAAATATTTCCAGGGAAAGGAATTCTCTAGCTTTCCTTGAACAGCTGGGGATACTATTATGTGGTAAGTGAAATACCTTATACAATCATATAATCATAGTACTCCATTTTTCTGTTTCTTCCATACTGGAAGATTGGGCCCGGAAGAACATAGTCATTAGGATTCAAATTGTGTTATTACATAAAATATTGCACATTTGACTAAACATATAATCTTCATGACAAAGTTTCAATATGTATTGGAATTTATCAACATCCTTGGGGAGATTATGAAATACAATTTAGTGAATGGAATAAAAAGCCTTGGAACTGTTTTGATGCCAGGGCTAAGCCATTGATTCCCTCACTTGGTTATCTTTGGGTATGTTCTCCGCATTCTACTAGAAAAATGTATATGATGGGTAGCAAATGCTTAAACAGTTTATAATGAGAGTAGGTATATTATGGTATTTTGTGCTATTTTTTCCTGAAATTAAAAGTAAGTCACCTGGCTTTTGAAAATGATAGTAAACTTTTATTGGGAAAGACAAATTATTGATTCATTTTTGCAAATTGACAACCTTCAATGTTGGCAGGTATTATTTAGTTTACCCTCTGCAAAGCAAAAGTGTCCTTGCCTCCTTCCTAGCTCCAAATATTTTGAATGTTGGAGTAATATATTATGCTTCAGAATTCTCATAGAAAAGCTTATGTGAATATAGGGAATTTGAAGACAGAAGCAGAATGGTGTGCTGAAAAGAGCATGCTATAGGAAGCAAGAGAAGAGTTTCTCAAATCTTTACATCTTGTGATTTAATGATTAAATTCTTTAACCTCCTTGCTTCATTTGTTTCATCTATAAAATAGGAATTGTAGTAATAGCTATTTGCACTTATATATAATTTTAAGCTTTGTGAATTTTTTATAATATTAAAAATGTATTACATATCTTTAATGTTCAGAGTTCTGTGCTACATGCCAAGGAAGATAACAACGTTTAGCTAAGTATGGTAGCTACTTTCAAGGAACTTAGTCTTGACTTAGTTTAATACAGATAACTATATTACTCATTGTCAAGTAGGCTCATTCAGTACTTATGAAACAAAGTAATATGTGAAATTGAAGAATAACTTTAGTTAATAATTCCTAGTAATTTTTACTTGAATTAAACGCAAGGGCCTAGAACAGTTGCTCTCTTGTAGTCCTCTTCTCTAAAAACTATATTCTAAGAATTAGTAGGATGCAGCAGAAAGAACACTGAAGTTAGAGACATAAGAACTGGCCTTTGATCTTGGCTTTGTCATTTTATTAGTTGTGTAAAGTGAGACAATGATCTAGAATCATAAAATGTTAGAACTGAAAGGGACTTTAAAAGATCACCAGGTCAATGTTATTTGCAGTATTCAAATAAATTTTTTTTTTAAACTGAGGCAATTGGGGTTAAGTGACTTGCCCAGGGTCACACAGCTAGGGCATGTTGAGTGTCTGAGGCCAGATTTGAACTCAGGTCCTCCTGAGTTTAGGGCTGGTACTCTATCCATTGCACCAACTGGCTGCCCCTTGTATTCAAATAGATCTTAACAGTATTGATATTCCTTCCAAAAATGCAGATGACAATTTACCTATGATTGCCCATCTGAGTGTTTCTTGTCTTTGCCCTCCATAAGTCATGTCTAGGGCTTTTCCTTACTTTCTCCTAACATCATAAGGATTGGATACTAATAGAGCACAAAGCCCTTACATTGACTATCAATCTATTATCCCTTGTTCTTTTCATGTGACTATCCTCTATTTCTTTGTTTATATATATCTTGATGACTTCTTTTAGTCACGTTTTCCCTTGTAATTACTTGCTTTTCATAGAATTTCTCCACTTATTTCAGGCTGTTCACTGGTAGATCATGTACTAAAGCTGAAGCATTGAATACTTTGGCTACATAATGAAAATATTGGACTCATTGGAAAAGACCCTAATGCTGGGAAAGACTGAAGGCAAAAGAAGGAGAAGGCAGAGGATGGGAGGGATAGATAGTGTCATGGAAACAATGAATATGAACTTGCACAGACTTTGAGAGAGAGTGCAGGATTGAGGAGCCTGCTGTGCTGTGGTCCATGAGATCATGACGGAACTACTGAACAGTGACAGCAAAAGGGAAGTAAGCAGTAGAGTTCTAGGCATGGTGGTCAGTGAAAATGCCTGAAATCGGGAGATTGAGTAGCCTGAAGGAACAGCAAAGAGATTATTGTTAACTGGATTGGAGAATACTTGAAGAGTGGATTAAGTATAAAAGGCTAGAAAGGTAGGAAGGGCACAAGTTATGAAAGTTTTAAAAAGCCAAACCAAACATTTTATATTTGATCTTGGAGGTAATAGGAGCCATAGGAGTGTGTGTCTATATGTGTGTAGTCGGGGGAAGTGGGAAGAGGGAGAGACATGGTCATATCTGTGCTTCAGGATGATCACTTTGGGAGCTCAGTGGAGCACAAGATGTGGAGTGAAGGAAAAATCTGAGGCAGGAAAATCAGCCCAAAAATTATAGCAATAGTGACATGATGAAGGCATGCACCAGTGTGGGAGCAATATGATTGGAGAGAAGGGGGCATTTATGAGGTATGAGGCAAAGGTAGAAATTGTAGGACTTACCCATTGATTGGATGTGGAGGGTTAAGAGAGAGTGAGGAAGTCAAGGATGATATAGCTAGGTTTGGAGACTGAGTGGCTGTGAGAATGTTGGCACCCTTGACAGTAAAGGGGAAGTTAGGTAGAGGGGAGGATTTGGGGAGGAAAGATACAAACTCAGTTTTGAACAGGTTGAGTTTCAGATGTCTCTAGAACATTTAGTTCTTGAAATGATGTATTTGTTGTCTTTGGGTGCAGGATAGGACCAATTCTGCAAAGTCCTTTATTTGCCTCTTTACTGACAACTTATGAACAATCTTTTAATTTTGTCATAGTTTCCTTCTTATAGAATGTCAGGATTGACAAAATGTACTTCCTCCAGCAGTATATCTGCTCATTGATCATTGGATAAGAATCTTATATGTAGAATGCCAAGCCCTAAATTAAATTTTATAGACTAGCAAAAAAATACCCCCTGATCCTTAGCACTCTTTGCTCCTTTTTCTTCACTTTATCACCATCAGTGCAGACACATAGTAAATACTGAGTATTGAGAAGGGGACAAATGTTTTTGCCATAACCAAGGAATTTATCAGTTTGCTGATGATAAATCTTTCTGTTTTCAGCTAGACTGCTCTTCAGAAAACAGACAAGGAAGAACCATGCTAGAAGCTTTTCCAGTGTGGTGATAGAACCTTTCAGAATTTAGGTTGAGCTGAGATCGCCATCAAAAACTCAGGGTCCCCTTCATCTCAGGTTGAGGTCAGAAACTGTACTCTGTGGTCAGTTCAGTTAAACAATTATTAAGTGCCACCTGTGTGCAATGAACTGAGATAGGTTCTAGGAATACAAAGAAAAAGTAAAAAATTTCCTACCTTCAAGGATCTTACTTTTTGAAAAATGGTAACATGAGATCTGAGAAATGAATTCACTTTTTCCAGGACCACAAACAAGTTAGCAATAGAGAACATGCTTTCCATAAATTCTTGTTGTGGGTTGGGGGTAGTGGTAGTAGTAGAAAGTCTTCCTCATTTATTCTAAGATCACTAAAGATTAGGTGCTAATAGAGCATAAGTGCTAACTGGCCTTTCTTCAGGCCAGTCAATTCTTTTACTATTTTTCCATGCTTATTCTTTTTTTTTTTTTCTTTTTGCTGAGGCAATTGCTGAGCTGTGCCCAGGGTCACACAGCTAGGAAGTGTCTGAGACCAGATTTGAACTCAGGTCCTCCTGACTTCAGGGCTGGTGCTCTAACCATTGCGCCACCTCGCTGCCCCTTTCCATGCTTATTCTTGCAAGATGTCCCATCCTTTTTCTGACAATTTTCCTTATAAGTAAAATAGAGCACCTACTTCAAGAGGCTTTTTTTCTCAAATCAGAAAATTTATGGAAACTGAAGAAATGAGGGAGAAGGTAATAGACATTTATTAATTGCTTGCAATATGCCAAGCATTATACTAAGTGCTTTACAAATATTATTTCATTTGATCCTCACAACAACCCTGTGAGATAGCTGTTATTTCTATACCCACTTTACAGTTGAGGAAACTGAGGCAAACAGAATCACCCAGTTAGCAAGTATCTTAGGTCAAATTTGAACTTATTTATTTTTCCAGGCCCAGTTTTCTACTATGCTGTCTAGCTGTGAAATATACTATACAAATTAAAGTACTGTTATTATTAAAAAAAAAATTAGTGGAATAAAATATTTCATATTAGTTGTTTGTGTGGATTATGCATTATATTAAAGTAAATAAATTTAAAAAAAAATTATCTTTGCAGTGAACTACCTGGATTACTTGCATCTTCCTCTGTTTTACAAAGAATACATTCTTCTCATTTATCTATTTGCTAATTTATTTCTTTTTATTTTAGAGGAATTATTAACAAAATTTCTCTGCTAACTATCAATTGTTTATAAAGAGACTTAGGAGCATTAGCCTTTATATAAATACAGTAGTATTGTATTATAAAAGGAATAGGCATGTACCCAAAGTAAGTCTGAAACCTCTTTCCAGTACTCATTACCTCTGGGAATCTTGGAAAATCCTTTTGAATTTTACTTAATTTCCTTTTTTTTTTTTTCAAAGGAAAACAATAATAATTGAACTCTAATGAGACTTTTTGTTGGGCACCTAGGTGGTACAGTTGATAGAGTGTAGGCCTGGCTCACAAGGAAGGATATGGGAAAACATGGACAGTATACAATTTTAAGGTTTATGTTTAAAATTGCAATTCTACCACCAGATGGCGCTTGCTGAAAAAATGAAAGTGAAAATCACAGGTCAGCATTGAATGTTACGTAATGCCTGATTGAATTATGGCAGCTGCATTCTATGTTTAAGTGCTTTGAGTATTGTGGGAAAAGTATCGAAAATAAGTTGTCACAAATTCATAGGCCCAAGACCTTGTAGTAAATATCACTGTACTAATTAGTGATTATGAAAAGTTCAATGAAAACTAAACTGGTTGAACTTTGAAAAGGTTTATTTTAAATATTTTTCTCTTCAGAAGCAAGATATCTCTAGTCATAGTTATTGTAGTTAACATACCTTAAAATCAGGATATATATTGAGATATATTGCAATAATTGCAAATTACAATGTGTCTTTTAATGTTCATTTGAATTTCATTTATGAAGAAGAGATGAGGTTGGAACTGATTTCATTAGAGTGCAAAGAAGTTTCATATGAAAAGTCTCTCTCTTGATGCAAATGGACAACTATACCATAAGAATAATTTAAAATCTTAGAGAGTTGCCTGGGCACTGGAAAATTAATTCTTTCATCATGATCAGTCAGGATAGATCTTCCCTACATTGATGTCAGTCCATTGTCTACTATTGCTGCCTGTTGTCTCTTTATTAGATATAAAATTCATAATTTTGAGAAGGTATATTCTAATTTGAAATAATTTCTATTAAAATTTATTTAATCAGTCCTTTGGTCCCCAGTTTATCATCTTCCCCCCCAAATTACTGCTTCCATGACCTCTTAATTTTGCTTGTCATAGTAATAACAGCAGCATCATATCATTCACCAAGGCTCCAAACCTGGTCTCATCCTATGATCCCTCTTTTTCCATCAGTTCACACATAAGTCATTTAACAAGGATTTATTAAACATCTATATCCTTGGTACTATACTAGATGCTGGAAGCTATGAAAACAACAACAAAACAGTGTGTGTCTCCAAATTTTTATTCTCTTGGGGAAAATGTGTGTGCATATGAGTAGATATAAAATATAGAGAGAATAAATACAAGGTAATTAATATCCATATACTTTACAAGAACTTTCAGCTCATGGAATTGGTAAAGGTTTTATGTAGGAAGTAGTTTTTGAACTGAACTTTGAAAGAAATTAAGGAATCTAAGAGCAAAAAGTGAGCAGAAGGAACAGTCCAGACAAGAGAGAGACAGATGTGTTAGTAAGTGCTGTTGGTTCTGGCCTCAATTTTTATAGTGACTTCCTTCAGAAATAGAGACCTACATCTTACTTATGTTTATCTTTCACCCATGTTCAGTCAGTATTTCTTTGTAGTAAGTATCTAGTAAAATGTTGAATAAATGTGTTGAATGATTAGTGGGGAAATCACTTTTGATTGAAGAAAGGAATTCTAGAAAGGAAGGCCTTATGGAAGAAGTGATATTTTATCTTGGCCTTAAAGGATGGGTAAAATTGCAGTTTCGGTATACCTTTTTTTTTTTTTTTTTTTTTTTTCCTTTTTGCTGAGGCAATTGGGTTTAAGTGACTTGCCCAGGGTCATACAGCTAGGGAATGCTAATGGTGTCTGAGACCAGCTTTGAACTCAGGTCCTCCTGACTTCAGGGCTGGTGCTCTATCCACTGCACCACCTAGATGCCCCTCGGTATACCTTTTCCTTAGAGAGAAGGGGAAATCGTGGAGCATAGAGGTGGAAAGGTGCAAAGGAAATCAATGGGAGGCCAAAAAACTAGTGAAATTAAGTTTACATTGAGTTTGTTTAAGGAAGAAGTAGGAACTGTGTTGGAAAGGTAGGTTAAGAGCCATATCTTAGGAGACTTTGAATACTATACTAAGGATTTTTAGTTTTTCTTAAATAGGCAGTGATTAGTTAAATGTTCTTGGATGGGGATATGGAAGTATTTTATGCAACTCTGCAAAATGTTTTTGAAGATGAGGAAGGTAGGAAGGAAATAGCCTGCAGACAAGGAGACCAGTTAGGAGGAAATTGGAGTTTTGCAGGTGTGAGATAAGAACTTGGACTACCTTGTTGTGGAAATAGAAAGGATAGATCTTGGGAAATGAGAATGAACATTTCCAAATTTTTCTAAATGTCTTGGAAATATTTATATTTTTGACTTCTACCACTTTCTAAAATGAAGGTGTCAACCTCATAAGGATTAGGACAATATCAAAGTAGAAGAATGCCACTTCAAGATACATAAATAGGAAAATCTTGCTTCATGCTTTTGCTCAACATGTTCCTTGTACTTCCTCTCAACTTTTGTAATTTGCTGTAATGTTGAGAAGAAAAATCAGTGCTGTGAACTACAGACAGCTGTTTTGTGGTAATGGCAGTGACTGTTAGAGATGAATCATGGTCTTCTCTTTTGTGTCACTATAGAGTGGAAGTCATAAGATACCTTCAGTGGATATAGAAGTCATGAAATGAAAAGACTGACTAGTCACTAATCTAGAGTTTGTTTTCTTTTTCATATAGACAGTAATCTCCAGGTTCCTCAAAATATGATGGGTGCTAGACTCTGGATTCTAATGCAACTTGTCTAAAAGTTCAGGGCGCAGAATATTTCTCCATCCCTGACCACTTTTATTAGCTAGGAAATACTATATCTTTCTCCATAGCTACATCAACTCTATCGTGCTCTTCTGTGAGAGAACATAGATACAGATGGACAGTCATCTTTTTTTTTTTTTTAATGCAAAAAGCTAACATAAATGCTAAGTTTTTAATGTTTCTTTTTGATAGTTTGCCTGGTTTTCTTTTTGTTGCTAATATGCATTGATTTGTATAACACCTTCCTGCTTATATAGGCTAATTTAGATATTTAATATTTATTGAGTGTTAGTTCATAGAATATTTGAGCAGAAAGGAACCTTTAAATCATCTAGTAAATTATTAATTTTTTGTTCCAAGTTACACTGTTCATTAGTGGCAAATCTGGATTTGAATCATATCTTCTGACTCCTAACTCCATTTTTACACTTTTCCCCCCAACTTTTCGTTTCCTTACCTGTAGATAAATTCCAGAGTTTATGCCTAGATGACAATAGCTGTAATCCTTATATTATAAGTCTCTTAAAAAAAAGAGATCATATTGAGATGCATATCTTCAAATTTTCTTTTTCTCTTTGCTATTTTTTAAGTGAGATTCACAGAAACTAATTAAATTCCATCATTATAATCTCAACATAATTACTCCCAACTTGAAATAGTATTGTGTTCTTTTGGTGTACTGTATTTGTTGTCTGTTGTCACATAGTGAGTGTGAGTAATAGCTAACACATTAATTTGCTCTGATAATTTCAGCCCTTGAAATGTCAAGAGAATGTGAGAAATTCCTACAGCACAGATCCAGATCCAGTGGAGTGTCAATAGCCCTTAATAACCAGAGTTCTGGTTAATTTAATTGCCTTAGGAGTAGAGTAGGTAAGCAGCAGTCAGAACCTTTTTGTTTCAATTATTTTAAGTGAAAAATATTCCTAAATGTATTAATTCACTTTTTTTTGCTTTAGTAAAAATTGTAATTTAATTTTTTTTATGGTTGATGCAAGCTCAAAATCTGGAGGAAGAACTTGTTTGAAATTCCCTGGGCCTCAGTTTCCCATCTGTAAAATTCAGGGTTGAAATAAATTATACCTTAGTTTCCTTCATACTCTCAATTTATCATCTTGTGATTATTAGGTTGGGAAGAGGGAAGATGTCTAGTTAATTAAATAATTGGTTTTGAAATTTTGTCAGATATCCAGAGATATGCTACATCCTTAAAATTTCATATCAGAATAGATTTCTAATTATTTTGTTCATAAAACAGTTCTCATTGTCAAGACATGATGACGGCATTTGGCCTGAGCAGCTGCCAGCTGAATGAAAACTGATCTGGAGCCACTGAGTGGAAATAACATTGCTGGAGATGTGTGTATGCAGTTTATTAAGATGATTCAAATGGTAGCTATGGTAACAGGGATAAACAGAGAAAAAGATACTGGAAAAGCAGCAGTCCATTTTAATAACATAATCATTATTCACAACAGTAAAGTTGTTTACTATAAAATTACATCTTTCTTTGCTTCTTTTCTTTTACCCCTCTGCTATGTGTATATTAGAGTTGGTTGATTTATAGGGTATATTCTGTTTTCACCTCTTAGACAAATTCTGTGAAATTTTGTGATGTTTTAAAGACCTTAGTCCCCAATTTAAGGCATGAAAGGACTTCATATGATTTGGCATCATTTTGTCCTTGTACTCAGAAGAGAACCAGAACACTGTTAATAATGGAGAGTATGACATTTTATGTATTGGAGTTTTTTTTTTTTTTTAAACTATCCTTTAGCTGAAATGATTAAGAAAGCCAAACTTGATTTATTCATTCATTCGGCTAGCATTTAAGTGCTATTGAGTGCTAGATATTGTTTTAAACACTGGGGATTCTAGGACAAAGACCTAACAGTCCTTTTCATTCTGGAATTTGCCTTCTTGGGAGAGGTGATGAAGAAGAGTGGTAATGAACTTGAACACAGATAATTCAATGCAAATTATATGCAAATTAAACACAAATTAATTTCTGAGAGGATGTGATGCTATAGGTCTTGTGTAGGCAGTGACATGTGATCTAAACCCTGGGGGAAGTTAGGGATTCTCTCTGGCACAAGCCAGGAGAGAATTCGTTTTGGAGATGAAGGACATTGTGTACAAAGGCATGGAGAAGTGAGATGGGATGTCATGTACCAGGAGCTACAAGTAGGCCAGCTTGGTTGGAATGCAGAATGAGAGTAAATATAGAGTAGTTTAGAAGGGTCAGTTTGAATCAGGTTGTACAAATTTTAAATGATATATAAATTTGTATTTTTTCTTTCAATCTGACCTTTTTTTTTTTTTTTTAATAAAGCTTTTTAT